>VWZW01003149.1:223134-531833 GCA_013397115.1 Edolisoma coerulescens
GGGGCCGGGCCGGGGGGCGGCCCCCGGGCCCGCGGGGGGCGCGGGGGTGGCAGAGCCCTCGGCCGCGGGGTTGAGACGGGGCCGGGGCCGTGCGGCGGCTGCAGGCGAGGCGGCGGGGCCGCTGTGGGGAAGGCGGGGTGCGGGGGATGCGAGCCCCCTGTGCCCGCGCGGTGCCGGTGGTCCGGCGCAGCCCCGGCCGGCGGGATGCACATGCCGGTCATCGCATCCCTTCTCAGAGACGCTTGCGGGAGCAAGTGCTGCAGGAAGGGGCTGACACCCCAGCACGCCTAGATTATCTTGAGAAACAAAATGCTGCGCTTCAAAGAAATGGCACACGTGCTTTCCCCCAAGGGCTTTATTCCTAACGGGATTGCAGCACCCAACTCCGGTTTAAGCTCAGTCTGAGGAGGTCCCAGCCTATGGGAAGCTGACACTGACTACAGATGTCTAAGTGCTCTGCCAGCAGAGGGTAAAGCTGTCTTTTAGCTTTAGCAAAACTGCTTGAATGTGGTTGGTGCTATCTGTGCAGGCTGTGCAGCTGCCAAAAATTGGATTAGGATGTATGGGGACAGCTGCAAGCAGGAATCTGGCAGGGACCTGGTGTGCACCGATGCTGTCCTGTGCCACTCTCCCATGCCATCTCCCTGACCTTATGGCATCAGAAGAGGAGGATGCAGGGTGACCTTCAGCTGTGTGTCAAGTGGGTTAAACCATGGAAGTGTAGATTTCCAGATGCTTGTAGTACTTTTATAGCCAGGCTTGGACCTTGGTCTTGACATCCTCTTCTGATTGCTTCCAGGGAGTAGTAGCTGAAGCTCCTCTGCTCGTGGAGGAGTAATCAGATGAGAGAGCATTTGCTGAAACTGCCAGAAAATCTTGGGTTTAGGACTACATCTCATTGCAGGGAGAGGTGTATGTGAAGTGCACTGTGGTGTACATGGAAGCAGGTCTCTAGCTTGCACAGGGAAAACTGGAGAGGAATAGCAACAAAGGATTCAGAAAGAGACAGGCATACCCACTCCAGGAAGCTGGGCTAGTTATGCCGAGGGGTATGCATAGAAGCGCAGGGGTTGAACATGGATGCATCCAGTGCTTGGGAGTGGTGCAGGCACTGGTGAGATCAGGCTGTTGACAGCCAGGGCTTGTGTTCAGTGTCTCCAGAATGGAGAAAATTGAAGACAGTGGGGAAGATGCATCTGGTGTTGTCAAACTTGGCAGCTGAGGGAATGGGTCACGGAGCGTGCTTCTTACCCAGTCTTCCAGCAAAGCATTTACTTAGTGGGAGGAGCTGTTTAAGTCATAGGTTCTTGGCGACTGACCTGTGATTTGTGCTAGCTTGACTCTAGTAATTATGCACTTGTTTTTCCTTCTTCCTGTCTTGATACTGGTTTTGAACACAATTCATTGGCATTAATTTATCAGTTAATGATGGAGCAGTTAGATAGGTGAGTTCCCAATCTTACAAACTCCTTTAAGTCAGGGAGCACTTTGCCACTGTCTGGATGCCTGTCAGATCTGTGTGTGATATGAGGCTGAATTTTTGTGTTTGGAAAAGTCACACATCTTTCCTTCCGAAAGGGGCTACCCTTTCAGGCTCGTCAGGTTTTGGTGAACATAAGCCCGTGTTGCTGGAGCCAGCCCCCACATTACTTGCTCCGTGCCCTTTCCTGGGAGATCACTATCACCTGTCAAGTGAGTGTGTGGACTTTGTGAGGCATTTTTCCATCCCACCTTCCAATAGTGCTTGCACCAGCTGCGTGCAGAGGACTGGCACACTGATTTGAGCAGGAACTATAACACAGGTCTTCTGGATGTGTACCGTAGCTCTAGTTAAGCTATAAAAAGATCCCTAATTTACCTGAGATTAAATTATTATATAGTATTATTATAGATACATGAAAGTGCATGAATGATATAATTGGCAATGTTGGGGTTTTTTTTAGATAATACCTGCTGTAGATAAACCCTGACATTTAAAACTTAGCACTACAGTGACCAGGTTCTACTCCTATAACATCGTTTGATAAAAGGCAGCCTTTTACCTTAGAGCAAACAGAACTTTGGTACTGCTAATAGTTTTATCTGAACAGCATAATCAGGGAAGCCTTGTAATCATGCAGTTAAAAATCTAAGATAAGATTAAACTGTACATTTTGTGTGGTTACAATCCCTCCATCCACTAGGCGGAGCGGCATACAGGAATGGCTGAGACAAACTTGTGTGCCACACGATGTAAGGTAACAGCAGAGAAACTAGAGAAAAAAGGAAGTTTTTAAACAGAATTGAGCAAACCAGCTGCATTCATATGCCAGTCAAAATAGATACATGAGGGGATATTCCATTAAAAAGTAGCTTTCTATATTTCTCATAAAGTAGAAAGGAAATTTTGATTATGAAAAATATCTTGTTTCAGTACAGTGATGTTACTCTTTTGTTTCTTTTAAAAAATTTCTAGACCCAAGTATAATTAGATCTTGCATGAATACTGATGAGAAAATACTAACTTTATTTATTAGGATACAGATCTTCAGCATGCTACTTTAACTCAATTAAATTGTTTTCTGAAATATCAACTGTGTTTTAGTTTTAGTTATATCTGTTACCTGAGACTGTAACTTTAGTCACTGTAATTTGTAATCACATTATTCTCATCTGAAAGACTGAAATTCCAAGCTAGACCCACACTGCTTTCTTTGTTGAGTAGCATCCCATTTTTTGGGAAAGATGTGGACAACTGAAAGGCTTGCAAGTGATCTTGGTTGGGATGGAGATGGAGAAATTGCATGGTCCTAGGAACTACCGGCCTGCATAAAATGTGCCAGACTGGTGTGGGAGGAGGTGTTACAGGAGGGGATAGGTGTTCCTACCTTGAATGAGACAGCTGGATGATAGTTCAAAGCACTTGATTTATTAATTGATTTTAACCAACATACATTCTTGCAGCAAGGACACACTTCTTTTGGTACCTTGCTTTGTATCAGTCCTTCCAGAAATATCTTACTGTGATGTGTCCCAGAGCACTGTGGCTTGTGTTTTGTTCTTGTTTCTCCTCCCTAATTTTTGAAATAACTCAAAATAAATTAAAAAATATTAGGCATGAAGCTCATGAACTTTTGGTGGTTTTTATTTGTACCTCTTAATAGCATGTAGTGCTAACTCTTTCTCTTCTGCATTTCTGGATTTGCTACTTTCCAGTTTTGTTGGTGGTTCCTTTTTTATCCACTACAAGTGGACAGGAATGACCAATTACATTTTATTCCTCCTTATGCTTTATTTTTTTAAGACATGGGGTTACGAAAGTAACTTGTTTTTATACCTTTACTGTGACTCCCCCTTTTGCTCCTCCAGGAGGAGGAAAAAGTCTCAGCTTGTTTGAGAATGACTTTTTCTGCAGTGATCCACTTTTGTCACTCATTTCTGGAGGAAATTCCTTCCTGAACTGTGTCATAGACAGTCTGTAAATGAAACAAACACATGATTATGTGGTCACTATAACGTTATCTTATGCAAGTGCATATATAATTCTTCTTGAAATTAACAGCCTATCGTGGTTTAATTTCCTTTTTGAGGTTCTCCTGGCTTTGCAGTATATTCTCTTGATGGAAAAGTCTCTCCCTGTCCTACAGCAAGTGTGTGGACAGTTTCTACATGCACTTGTAGCTGTGTTGAAAGTGTTGCTCAGGCTTGTCAGGGATGTGTGCTGCAGAAAGTCTAGATGTGCTGATGCGCTAAGGCAAGGGCAGATATGTCTGCATAAATTATTGGCAGCTGAGGAAAGGGTTAAATCCACACCTCTTGTGATCTGAAGGGAAAATTCCACAATGATGTTACAGAAAACTGGATTCAGAGGGTTTGGCACCACTGTTAAAAAGCTACCAAATTCTTCAGGACATGAAGAAATAAAAGAAGGTCTGGTGAGAGCCTCTCTGTCCTCATCCCTCCCCCCAGCACAAACTTTCCATGTGTAAGCTGAGGCTAACTGAGAACACTTCAGACAGATAAAAATGTTTGGGTTCCTTTCTTTTTCTGCATCCGGTACCACTTCCCTGCCCCATGATTTCCTGTACATTTCCTTCTAGCTACTGAAAACTGGAGACAAAGTATTGCTTCAGAGAACACTGATGAGATGAAGCTCAAGGCTGGAAATGAAATCGCTGAGCCAGGCATAGAAGGATTTCAGTTCTCTGTCAAAGCCTGAGAGGGCTTTTGTCTTTGGACAGATATATTGGATGACAAATGGATTAGTGGGGGTGCTGGATGAGCCAAAGGCCTAAGAACTATTACCTTAATAATGTCAGATGCCTCAGACTCTTTAATTCTTTTCTTTTCTTACCAAATAATCTTATTTATTTCAACTTTCTGTTGTACAAAACAATGATCATTTCTCTAATCGCCTTTGCTGACCTCGCCTGGCCCATGGTTTTCCAGCTGAATAAACTAAGATAGGGCAATAAAAAACACCACTAATTAGCTTTTGAAACATCAGTGTTTACCATTCACTGCATGAACTGACTATCAGGCATTACACCACCATGCAAACAACCTACAGCTGCACGTCATGAGTGTGAAATAATACAAGGCACAGAATACAGTGCTGAATTGCAACTGAATGAAAAGATACTGGGCACGTTGCATGACCTTCAGCAACATTCAATGTTTATGTCAGTGAGAAAGATGAGCCAAATTATTCATGAGGATGAAAGGGGGAGAAAGGACATGTGATCTTGGAAACAGTTAGAGTTATGTTATTCTTGGGGAAAAGATCAAGATGATTATCTTAGTATTACCATTTATGTTACACTCTCACCAGAGTCAGAGTTTTAGGAATGTGTCAAGCTTTGTGTGTTTTATCCAACTGCAAAAATACAATAGGATTTTAGAGCATCAGTCTACTGGTTTTATTTCTTTTTGCTTTTGTATTTTTATGACAAAAATGCTTTCAGAAACTAGGTGAATCAATAGGTGTGAATCATCAATAAGGTGGCTATAAGACAGAACTTTTGAAGAATATAATATAATAATGAATTAATATGTGAAAACAAACAAACAAAAAAAGACAACAAACTATTAAGGACTTTATAAAATAAAAACAAACCCCGAAACTCTTTTCAGTGATGTAGCTATGTTCTTTAGAGATTATATACATTTACAAGAGGAAGTTGAGTATATTATTGCAGGAAATAATAGGAAATGTGTCTTTGAAGATACTGTTTATCATTAAGAATGAGAATTTTGCTTTTCAGCATGGTCTGCATTTGAGTAGCACTGCTGAGAGGCACTGGTGCAATAAATGCAGAATATGTCCTGATAGAGATCGTGTGCCAGGCTGAGCCTTTTTACTTTCAGGAACCATGTGTCATCAGCCCCTGCATTTTCTTATTAGATATTCACAAAAGAAAGCATGTAACCTCTTTTTATGAATAAATAGAGTATTTCAACTAATCTTATAATTCCACAGTAGAACAGTGAAATTAAATACATGAGTAATTTCAGTGAGTCAAGCCAAAACTGGCATACACCGAATGAGAAGTAAAAGTATTGGGTGTCTGATATCTGAATATTTTCTGCTGAAGAAAACCATATAAAAAGCAGGGTGGAATTTTTTCCTGCAGCCCTTTCATTTTACCTGCAGGGTACAGAGGTTTGACATTAGCAGTTGCCTACAAATGTTCTCAGACCAGTGTTGACACAGAGTGACCACATTTGTATCTACCTCATGTAAATCATCTATCCTTCAAAGAGGATAAAACTGTATAACTTTGGGACACTTACAAGGGAAGTCACTCACTAGAGTCATTGTGTTTGAAATTCAGTGGGGCACATCTTACAGCCCTGGCTGAAAAAATAAATTCAGAGAATTATACTTTTAAGAAACTGAAATCTCATCCATTTGCATCCGGTCATCCTGGGCTGAGTGGTTTGGTTCCTGACAAGCAAAAAAACATTTCTGAAATCCTCAGGGTGCATCAGGCTTTTCTCCTGGCTGTTTCTGACGGGGGTCCCAACTTGTGAAGCTGTTCTCCACCCTGCTGAGGTCATGAATTCTCAAATTGACAAAAGTACTGAATTCCCTGAATGGGGTGCTCATTTTTGCATAGTCCCTGGAAAAAGGCAAACACTACGCTGTCCAGCTGAATTGATTTTGGTCCTGAAATCCACTTTTGCTGATCATTTTCAGTAATATTTGCCAGGGCTTTTTGCTTTTCTCCGGACTGTATTCTGTGGCTGGTAACTTCAGCGGGTTCTCACATTAAGTACTGTGGTTTGTGTCATGTCAGTTCTGTGGTATAAATGGTTGTCTCAGTGAGGCTCATTTTTAACGAAGTTCATTTTTAATACTATGTTGAGCTTTAAGCTTTCACTGCCTTAAAACATAACTTCTACATTTCCAGCATCACATTCTATCAGTTAATCCAGCGTGTATTTATGTCTTTTCAGATATTAGTTCATTCTGCTAATTAAATTTACTTAACCAGTACTTGAACCTCTATCCAGGAGCCCTTTCAGCTTTAGACTTTCAGCGCTGTCATGACGTAACCCTGCCATCTACTGGAAAATATTTAGTAATGTTTTTTGTCGTTAAAATTGGGGTGGGAATGTCTACAGATTTTATGTGCAGAAAAGGCTACCTCTACTCTGAAACACACAGGCTGATTCCTTGTTGCTCAGGGGAAACATGCATCTGAAATGCATAGTTACATGGAAAGGGATCAATTATGTAGTAAACAAGTGCTTTTCACTCTTGGACAGTCAACTTTTTCACCATCAAATTATCAGATCTCATCCTCCCCTCCCACTACTTTTTGGGTGGTGTCCCAGGACTAGGGAAGTTGGCCGGGTAGTCCCTTGGCCTCACAGTTATCTGCATGATCAGAAAGCTTGAGGGTGGGCAATCAGGGAGTGCACGGCTTCTTTGATGGCTCAGAGATTTCACATGTGTGAGTCTGATTTCTAGTTGAGCGTGCAGCTGTACCCTCAAGGTCACCAGGTTTTCATCTGGAGGGAAGAAAGAAGCAAGCATTTGGATAGGCCAAGAGTAGTAGACCAGCTGCGCTAGAGGAGTTGTGCATGTGTCAGTGTTGCCAATCTCTGCTTGCAGGTGATGCTGTGGAATAGGCTCTGGGGCTACTTGCTCCTATTTTGTCCTCTTATCTCTAAGTTACTGGTAGACTGTGGCATCTGGAAATACTGGTTTTAGTAAAAGACAAAGGCTCTTCTTGGTTTGCAGAACTCCTGTTTTTCTTGCCTTGTGCATTTGTGTAGCTGAGTGGTGAAAAGAAGTTCTTGTAATGTGGTCAGACATACACTGTGGTTCTGGGAGCATCTTGCCTCAAAGGCATCAGAGCTGATATCTCTAACGATCTCTAATTATCACTCCATGTCTTGCTCTTTCGGTACTCTTTCTTCCTATACCCTTCCTATACCCACTTTGTGGATGAGTTTTGCTTTTGTTGTTCTACATGACATTATCTCCTCTGAAAGACAGGGAAAGAAAACCCTGAAAGACAGGGAAATGCAAAACAGTAAAGCAAAATTTGCTTCATAAAAGAGTTGAAGGAATTCATAAGTCATCTTACATTGGTTTGCAAGGACTGGAAGCTATGTCCCTGTTTAGTGAACTGCCATGCATTGATTCACAGCCAAAGCTGTCCATACATACAGGGTTCTGTACCCCTTAACACACTACAGGCTTCACCAGCTCAGGTACAGCCATGTATGTTGCGTAACACATCTTACCACATGTTAACACATGTTCAGTCCCAGCAAATTAACCCGACAGCAACTTCAGCTGTGCTGAGCAGGACACAGTGCTTGGTCAGACTCACTCCCAGACATCTGGGGTTGTGTCACTGGATGTGGCTCCCTGCAGAAGGAGCTAGGTTGGATGTGCCAGCAATGCAGCTATGCCTAGTGACAACTACCGTAGCAACCGTGATAGGTCCCCATTAGCAAGCAGACGTTTGTCAAGAATGACTTTTCAGTGGAAACAGCTTTGCAAATGAAGTATATTAAGTATCTGCTTCAGTTTTCGTTTTAAGACTAGATTAAAAAGCAAGATACAAAAGGTGAGTAATTTTAAAGATTATCATATAATAGCAATAGCACAGATGCAATCAAAGTCTCGTTAGGGCTTTCTTTCCTCCATGTACTAGTTTCTAAAAGAAATGAAATTTCTTGGTATAAGACCTTTCTATTATGGAGGAAATTATGTAACTTTCTCTTTCATAGGAGAGAAGACCAAAATTGTTATCTACTCTCCATTAAAATTGTCATTTTACAGCTCACCTCCTGACAGAAAGACCTTGAACAGGGTTGGTGTTACTTCCACATATCAAAAGAAAAAGAGTAATTGGTACCAGCACATTGTCTGGATGTTAATAATATTTCAGTTTTACCTTGTTGAAAAAATAATTTATTCCCACCATATATTAGAAGGGAGGAGATTTGGCACATTCAGAGGCTTACTGTGATTATGTGTAATACTTGGATTTAAGCTCAAAACCATTTTAGGTAATTTAGCTTTATGGATAATAGATGTAATAGATGGCAGTTTTAGATGGCAAGGTTTTAGAGCCCCAGACACTGGATATCACTTATCTAGGACTGAAGTGGGATGAGCTGCAGAAGGTACTGCACCAGAGATGGGACCAGTGGGGTCAGGCTCTGGGCATAGCAGAAGAATCTTTGCACTAGGCATAAACAGGGGTAGTTTTAGAGGGAGAGGGCACAGGAACTGCTTGAGTTGTTCATGATCAGAAGACAAGAAAGAAGGATATTTTGGGTGATTGCCAATGAAATAAGTTCTAATTTTCTGCTCCAGCACTGAATTGCTTGTCCTTGGACTGAGAGATGGGTGGGACAGAGCGGGACAGGTAACTGTGATGTTGTTCTACCCTCCTGTGAGTGCCATGTCTCTTTCTTGCAGTCAACAAAATGGTGTGGGTTGGCTTGTTTTTTTCCTCCAGATACAGTACATCTCTGCATATTAAGTTGAAGTATTTCTTGAACAAAAGAAGGACAATTTCAGTCATGGCTGAATCCTAGAGGGAACCAAAAATATTCTGGTTTACCTTCTCCTGTCACATGATCATAGTGTATGTGGCAGTTGTAGGAAAAGTCTCTTCCACCTACCCTGCATTTCATATCCTGAAAGAGCAGCTACTGTCTACCCTATGCAGAACATGTTATTTTTTCACATACATACCTTCTTTTTTCTCCTGGTAGTTTTTAAGAGCTCATTAAAACTGCTTCTTCCTTTTCACAGGACTCAGATATTTATGCATTATAAAACTTTCCTTTTGTCCGCAACACAGATTGATTTTACTGCCTACTTTCATTGTTCCCTAGCCTTCATTAATGAGACACTCTAGGAGAAATCTTAACAGATAGATTGCCTAGAAGGGAGAAAATGGTATAATCTAGTAGAATAAATAAAATTGCAAGAAATTCTAAGACTCCCAGACTGCCAAAATATTAATTTTTGCAGGGTTAAATAGGAAAATTCTTGTTTGCAGAAAGCTATCTATGGACTTTTCAGAATAGACAGACTTGCTAAACGTATTTGAAAAGCAGGAAGAGCAAAGCAGAGTATCCATCTGCCCAGCCTTCCGCCAGTAACCCTTCCTGCTCCGAAGGTGAATGGCTGCTGTGAATACATTGAGCATGGTCAGGAAAGGGTGACCACAGTAACGCCAACTGGCAGAACAAAGAAGGTGTATTTGGTGTTTCTTACGTGTTCTGTAGAATTTTCTGTCTCTTACTTTCAGTCGTGCTGAATACCCATCACCTTTAGCACTTGCTGAGTAGCAATGAGCTGTGCCTCCACTCTGAATGGGGGATAGTGTCAGTTCTTGCTCACTAAGGAGATGCTCTGGAGGGGACCAATGCCATGGCAGGGGCAGCACACCCTGAGCTGCTCTTTCTGCAATTCCTCATGCACTTAGAAACCAGGAGTCATCTTAGGTAAACCCAGCTGGTGTGAGGCATGTCCAGCCACCTCAAAGGTCCAGTCAGGCAAATATATTCAAGATATCCACACCAGGTACTTGATGGGAGATGTAGCTGTGCATTTCAAGGACATAGGTAATTCAATATCATTGAAACAGCAACAGGAGCACATGGCTTTCTCTTCACTGCACTTGATATGTGGGTAATTGGTTTTTCTTTGCATGATGTATATATAGTTCATGTACTGATGACAAGTAGTTGTTGAAAGTATTTGCAGCTCTGGAGAAATAAAGTGCTTCCCCTGTGGGTGTTTGTTGTTTGATGAAAAATACATCATTTTGTTTGAGGAGTTTATTTCTGGAGGCCAGAGAACAGCTTAATCACTTTAGTAGGCTAATTTATGAAACTGCTGTAAAATATCATCGTCTGTAGAGTAACTTAACATGTGTACAACATGGCTTATAAAATACAACAGTATTTAAGCATAACAAGTGAGAGAATTATTTGATAGCATACCTATTTAAAAAAAGATAGCAAATGAAGATGTAATAGAAATCAACAGCGTTCTTATTTTATTTGGAAAATATAAATTGGTGGTAAAATGAATTAGCTGTAAAATCTATTGATTTTAAAGTCCACTGAGACTCTTAAAAAAGAAAAATGAAATGTTTATTCACTCAAATGCCATTCATTCTCATAAAGATAAAGCAAACTCAGTTTATCTGAGTGGGGGTTTCCTATTATTTGTTTGATTTGTAAATAGTTTATGGAGACGTTTTCAAAACCGCATTTTCTTTTGAAGCACATTCTGTGCTGTGAAAGAGATTCAACTTTGTCTACACTTCCTTAAGAAATGTAAGGCAAATGCATCAGACTTGCTTAGGTCTTGTGTGGAGTTATGTAGAGGTGCTGCTGGATGGCTGCAGACTTCTTTCAGATTTTACATGGAGAATATAGAATTCATCATTTTGGGTCTACTGTTTTATATTTCAGGATCTCAGAGTTCTATTAAAAGGATATGAAGGCATTGGGTTTATACAGCCATGTTCTTTGATGTTACAAACCTTATAGCTGATGAGGAAGTGACAAGTGCTGAGCAGCCAATGTTTCTTCTTGGGCTGTTTGTTGATGAGCATAAATAAACTTATTAAAAAGGAAACAAAATAACTGTGCACTTTGGTCACACAGAGAGCCAACAATAGTCTTAAGTTATGTCTCCGAGGGGCTGGATGCTCTGAACTCCTGGGCTCTCAGAAGGGCGTGGTGTATCCTTCAGCAAATTGCTTAAATTCTTTGCTCTGAGATACAGCTTACGCACCTCCAAC
Source organism: Edolisoma coerulescens (assembly GCA_013397115.1). Taxonomy (NCBI): domain Eukaryota; kingdom Metazoa; phylum Chordata; class Aves; order Passeriformes; family Campephagidae; genus Edolisoma; species Edolisoma coerulescens. The sequence goes on from VWZW01003149.1 coordinate 234,408, forward strand.
AGGGCGGTTTGTATAGTCATAATAAGGTTACAGGGATACTTTCAAGAGATTTTTGCTGGATGTTCTGTTGTTTGCATGTACTGTGCAAAGTGTTACTATTTAGAGTTATTATCCAATTCTTGATAGTTACTGAAGGTAAGATTGTTACGTTTCTTTGATGTCTGAGTAAAATTAGACACATAATTTCCATGCATCAATAAGTGGAGGTTTCAAAAAGTGCCAGTTGGCAAGAGAATTTTGTTCTGATCTCTTCATACAATTCCTCCTACAGTTTTTCATAGTGTCCTAAAAGTTCATACCCTAGTCTTGCTAATCTTGAAGGTGAAAGAGATTGATATAAAGATTCATGCTGGTATTTATATGTTCTGGGGAGAGAAGCATTTCTCTTTGTGGACATTTTCCATGTCCATCACATTTAATGGATTTTTATTATATTACATTCTAAGGGAAATGACATGCAAATAATGGATCAGATCCAAATCATCATAGTAACCGTGTGATTTCCCCTTCACAGATCTTGAAATTTTATTGTCTTCTGAAAGAGAATGTCACTCAACTCACAGCATATTCAGAACATCAAAAATTCACAGTACAATTAAAACCACTTGAAGAATAATTTTTTCCCCCTGAGTGGATAGTTTTTACTCACCCCTGTCTCTGTGGCTTCTTCCATGATCAGCTGTTGTGTTTTGAAGGTTTCCTTAATTGTAATCCTTGAAACAATTCCAATGGAAGGACAGTTTTTCTCCACCAAGCCTGGCAAAAGAAAAGATATAAAATCAATGTTTTATTGATCCTGCAGGTCTCCATCACTGCCGTACTGAAAGTACCTTCAAGATGGGCAAGATCTCATCTGCAATACCATGGGTATTTTACTACAAAATTTGTTTACAGTAATGTTTTATGAGATGACCAAGCAATTCTCTTTTTCTGGACCCTGGTCTACGTTTCCTTTTGTCAGTCGATGACATTCCAAATCAGTGATGTACAGAGTTCAGCACAACTTAATCAATGTTTGTGTTAAAGTAAATGTTTTAAAATAATTGAAAGAGCATATTTATCCTCCATTACTACCAGATGTATACTGGCAGAAAATGCAGAGAAATGCAGTAACGCTGTCTTCATTTGCACTGGTATTGGTCATGCTAATCGGACCCTTTTCTCTGCAGCATGTGTGTGTGTATGCAAGGGAGCATCTGTAGACCCTCTGGACACTGAGTTCAGCAGCTTGGTACATTGGCTCTTTCCATCATTGCATGACGTGATCTGTGCCTGCTGCTAAATCATTATATTTGCAGCACATCATGGTACTGCTTTGTCTTGCATTTCACTGTGGAAGCTGTAACCCTCTTGAAACCCTCTCCTTCCAGACATCCACACAGCCTATTTGCAGCTGCCACCTTTCAGCAGAGGCCTGCTAACTTCATTTGCTATTGTCTGCTTTTACAGAAGTGGTGGACTGTAGGCTCATTGACAGATCAATTTTTTCATTATCAGCATATGCAGCTGTTTGAATACTTATTATTCCCTTATTCTCGTCCATTTTCTGCTTATTGTCAAAGAAGCTGAAGTGTTTTGTGGAAAGCCCAGCTTACCGAGTCAATTTTGCATGGCAATTATTGTTTAAATAAAACAGACAGCATCACAAAAACAACTTCCTGGGAACATACATGTCTTGTATAATTACCTCCAAATAAAATTATGCTGTGAACATAAATCTGTGCTGCAGAGTTGTTTGACACAGTTGGAAATCTTTCTAAATTGCTTTAACATTTATACAGTTCTTAAAAAGGAAAGTCCAACAGTTTTAGCAACAAATACCTGGCATAACTATTTTACTTCACAGTTAGCGACTACCTCTACAGTTTATCAGGTGAAAAAATATTTCCCTAAAGGAAATAAACCACTGTATTCTTTACTACTTGTATGCAATCTCATAGTCTGAAAACCAGCAGGCTATTGCCTTAGCTGTGCGCTTGAGGAACTGCTCATCACACGGAACAACTCTGAGTCAAGCCTCTGTTGGCCCCAAGGCAGCAGGACAGGCACAAATCTTCTTGCCTGCATGAGCTGCTGAGCCCACGTTTGAGTTACTGATGACTTTCTCTGCCAAAAGCTGTAATCTGGATTTGAAAAGGAAAAAAGGTCTAATTAGCTCATGTTTTATGCTTTCTCTGAAAGCCATGACTTACCTAGGCAGGGGTGAATGTAGCAGAGCACAGTCACTTCCCATCACCTGAGTGACTCCAAAGTTTGGTCCTGTCAGTCGCTGCTCTCTCTGTGAGTGTCCTGCTGTTTGCAGTGTTTTACTTCCTCACTACGCAAGAGAGACAGTAGGACAGTCCTTGGCAGAGCTGAGGGTGATTTGCCTTCAGATCCCCGTGACGTTCCTGCTGCAGATGAGTCGCCAGCTTTGTGAGCACTGCAGACTGCTGGTTTTACATGCTTGGCTCCTGCCTGCACACTGCCCTGAGAGCTTCTTGTGAAACTGCAGGTATCACTTACAGTCTGTGACAACCTGAGTGACTGGGGCTCTCTGCTCTTTGCCTCTGACCAGCCCACGTTTTCCTGTGAGGAGCTCACTAAAGATGCATGACAGGGTGTCCCTTTCAGGATGGGCTCCCAGCTGAAATCTCCTGAACTCTCATGTTCAGAAAGGTGTGAAAATTGTTCTGGAGTTCACCTGTGTGTAGTCCTTAGTGTCTGCCTCTTCCATAGTGTCCTTATATGCTTCTGGAGTGACCTTGTGCTCCGGGTGAAGAGGGGCTTCTCTGTCAGGCTAATTTCTGGTAGCCTGGTGAGCTGTTACTGCGAGTGTGACCTGTAAGTTTAAATCCAGAGATGATTATGCTAATTTAAACCTTTTCAGTTTGGCTCCACGTGTGTCTTAAGTGTTCATGTGCAAACTCTCATTTCCAATGACAGGCAGAGACTGCATCACCTCTTTCCCTCATTTGATTATGTGGCTTACTGCTGCTGCTAACAGATTACATTTTCAGCTATTACCAATTGGTCTTAGGTATAATTTAGTCTTGTTAGATGTAGGAAGAAAATAAAACAAAATAGTGAAATTTGTTAAAACTGTAATACTCTTGCCACATAAAACCTTTCCAATTATTACTTTTAAGTTGGTCAATAATGCCTTCTGAGGCTATAATGTAAGTGGAAATGTGGCATCCAGAGTAATATGAGAGAGTATATGTGCAGTACATGTGCAGCAGACATTGTCTCATCTCTAAAACATCACTGTATCCCTACTGCAAGAAAAATAAGTTAATTTTCATAGAAATTCAAATAAAATCTGTGATTCTTGTCAAGCTCTGAGCATTTTAACGTGTTTGAAGTTCTCTTGGCACTGCTTCTGCCTTAATAAAAGGCACAGTTTTCCGCAAGATAGGAAGATATGAAAGGCTGGTGCTCATGGCTGTATATTTCCTTCCAAATTAAGGTTATGTAGCCTTCTGGAAGTAAACAGTGATCCAACCTCCCATCTCAGAGTTTATTGGGTCACACCAACTCTCAGGCCCGTCAATTGTTACATGACTTTAGAAATTTACACAAACAAACAACCTTAGTTGTTGGGGTGTTTTTTTGGTGTGGGGTGCATAGGCTGGAGCTCAATTTGGGGCTTGAATTCACAGAGCTCCAGGGCAAAGGAGAGTGTCTGCAAGGGAAAAGGAGATGCTCTTCTGTCAGGTCAGTGGCAGGCTAGGATACCCTGCTGTGAAAGAGTGGAGGTTAGATTGGGATATGTGTTCAGTCAGTGCTAAGGTGCTGACTTGTTTTAGATTGACTTAAGAATTGGGTTTCTGAGCCACCTTTTGCTCTGGGGCTTAACTGAAGGGCTGGGGAAAAGATCAGTCTTAGTGTTGGCATACAAGCTGGGATTTGCCATTGCCAGTGGCAGTAAATGCTGCTGACAAGCTGGTTACACAGAGCTGGCCAGACTGTGTTGGGTGTCAGTGCCAGTTTGTGTTCCTGTGATGTTCGTACATGTGGATCTGGATGGTGTCACTAATTTAGGGGCAAAGCTAGGCTTGTACTTAGAATCAGAGTGAGTTTGCTAAAATAAGTGTGGAAAAATTCAGATTCCAGCCTGTTTTAATTTGTGTGGACTGTCTGTGCACAAATACATAAATAAAAGTTAGAAATGGTGGGTATTTTTCAGGAGGCTGAAAAACTTCAGGTAAAATGGTCTTCAAATATAATTTTCTTCTTTGAATTTGCTTGGATCTTGGCAAACATACCAGCAGCACAGATGCTACCAGTGTGTACTGAGCACACTGACCTTTCGGCAATTTCCCTGTGTGTCAAGCATTGTATCCTTCTGGGCCCTGGGGAATCCCAGGATGCTGGAAGCAAACCCAAGTAAAAGTATGAAAAAATCAATGCTCTTGATTTCAAAGAACAGCAAAACACATGAGTCAGTCACAAAGATGTAATCCCTTACTACCCTCCTTGTCATGCCCAACCATAATTCCATTGGAAATCAATTTTAAGTGCTATCCTAGATGGGGCTTCTTCTGACTATGTTTTTCACAAGCCCTTTAATTTTTTTTTCACGAAAGCTTTAAAAAAAGAACAAAGTTGGTGTCTGACTAGTGGTAGCTGATGAGTTAATTGAATGACTGGCTTTGAGAGGAAGCGAAAAAGTGTAGCTAACTATTACCAAGTCACTGGAGAAACTGCCCAGCCTGCTTGCTTCTGGTGGTGGAGCTGCACACCTCTGGGCAATAGCTGTTTCCTCACAGTGTTATCTAAATAAAACAAGTAAAACAAAGGACAATGTAAAATTCTGTTGTACATGACATGTGTTCTATAAGCGTGAGTTATCGTAGACTTGGGTCTGTAAAGCGCCACTCTACATGGCAAAGGAAGGTCTCATGGCAGAATCAGAGAACTGGAAGTCAGAAGGTCTAGGTTTTCATCTTTACTGCAGGCTTCTTCAGGAACTTTGGACAACTCGTTATGTTTGTGTCTCAATGTTCCAAACTGCAGAATAAAAATACTTACACTTTGACATAAATGTACAATTTTTTGTAAAGAGGATCTTAGAATAAAATGCTTTTTCTGGGTCTCTAACATGTTGCATCCCTCTGGGCTTGTGGGCTGTGGCATGGGATGGTTCTCTTTCTTACCTGAAAACAGGTACTTTCCCCTACTTTTGCTCTGATGTTGTGCTTAGACATAAAGAAAAAGCATCCAAACCAACATGTATAATCTGCAGCAGTTTATATTAGGCTGTGCTTTTGCTTTGTTAGAACCTCTTGGCTAGATTTCATCACGTTTTTGGGAAGTTGATGAGTCACTGTGCTTGTGATGAGTGGATCTTTGTGGGTTAAATTATTGTCTCCTATTTCATCATATGCATGTTGCACATAATGTGAAGTAGCTCCGCCTTAATTTGCTTTATCATTAATCACTACAAGTAAAAATTAAGGAAGAAGTTAAGAAGGAGTTGTCATGCACATGGCGTGTAAGACCGAGAGGTGATGTCGGTTTAATGTTTGCCTTTGCTAAGTAATATAAAGCCAGCTTGCCAAGGACAAGCCCCAAAGAAATCACAAATCTACAGATTTACTTCTTTAAAGTACAATTAGTAAGAGGCCATTCTGTGGTCACTCATAGGCAAATTGACAAAGAACAATGCTTGGTTCCTCAAGGACTTGTAAAGGAGAAGGACTATCGAAATCAGCCACTGTACTTTGAAGCCTCACAAAGAGCACACTGCTCAGGAGCACGGTGTCAGGGAGAGAAGGAAGATGTTCCCAGACCTGTGTAATGAAGCACTGCTTCTCCACTGATCTCAACTGTCTAACTAGAGGCTTGCTTTATACAGCACGTGAGATTACAACTTAAAGATAATTTTTCAGCAAGACTGTTTTAGACTTGACGCTCTTTGCTTGTTTGAATAGTACAGAAATATTGAGCATATTCTGGAAGTTGGCAGTATGAGAAAACATTTTTAAGTTGTGCTTGTCCAGCAGAGATGATTTTGGAAAAAAAATTAAAACACAACTTCTTTACAATTAATGTTCATGGGGAGAAAAGAGAGCATCTTAGGCTTTTAATATTCTTTTTAAAATTGCCCAGATGGCAAAAAAAATACCCTGGATAGCTTTTCTGGGATAGTGTAAGGAGACAACATGTTTGACTTTGTATCTTTGTGGATGGTCAGGTGAAGCACTGAAGAACTTCATTATGCTGAGCTAATTTTTGTGGGAACAGAGCTCCAGAGAAACTGAGTTTTAAGATGAGAAGCTGATCAAAGGGCTGGAGCACCTCTCCTGTGAAAAAAGGCTCAGAGTGTTGATGTTGTTCAGCCTGGAGAAGAGAAGCCTCCAGGGAAAACCTTTAAGCAGCCTTCCAGTACCTGAAGGGGGCCTGCAAGAGCGCTGGATAGGGACATTTTACAGGGGCCTGGAGCAAGAGGATATGGGGTAAAGGCTTCAAACTGAAAGAGAATAGGNAATTGCCCAGATGGCAAAAAAAATAGCCTGGATAGCTTTTCTGGGATAGTGTAAGGAGACAACATGTTTGACTTTGTATCTTTGTGGATGGTCAGGTGAAGCACTGAAGAACTTCATTATGCTGAGCTAATTTTTGTGGGAACAGAGCTCCAGAGAAACTGAGTTTTAAGATGAGAAGCTGATCAAAGGGCTGGAGCACCTCTCCTGTGAAAAAAGGCTCAGAGTGTTGATGTTGTTCAGCCTGGAGAAGAGAAGCCTCCAGGGAAAACCTTTAAGCAGCCTTCCAGTACCTGAAGGGGGCCTGCAAGAGCGCTGGATAGGGACATTTTACAGGGGCCTGGAGCAAGAGGATATGGGGTAAAGGCTTCAAACTGAAAGAGAATAGGTTTAGAAATAAAATCAGGAAAAAATTCTTTGTTGTGAGGCATTGGCACAGGTTGCCCGGAGAAGCTGTGGATCCCTCATCCCTGGAAATGTTCAAAGCTGGGTTGGATGGGGCTCTGAACAGCTTGGTCTAGTGGATGGTGTCCCTGCCAAGGCAGAGGGGTTGAAACTAGATGATCTTGAAGGTCCCTTCCAACCCAAAGCATTTAGTGGTTCTACGATAAATAGGATTGAAGAAATTTCATTCTTGCATTAGTATAAGTGGGTTTTGTAGGCTCAGATTTGACCAGTGGTGAATGACTGCCCAGGTGGCCTCTAACTACCAAAATATATTTAAAGCAGAGGATTCTTTCAATATGTTTTACTATTTGCATGTTTTAACTGGGGCAGATCAAAATACATCACTCATTTTGAAAGAAAAATTGTTCATTACAGGAATACTAAAAACCATATGCAAGTACTTACCTATTCCTACTGAAGAATACAATTTGGGTCACCCTCTGTCATAAGGAAATCAAAGTCATGCAAGCAAAAAGGAAAATGTATTTATAAAGTTGCTATATTCTACATTTTCTTCACTCCACCAAAGTATACTGACAGACAGTGTGTGACCTGTGACCGTGCAACGAGAACCAGTGGAATTAAATTGTATTACTCCTGGAGCTGTTTTATTCCTTTCCCCATACAGACACTGGGGAAACTCAGGAATGGTTATGAGCCAGGTGAACTGGAGGGTTTTCAAATAACTTCACATGCAGAACCNTAAGGAAGAAGTTAAGAAGGAGTTGTCATGCACATGGCGTGTAAGACCGAGAGGTGATGTCGGTTTAATGTTTGCCTTTGCTAAGTAATATAAAGCCAGCTTGCCAAGGACAAGCCCCAAAGAAATCACAAATCTACAGATTTACTTCTTTAAAGTACAATTAGTAAGAGGCCATTCTGTGGTCACTCATAGGCAAATTGACAAAGAACAATGCTTGGTTCCTCAAGGACTTGTAAAGGAGAAGGACTATCGAAATCAGCCACTGTACTTTGAAGCCTCACAAAGAGCACACTGCTCAGGAGCACGGTGTCAGGGAGAGAAGGAAGATGTTCCCAGACCTGTGTAATGAAGCACTGCTTCTCCACTGATCTCAACTGTCTAACTAGAGGCTTGCTTTATACAGCACGTGAGATTACAACTTAAAGATAATTTTTCAGCAAGACTGTTTTAGACTTGACGCTCTTTGCTTGTTTGAATAGTACAGAAATATTGAGCATATTCTGGAAGTTGGCAGTATGAGAAAACATTTTTAAGTTGTGCTTGTCCAGCAGAGATGATTTTGGAAAAAAAATTAAAACACAACTTCTTTACAATTAATGTTCATGGGGAGAAAAGAGAGCATCTTAGGCTTTTAATATTCTTTTTAAAATTGCCCAGATGGCAAAAAAAATACCCTGGATAGCTTTTCTGGGATAGTGTAAGGAGACAACATGTTTGACTTTGTATCTTTGTGGATGGTCAGGTGAAGCACTGAAGAACTTCATTATGCTGAGCTAATTTTTGTGGGAACAGAGCTCCAGAGAAACTGAGTTTTAAGATGAGAAGCTGATCAAAGGGCTGGAGCACCTCTCCTGTGAAAAAAGGCTCAGAGTGTTGATGTTGTTCAGCCTGGAGAAGAGAAGCCTCCAGGGAAAACCTTTAAGCAGCCTTCCAGTACCTGAAGGGGGCCTGCAAGAGCGCTGGATAGGGACATTTTACAGGGGCCTGGAGCAAGAGGATATGGGGTAAAGGCTTCAAACTGAAAGAGAATAGGTTTAGAAATAAAATCAGGAAAAAATTCTTTGTTGTGAGGCATTGGCACAGGTTGCCCGGAGAAGCTGTGGATCCCTCATCCCTGGAAATGTTCAAAGCTGGGTTGGATGGGGCTCTGAACAGCTTGGTCTAGTGGATGGTGTCCCTGCCAAGGCAGAGGGGTTGAAACTAGATGATCTTGAAGGTCCCTTCCAACCCAAAGCATTTAGTGGTTCTACGATAAATAGGATTGAAGAAATTTCATTCTTGCATTAGTATAAGTGGGTTTTGTAGGCTCAGATTTGACCAGTGGTGAATGACTGCCCAGGTGGCCTCTAACTACCAAAATATATTTAAAGCAGAGGATTCTTTCAATATGTTTTACTATTTGCATGTTTTAACTGGGGCAGATCAAAATACATCACTCATTTTGAAAGAAAAATTGTTCATGACAGGAATACTAAAAACCATATGCAAGTACTTACCTATTCCTACTGAAGAATACAATTTGGGTCACCCTCTGTCATAAGGAAATCAAAGTCATGCAAGCAAAAAGGAAAATGTATTTATAAAGTTGCTATATTCTACATTTTCTTCACTCCACCAAAGTATACTGACAGACAGTGTGTGACCTGTGACCGTGCAACGAGAACCAGTGGAATTAAATTGTATTACTCCTGGAGCTGTTTTATTCCTTTCCCCATACAGACACTGGGGAAACTCAGGAATGGTTATGAGCCAGGTGAACTGGAGGGTTTTCAAATAACTTCACATGCAGAACCGGTATTTTTCTCTCTGGGTTATATTCTGATCATATTTCCCTGTAAGAGGGACAGAAAATAAACTGAAGTCTGGTCAAAGTTCCATTACAAAGTTGTCTTTGACAAAAGGTCCCTTTCATTTACACAGATTTATCACTGCAAGGTTTCTGTGACTCAGCAAACTGCGGGGTTTGGCTGTCAGAATTAAATAGTCTCTTGTGGCACAACGCCAGAGTTCAGTGTGCTTTCACTTAGTGTTATCAGAAACTGAAAGTCAATAAAATTTATAGAAGCAAAATTTTCCAGCATGTCCATGACCTTGCTGGAGAAAGTTGTGCATTCAGCAGGGCTAGCTACTGTCTCTCATTGTTTAGAGGTTGTCTTCACTGTGGTTTGTATCTAGACTTTGGTACAGGAGGAAAATGATGAATTTTCATGACGTTTTAAATTCTAGTCTTATGATGTTATGCCATTTAAACTAGATTATACATTATAGACCCACCATGTACTGAATTGGTCTCTCCATCTTGCTTTAACAAGTACTGCAAGGCAATAGCTCTCCATAAGAATTTCAAAAAGGGATCATTTTAATTTCTGCAACATTCATAGAGTGCAGAAATCTGGCTTATTTTTCTGGACATTATGTATTGCTTTCTAGCTGGAATAAGTTTCATTATGTTATTATGAGCCCAGTCCTTAAGTTCATGAAGGCATTTGCTGAATTTTCTGAAAATATTCTGGAGAATTAAAACTGGAATTTAAATTTTTATTCATTGATTTCACAGCCCAGAGAGTGCATATTTTTCACTTCAACAGTCTAATGAAACAGATCCCACATGGCCTCACTTCAGGTTTCATAACATTGGCTATCTCTCACTGATGGGGTTTCTGAAGCTTCCCATTGCCTGGATGCTCTATGCTCTCATTGTTCTGTTCTTTTTCTTTCTCAATAGGATAATTCCTCTCTTGTTAACAGGACGCCTGCTCCTTTGTTTTCAATAAACCTGCTACATCGATCATGAATCAATTGGCAAAAAGCATCCTATCTGTTTCTGCTGTAGAAATACTGCAGTGGATGCTAGTGTTCTGCTCCATGTTTTGGAACCTTTCCCATAAAGCATTTAATTATGTTTTCTCTTTCCATGATTACCTTCACTCTTGATCATTTTTCCTGGCTGCTTTACCTGTCTGTATAAACTAGATAACAAAGTGGCATAATCCTTGGGCTGGAAACAGAGATATGTGCTGATAAAGGACCACTTACTTTGTAAATATTGAACCTGGCTCCTGAAATACATGCTGGTTAAAAACCCCTACTGTTAGATATTAACAGATGACACTTACCAGAGCTTAGCATCAAAAATCTGACAAAGACAAGAATAAAAAAAAGTGGCAGCTGCTTGTATATTCACTTGAAAAGCCCCTGAGATAACGTGGTCCTTCAAGTAGGTCAGCACATAACTTCAGTGAATAGTAAACGCAATTAATACACGTGTGCAAAACCACCTTCCTGAAGTCATAGCTGTTTCAGCAACTGACTTATTACCACCTCAAAGCAAAGCAAACCAGACCTGGTTTGATACTATCTGGTGGCAAAAATAAAATCTTATTTTGCTGATAAGACAGAGTGGAGAAATGGGGCCCTAGAATACAACATAAATCCAAATGCCTTCTAGTGACAAACATTATCAGATGCATCTGTTCACCCAGGGCAGTTCATATTCAGCAGCACTATGCCATGTTTATTGTTACTTTGACTTTTATGTACCTATGCTGGTTTTGGCAATGGAAAATCAGAATTCTATATAGTAATACAAAACCATCACTTACCTATGTGCTTCAAGAAGCCTCTTTTTCATGTATGAAAAGGTTGGAATAATGGTACCCAAGCAAGAAGCATCATTATTACTGCTTAATAATTTGAATGCTGCTTTCTCAGTCCGTGATCTTGTCTATAGTTTGAGAGGCGGGCCAGCAGTTCTACAGGCTAAGCTCTACCTAAATATTATCACCTGGAGACTTGCTAAAGTATTTTATCTTTCCGCTTCTTCACTGGAGTGGTGAATGACACTCTAGTTTGAGACCACTTATTGCTTTCTAGCACATTTTATCTTTTCATATGAACACCCCAAGGTTCTACATATTCATGCTCTTCTAAAACAGCTATGTGGACCATATTCTTAATTATGATAAGACTTAACATAAAAGGTTTTTCTCTTTTAAAATTTTCCTTTACTAGAAAACTATTGTTTCCACATGTTCTGCTTTTGACAGCACTGTAACCCCGCTGCTATTTAATCTCATGCAAGAAAGTGAAGCTGGAATATGTGGAAAGGAAGGGCACATTGGTACTCATCTGTGTGAAAGTGCCAAGATGTTCTCTGAGATCTGCATTCATAGAACTGTGCTGATAATCAGAATGTTGGAATGAGCTAAAAGGCCCAATTTTATTTTTAATAAATCTCAGCTAAGTAGAAAAGTGAACTCTTTAGGCCTGCTGTAAAAAGGTACCCTTAGTTGCAAAGATGACTGGTTGGGTGTCTGAGCTTAACAATGTGACTAGAATACAGTTGTACCATGAAAAGGATATTACAGGGTTCTGGGAACCACAGCTGTCTGCACACTGTGGAGTTATTTCCTCGTCACTATTCTGGAGCAGTGCTTATCCAGAAGGAAAAATAGCAGATGCATCAGGCCCTCAGCTTCCACTGAGAGAAATATTGGCGCTTAAGGCATGAAGAGAAAAATAGTTATAAATGGGTGAGTTGTATTAACACCAAACCTACTATTATCTGCTGTCATTAATGAAGAAAAAAAAATGGCATGAATTTCTAAAAACTTCCATTAGGCTGCCACTAACACACATCTCTAGCAGGAGATCCAGCGTGACATGAAACAACAAGAATGTAAGATCATGAAAAGAGCTTTGAAAGATGAGAGTCTTCTCACAGAACATTTGGTAACTAAAATATAGTCCTCAGTACTGAAGTGAGTCACTGGCTACAGAAGGAAAAAGGAACCCTAGTAACAATTCATCTGACCCAATTTTAAACCTCAGCTATAGAGTAGATTAATTGCATCAACCAATGTGAATAATTCAGATGAAGATATGTACATTGTGGCTTTCATAAATTGACATTTTTGTAGACGAGTTCCCAGAGCCACATCTAGTAAATAAGCCAGTTTAAAAAGCTTTCTAAATATTAATAAACCCTCATAATTACTGTTATGAGGGGTACTATATTGATGGCTTTTCCCCATTTCCTGCCCTATGCTTCAAATAGAATTGAAATGAAAACACAGGACCAGTTCTTGCAGTAGCTCCAGTCTGGGAGATGTTTTTAGGAAGCGCTTATGAAGGGATCTACAAATGACAGGCACTGTGATTCAGTGACAACTCTGATGCTCTGCCGCAGTAAGACTTCTAAGGCAAATGCTACTTCAAAGTCAGTATGCTTAAGCATGTGAGAACCACTGTGGCAGGTTAGAAAGCAGCAGGTAGTATCCAGCTGCCTTATTTTAGCACAGGATCACCTAACTACACGTCACAGTTTCTGCATTCAGACCTGTGCAGTGCAGGAGGCTGGGTCAGTATGGGAGCCTGGGTCAGCAGGTTGTCCTCCCAGGCCTCTGTGTCCTTGCTGGGGAGAGATGAGCAATTGCCTTGAGTGCAGCTAGGGTGACTCAGAGCAAGGAAGTCTCCTGATCCGGATGCACCTCTCTTTCTCCACTGCCCTCAGAGTGACGGGAGAGATGACTCCCCTAGCATGGAAGTGATACAAGGGCTATTAGTTTAGATTCTTAAAGATGAGATGTATACTCTTATCTTCGCTCTCTTCTAACCCTCCCCCAACTACTAGGAAATTCAGAAAAGAATTTTTACCTCTTTAAATCACAAAAGATGAAATGGATAATCTTCCTCTTTGCAGCCATGAAAAAGATAATCTCACATGAATTTGCATTCTTTGTCATGTTCTGCTATGTAATTTGATGATGTAAGTACCTGGAAATGTCAATAGCATCATTGTATATCAAAGTCCTTTACAAAGGATGTTAGCTATCATTATTGCCATGGGGATATAGAGACTAAAGGGACTCATCTGAAGTTAGTCAGAAAGGAGCAGGAAATCCAGGTAAAACCCTTTTACAATCCTCTGCCCATGTGGTGACACCATCAGGATTTTTTTCTCTTTGGTACATAACCAACATGTTGTTCCAATGCAGCTGTTCAGTACATCTGTATTCAACTGCAGTTAGAATGTGGAAATGAGATATTGTGTATAGACTCAGCATGATAATGTAGCCACTGCCTTGAGCTGAGCACAAGACTGGAAAAAAGATGTGACCTTAAGAAAAGCTTGAACTTAGCAGTAAACTGACTCAGTGCCTACGCATGAAATGCAGATTGCTCTATAGCTTGGCCCTAGATTTTAATTTTCGCTGTCACTCACTTCCTGCACAATGTGTCTTAGCTGAACAGTCCTTGTTAAATCAGAGAGACAAGCTAATCTAAACACCTGTATTGTTGTATCAGTTTAGACCAATTTTCTTTTGTCCAGTATAATGTGTCTGTTAGTGGCCAAAACAAGACCATAAAAAATGCGGAACTATTTAGTGATCCCTTGATATCCTTCCCCATTCAGGCAATCATTGGATTAGGAAATCCTGGTATGGACCACACAGATTATTGTGTTCAAAAGTCTCTTATGGCCCTGTTCCAAATCATTGTGTTTAATCCCTTTTTCAGATCCTTTTGTATATTTGGCCTGCACAAAATCCTGTGTAATGTTAAGGTGCATGTAACAGTTTTCCTGTTCAATCAGCATCCACTGGTTAAATCCCCACTACTTTGTTCTCTGTGAGAACAGTGCGCAACTACTCCCTAAAAGTTTTGCCTGTGCTGTTGCTCATTTTGTAAATCCGTCTTGCACACCTGCAAGCTGCAGTGTCTGGTCTGTTTTATACATCCTTTAGGGAAATTGTTTCATATCCCTGTATACTTATGAATGGTGTAATGCTGGGTGCATTTATGAAACAGTTCTGATTCTGGTTTTTGGAATGAAAGGTGCTGCATAAGAGCAAGAGCAAGGCTTTGTTGTGAGTTTCAGTTTTTGGCAGGGGCAAAACATTTGTGTAGGTCATTTATCATAGCACATTGTATCTTCTGTGGTCTGTGAAGCTGCTACTGGAAGCAAGCTGTGACAGATATTGAATGCCTAGTTTGGAGGCAAAGATGTTAGCAAGGCTATTAGAAGAATTCTGTTACAGCCTGGGGAACAGAGTAAGCCAAATTTTCTATGAGGTTCTTCAATGTGCCAGTAGTTACACAGTGATATATGGTTGTTTTCGCCTGGTGTTTGTCATCCTTGATATACAATTTGATACAAATTTTAGAGAAGTAAAATATTTTTTCCCTTGAGAAAGAAGGCCATTTCACAATCAAAAAGTGTGGTTGGAACTGTGAATGAGTATTAGAACCACCTCTAACAGAGCAAGTCTCTCTCAACAATTTGTGTGTGGCTCTGGGGAAGATTGCTACTTATCTTTTGTCACTAGACTTTTCTTACATGCTTTGTCCTACTCTCCGTTTCTTCTCTGCTATTGGACTTAGCTCCAGTGCTATCCTTCTTACTTCAGTTGTCCTGATCATCACTGATATTTTATTTTAAACAGCAAAAGAAAGGTCAGAGCACACTATTAAACAGTTTGTAAATATCTTTTCCACTCTTATTGGAGCTCAGAGGCAATGTGTGGGTGTATGTGTGATCACGGCATTGCAACATTTCATTCAGGAAGCTTATAAGAATGTGGCAAAGATTTCCTCTTGCCCTTACAGTTTTGAATCATGAAACTTTTTATATGGGATTTATCAAACCCATGTAACCATCTTAGGAATTTTAGTTCCATTTTAAGAACTATCTTGGTCATTCAGGAGTCTAATACAAAAAAATAATCAGTAGGACTTCACCTCCCTAAATACTTTTCCCAGTCTGAAAACCAGTTTTACTTTTAGAAACAGTTAGGGGATTGTATGAATACCCTATCCCACCTTCATGGCTTTGGTACTACAGGTAAGGAACTCCAAATTAGTTTCCTGAATGCCTTTAACAAAGTAGCCCAAGACCTGAATTGCCAAGATTCAAAACAAGGCAGATCCAATGGCCTTTTTAAATAAAATGCTCCTGACATCAGATGCCTATGTTGTTTATGATAATATGATAATGATAAAAGGCTAAAACGTGATTTCCTTATTTTTGACACCAGACAGCAAAGAGTGATTTGCCAATACAGAAACAATTTCCATTGGTGTCTTTCCTATTCACTGTTTTATCTACTTTACAAAACCTTCCTGTCTTAAAGGGAAATATCTTTACCCTGATTGGGGTAGATTTTGAGGAGACTTATGGAAAATCTTTTGAAAACTCATTAATTAGGAGTGCAGCTCCAGACTTTTGAAATATATCCTTTTTATCCCTTACTTTTCGCTTTAGGGAAATAGCTGAATTAATACAAATGACATGACTGGAGAGAATGCCATGTAATGAAGGGCTCTTTAATCCAACAGATTATTCTGGTGGGTCTTCCGTCATTTCAAGTCTTAAAAGCAAGATAGGATATCCTTCTCAGAGGTAATGAAAATGCATGGCCTTTCTTAGAAAGCTGATGATTATTTCCTTTGGCTTTGAAACTCATGAGTCCCTGGGATTCTTGTTCATAGTAAATGCTACTTGCAAACGTGACTGATATCGAGTTTGAACCATCCGGGCATGTTGCTTTCTAAAAGTCCTCTCTGCACATCTATTATGTGGGAACTAATTTAACATCTATGGCTTTTCACAGACTTTTCACAGACTAGGGTAATAATAAGAATAGCTAAATAAAAAGAAATAAAAAGATACAAATGGGACACATTATGCCAATTAGGAGGCAGAAAGAACACGTTTATTCATTTGGCATAACTGCTGTTACTTGAACATGTAGGCAATATTATATTCCAGATAGTTACCCTTCTGAGTTACATCTCCCCAAAGTTAGTGCTGATCTCCTATAGTGATGCTGGCTGCTTTGAATGAAAAAGTGTTTGGGTCAGACTTGCTACCAGCCAGAGATTAGTTATTGACAGGATTATGTATCATGTGACCTGCAACAAATGCAGAGAATAAGGTAATAGCATATCTATAAAGGATAAAAAAAGATATGGTGGCAATTGTAAGAAAATAATTGGCTTTAATTACTGAAAAATTATGTCACCTGGGCCCCCTGTTGATTAGAAACGTCCTTAAAAAGAAATCCAGAAAAAAAATGCAGATATGCAAAAGTGTGTGTTAATAACAGCATCTGTAAAAATCAAGGCTGTCCTCTATTACTTTGGGTTTGTGATAAAGTATCTTCTTTCTTAGGCATTACTAAAAAGCTTTTTGTTGTTTGCTTTCATGTTAGTGGGTTGCCTAAAAGGTTTACAATTTACCTGGCTAGGCTTGTACTAAGACAGTAACTCTTGTCAGTCTTCCTCACAGACACAGAAACTAGCTTATTTGCTTATTAAATAACATCTTCCATGTTCTTGGAACTGTGTTGAAAATAATCCACTAAGAAAACTGAAGTGGTCTTTCCATCCCTCCACTTTATTAGTAGTTTTTGTGGAGAGGCAGACACTGATAGAGTGTATTAAATTATACATTCCATATAAGGCAATTTGGTACTGTCAGAAGAACTTTACCTCTGTTAATGCTTGATTTATTGGATGAAACTGCAAGAAAGTATCTTAAGTTCATTATTAGCCAAATGTAGAAAGGGGTCAAAGTTCTGTGTACACGAAGGAACAGAAATACTTTCATGGTAATTTTTTCCAGACCACATCACAGCATATCCACTTGTTATGTCAATCCAGATCTGATATAGTATAATTTGAAAATAAAAAGAAAATATAATTCTGAAGGCATTCTCCAAATTCTGTACAGTTACAGGGAATCTTCTAGCTGTAGTCAGATTTGTTAACATGTTTCTGGGATATTAATTCTCGAAAAGAATCAGCAAGACCCTTATTCTTCTCCCCTTGTGACTTCTGTGCTTTGCAGGGTTGCACAATAGTTTCCATAATCATTAGAAGAAAAGTGAGGTACAGCATGGTATTCCTGGGAGCAATATTAGAAGAATGAAAATGCATGTTTCTTTGCATTTTGATTCAGAATGATTACAGTCCAAATACTGCAGCTGTTCTATTCCCATCTAAGACTGTCTAGAGTGGGCTGCTCAAAACCTGTTATTAAACAATAAAGAAAACAAGACAGATTAGGACATGCATAGCACAGTTCAATGAGTTCTTTTACATATTTGCCTCAGTGGGTCAAAGGCAGGACCGAAAGAACTGCGGATCTGTAGGTCACAAGGTTTTAAAATACAACTAGAACTGAAATACAAGCAGATTTTTAAAAATGCAAATAGAATTTGTAAGTGTCCAGAGTTTGCCCAGAATTTCTAGGTGGTTTTCATCCGCCAAAAGCATGAAAATGCAGAGGAACCAGAGTGCAGGTACATTGAGGGCAGCTCAGTGCTCACTCAGAAGTAAGATCCAGGCTGCGGGGCGCTGCCCGTGGCAGGCAGCTCCCTCCGGCACTGCAGCCACCGCCTCAACTGCCCCCACCAGCGCGGCACCGGGGGCTGCGCTCAGCACACCGAGCCCTGCCCTTCCCTTTCTGCGTCCCCTCTTCCCCAGGGGCAGATTGTGTCACTTGCATCAGTTGGCTTAAACCCAGCTATGAATGAGAGAGGTTATTTGCTCGTGGATGGATGGAAAGAGAAAACCAAAACTCTCATTTGCCATGTCATTTCTTCCTATGTGAACATGTTGCCCACCCTTTTCCTTTTGTCTCGAGTGGCTTCCTCCATGAACATTTAATAACAGTGAAAGCTCTCTCCCAGGAGACCAGAAAAAGTGCATTAAAAGGTTCAGGGACACAGCATGTGCATATAGGATTTCACTGCAATAGTTTGATTTGCATTGTTCAGGATATTAATTTAATTATAGATGCTTCACCACAGTCAGGGAAAAAAAACCTCTCTCTAAATTAAAGTAGCTGATAGCAAAGCCAGGTAATGTGGCGCAAATGGAATTGCATTTTGCTTACATTACAAACTAACATTTAGATCTCTGAAAATTAAGAGGTTTTTTATTCAACACATCACCAATATAAAGCTTGCTTAATAATGATATTTTGATTATGTTTTTCTAATTCAGGTTTGGCTGAATGACAATATGACAAAAGTGTTTGACAATGACAATAGCAATTACCTGAGAATTAAAATCAGTCTTAAATGATGTTTACATTTATTCCTCTATAAAAGTATTATTTTAATTAAACAGACAAATCAATTCATTGTTGTATAAAATAATCTTTAAATTGAGCCCAAGATAAAAATTGCCTGATAGCAACATAAGAGTTTTCATAATTTCTACACATGCTTATGAAAGTGAGCTGAGATGTGAATACTTCCGGTTAAGCAGCACGGCACAGGAGGCACTGCTAGTTTGGATTCCCCATTAGCACCATCAAACAGTGTAAAATGAGACAAGTTTGTCTTCAAAGACAGTGTTGGCACCCTGAGAGTGGATTTGGGACTGCAAGCTCTCCCTACACTTAGTCACTCCACGGGTCCTGGCTGCCCAAACCCAGCCTGACTCTGTGGAGGAGCCAGCCCCATCCACTGCACCACCACTGCACCACCTTGCCTGCCTATGTCATTTCCTCTCCAGTGGATTTACCTAAAAGCTGCAGTAATCTGGGAATTGAGCAAAGGATTGATCTTAGATATGCTGCTCAAGATGGCTTGGATGTGTGACTAAATTAAAAGCCTTGCGACAGACGTGAAAAGTGATGCTGGGCTGGAGGCACTGGAATGATCCTGCCGATGGGAGAGAGGCTGGGAAAGGCATACATCTGTGCTAGTTTGTTGTGACACATGCTATTTATAACTAGGGGGAAAAGAGGGAGTGAAAATTATTGTTAATACTAAAACCATGTCTCTTGTGAAACTTCCAATGAAGCAAGGTTGTGCCTGACCCTTATTTGCTTGGGCTGCCTGGGTTGCTGGATGGCTAACTAGATCCTTGAACAATGTTTTACTTTGAAATTCTGAACACTTGCACATAAAGAAACAGTCATCTGATATCGTTGGAAAACCCCAGTGCTTTTATCCAAATAGCAAGTAAAACTTAAGTCACTAATCCAAATGGGAAGCCTTGGAGAATCAGTTCAGTTGAAACTTTCTGAAGGTTTCGTACCTGCTGCCAAGTATGAAATGTTTGGGATGACAATGACCAAGGGATAAGAGACTGAAACATTTCTTTATTTTTTCATTTTGCTTGCATTGTACTTCTGGCAGTGTCAGGGTAGTATCCATTCCACCATGTCCCCTATTCAGTTACCTACACTTTCCGTTCAAAACCACATCTGATCGATCAGCCAAGAGCAGTTCCTTCAGCACATCCACATGCCTTGGCAAACCAGAGATTTCCTAACACAGGTACAGAGTAATTATTCACAGACTGCAGTAAAAGCCAGCAATCAGAATACCTTTAACAAATTAGAGAATGAGCTGCAAAGCCCATGCAAATTGCAAGGGACCTCAGTTTATTTGTAATCATAGCCTAATTTTGCTAGATCAGTTTCATTTTTTTTAATATAATTACATCAGCTTTATCTGACAAAAATTCAGTAAAATTAAATACTGATCCTCAAATCTTTAAAACCAGATGTCATACAGTAGGACAAGAATGAAAATGACACGTGAGACAATTCCAACATAAGGTTTTGGAGGAATGTATCAGTTGAGATTAAGTAATAGTGGCTAAGACCACCTCACGTGCAACTTTCTAAGTAAATGATTTGTATTTCCCATCTCAAATGGAAAAAAAAAGTCAGAACAAAAATCAATCCAAATCTAACAAAACCATGGATTTTACAGGAAATAGAACATTTTGGTTTTGAGTGAAACTGGATGAATTTAGTAACACAATGTCCTGTCAAAAAACCTGGGCAAATTGGTTGTGACTTTCATTTTCTGTCTTTTTTTAGCTGAAAAGATCTAAGGAAACATCCACTGTATCGTGCTTGCTTATAAAGTGTTCTGATGAAATCCAAATGTTAATAAATATTTTCTGGAGATGATTTTTATTACTGCAAGACTTCTATTTAGCTTTTTCACAAAGATTCTTTTATAAGGTCAGCCAGTCTCTTGAAGGCCTGCAATGACAAATACGGTTGACATTTATATTTCAGCATTGCATGCATAGGGAACACATCAAACCTGTAAATCTACTAAAACTTGCCCTAACCATATAGAATCAATATTTTATAATGCACAGTTCTGCTGATATTCTCTCTTTTCCTTTTATAAAATCATGTATGGGCTTTGACTGCACAAAGCTTCTGATTCTCTCATAGAAAATAAAAGGCAGAGATTTCTGAAACAGAAAAATGCATATATTGGTGTTCAAAGGTTATTTGGAGTTCAGATACAACTTCTAACAAACTAGTGATCCCTGAAAAGAAAGAGTATCTCTTTTAACTTAATATTACAGCCTAGAGGCTCCAAAA
The DNA here is from genome assembly GCA_013397115.1 of Edolisoma coerulescens. Classification (NCBI taxonomy): domain Eukaryota; kingdom Metazoa; phylum Chordata; class Aves; order Passeriformes; family Campephagidae; genus Edolisoma; species Edolisoma coerulescens. The sequence continues at coordinate 255,394 of VWZW01003149.1, forward strand.
GTGAAAAAACAGGAAGAACAGTTGAGTGGGGAAGCATATATAAAATACAGCTTGACTGTCAATAGTATGGTTATGAATTACTTTAACAAAGAAAAAGGAAAAAACAGAAGAAATACAGAAGAAATAAAAAGGCAATAGAAGCACTTAGCTGTTACAAACCTTCACAACTGCATGAAAGTACAACTACAAATACTGAGCTGTTTCAAGCACCCCAATCAAATCAGTATTAAATCTGCATGAATAAATGTCTCCTATCTTTTCTCCCACTGATTTTATAGATAGAGCCAAGTAACATTAAAAATGCTCCTAAAACACAGAATAAAATAAAGCATGTATGTAAACTGTACAAAAGAAAAACTATTCTTTCTTATAAAGAATTGTGAACACACACATAAAAGAACACAGGTAATTCAATCTCAGAATCTTGGGAAAGCAAAGTCTAAAACATACATGATGCCTGCTAATACTTAAGCAAATAGCAGGACTTACTCTGGCTTCAGTAAAACATTTATAAATAATGTCTGGGAGGTTCAAATGTGAGAGACTGCATGTATGAAATACACAGAAAAATTCTAAGTGGTCCTAAAAATTTGGTACCTTTCAGGTCATTTAGATGAGTATCTTGCTTAAGAAACAGCTAATACTGCTGCAAAAATACTGCTTAATCACCTACAGACTAAAACCTATAACATTTAAGAAAAAATATAAGGAGAAGGGTGTAAAAATAAGGGAGCATTACTGTGTGAGAAACTGTCTTTTTAAGAATGTAAAAAAAAATCTCACCAGATCCATCTGGGCAGGAGAAGGCAGAGAGAAGGAGGCTCTGACATAAGAACTAGGCTCTGAACTATCAATATTGAATGCTCCACCAGGAACCAGTAATACCTATGAAAAATTGATTAACCACACAGTTATTACCACTTCTACACTTTTAAAACACTAAGTTAAATTAAATTTGAGAAAGCTCAGTGCTTACACACTTGTATCAGAACATGGTATAATATATTCTTTTCTTCAAAATGAGGAGACAAAAATATGCAACCTTTAACCTGACTTTTCTTAATGAAACAAAATGGTCTTACGTTTTGGTTACCAGGTCTGGCTTATATCATCACAATGCTTAGAAGCACCTGGGGTGTAGCTTACTCAGTACACAGTACTGGGTCTTATAAACTGGAGAAATAAAATCAAACTTAATTTCTCTCATTAAAAAAATTTGGTGAACAGCCATCATACATATAAGTACATATATTACATTTGTAATACATATATATTATATATATGTCACATACAATGACATATTGTACCATATGTTATATTGGTTTCAATTTAAGTAAACTGATTAAATATCAGCATCTGAATAGAGTCATGAAAATATTTTGTTAATAAGTAACTATGCCACAGTGCCTGACTTGCAGACTTAATGATGGTGCACAGCAAGTTCCCCTGCTTTTTTATGTGTGCATGTGTGGGTACAGATATTTTATCCCCCCCTTTTTTCATTTTAAGAACGTAAATCATTAAATCATATGTCATACTTCTTTCTTCAAAGCCTTTTCCATTATCAGCTGCTGTGTATCAGAAATACCCTTAATTTTGATCCATAAGAACATGCCAGCAGCAGGAGGGTACCATTCTGCCAAGTCTGGAGAAAGAAAGAGAGAGAAAATGGAATCAAGGAAGAAACTTATGCCCCACTTTTAATGGATACATCATAGATTCAGTGATGTTTTGGATTTGCTGAAACAAACATTATTATCACTATTGCTATAGCGATTTTTAGTTCTTCTTTTAAATTATGGCCACTATTTCAGAGAAATTTTAAAAACAGGTATTTTAAACATAGAAAGTGTAAGAACATAATGAAGTGAAATACATGCTCTTTGTAAAATTGCTTTAAATAGTAATGTGGTGAGCTTTTTTTTCATCACCATCTATCTCCCTGTCCTACCAGAAAGCATAAAAACGCAGCAGTAGACAATTTGTCCTAAGCTAAATATTTGATGTAATTGATTTACTTATAGTGCTTATCTGTCACTTCAGTCAAGAGATGAACTTAAGTGATTTTTCTTGAGCACAAAGATGATAAATAGCTAGAAAAAAAAATTTAAGTGATTATCTGTGTTGCACTCTGACCTTTTAACCACTTGTCAGCAGCAGTGAGCATTGCATCCCGCTGGATCCTGTAGAAGTCCACCACTCTGAAAGCAAATTATCAGTTGAAAGTAATGAACTCATATTATTTCAGAGTCCATTTGTTTCTGAAGGCAGAAACAAAGCTTTTCTACTTGAAAAACCCAAGAGTACATTTAATAGAAATATAAGCATATCCTATGTGGGCACAACACAGTGTACTGTGTGTATAAAACTTTGTGCATGTATCTGAAAAATCTTTACTGCTTCAGTGCATCTCTAACAAAGCACTGATCACCCAGACAGAGGAAGTGCCTGTGTGGCTGCTTCTTCAGCTTTACATGTATCATAGAAACCTTTTATACATTGCTTCCATTCTGTCTATTATAGCAGTAGAGACAAGTCCTGTTAACAGTATTTACTGCACAAAACACACATACTGAAGAAAATTCGGGACTTAAACATATGCAAAAGTACAGACTTGATATTTGTGCATTTGGGTTGAATTTGTGTAACAGGTACACGGAAATGGGATGTGACAAAGTAAAAAGCAAATCACATGATAAACCTGTCATAACTATTAGACAGCTTCCTTTTTTCTAAGCTTTTGAACCTATCTCCTTCATACTTCAAGTAAAATTTTCAAATAATTTAATCTCTTACTGGGAAAAATGACCCTAGCCCAAGTTTAACCACGGACAAGTCATGTGCAGTGGCTTTTGTTGACATAAAATGACACAGCTGTGCAATGGAAGACACAAGAGAAATGCCTGATACTGAGTTCGTAATTCAGATGCAAATATGTTCCCATGTCTTGAAAAAAACATCCTTAGTAATTTGCATAATTTACATAATTTTACATTTGTATTTTTAAAAATGCTCTCTGAACACATAGCTTTGATTTCTGGATGTATTTTATTACACCGGACACACAAACACCAGCACCTCCAAAGACTAACATAGTTTTGGGGGCTCAGCTATATCTATTGCTACATTCTGTATGAAATAGTAAATCTCCTTTGTGCAGTCTTTAACAAAATTGCAAATTCTGTTACAAAGTTTTTACCTGTTGCCATTTTAATTACATGTCAAACTTATACCATTAGTAAGACAAAACTTCCCCAAAAATGTAGCTCCTCCAAAACACAGACAAGCTTCTACTCAAAAGCCTGATCTAACACCTCACCCTTGTACAAATGAAATCAACTGAGATCCCAGTCAGCTGTAGGGCCTCATCAATAAGGTTATAAAGCACTGCAGCTGTCCCACTGCAACCCTATTTTTGTTAGTTCAAGCAGAAGAACAGTCTTTGGGCTCAAGCAAGGCTGCCTTTTAACCTACGAGAGAGGTAAGAAACGAGATGCATCTGGGATTTTTTTTTTTGGAGCTACTGAAAATTGAGCTAAAATGTGGTCCAAGTTTCTTTGTGAGACTTATCTTTATGTTCCTAGATCTTAAAACAAGGCAAAGCTAAGGCTGGTGTGTCTTGTTTGGATTGTTTTTTCAAATATTGCTGTTTACAGTATGAACATCAGGGGACAGAAGTGGCTGTTATAGTGAGAGATAAAAACTTTTTGGATGCTTTGCTCATGTTTCTGTTACAAGCCTTTGCAGAGTGTAGCACACTCCCACTGAAGTGAGAAGCTTGGGGCTCTAATGATATCCGAGTAGAACATCAGTGATAGTCAAAAGAAACTGTGCTCTTCCTGCATAATAAATGAAAACCAAATCTGTGTCAGTCAGTATGCAAGAAATGCTTTGTGAGTTAGACAGTAGCCCAGTGCTCTCCCTCCAACAGTGAGAGGCAATATTTAGGCAATGTTTAGTGTGTGTAGATGAACCTCACTGTTTTTCCATCAGTATCCACCATAAGGAGATCAAGGATGGTAAGAGTGTGAAATCCTGCTAGCTTAGTGAGGCGAGAACTGCCTTTATAAAGGCTATGCTGACTCTTTCTCAGTAGACTCTGTGCTCTTAGTTTTTCCTATAGACCCTAACACTTTAGCAGGGATCAAAACTTTATTCACTGGCTTGAAGCCTCCAGGATCCTCTCAAGTCCCTTTCAGATGGGAGCTGCAAAATGTCTGTGCCAGTGGCCTGGCAGATTGTCTGCCTGGAGTGGTAGGTGACATGCCCTGACCTGCTTGTCTGTAACTTCATACTGTGTCTCCTCAGGGCTCTTGTGTGAACCCAGCTGTCTTGCTGACCTCCTTTACCTAGCTGGCTTAATACTGGTGCACCTCCTCTGACTTGGTTCCTACAAAGAATATTTGATGTAGGTAACAAGTAGCAGAATGTCAGATGATGGCATTCAGCGTATGACATAACCCTACCTGTCTATGTGCTCCAAGAAACCCTTTTGTCCCCATTGCTGAAGCAGCTGTGATATCATAATCTAAAGAAATAAAACACATCATCAATACCATGTTTTAAACAGGACTATTCCACAATCATCAAAAGATCCATAGCCAGATGCACTATTCAACATTCCCCAGACATGAAATTGCATGCAGTGTCTCTTGGAGCTCTTTATGAACAGAGGTGCCAAGGGCAACAGGTCATCATAGTCCATGCTACTGGTGTCTCCAAGGACCAGGGCAGTATTTGGAAATTGGGGTGGGGGGAGGGAAAAATGGATGAAGACCTAAATATGATAACTGGGGAGAAAGAGGAAGGCAATGTATATTGCTTTACCTTCCTGTCCACATTGGCCTCTCCGCTTTAATAGTGCCTCTGTGATGAACTAATGGAGCTGGAAGATGGAAGCCATGTTTAGATGTGCTCAATGTCTCCTTTCCTTGTTACTAACCATAAAGGGGCTGTAGTTGGCAGCTGGCTTTGAAATGTTTTTGTGGGCTGCCAGTATTGTTTTAATTGAAAAGTAGAACGAAAAAATAATAAATGAGTGTTTCTTCCAGGCTGTGCTTTACATTGAGGTTTTTCAAATGAACCTACCAGGAAGAGATAAAGTATTTAAAATTCTTGAAATCTGAGGTTAAGGGGTATCAGCTGTACTATGCATGCACTGAGACAACCCTCTAGCTCTGGTTCCGAGTTCTATGGTGGTCTCTCTTCCTTTGGCAGAATTGACAATGAATGTGCACAAACAAAAGTGCAGACCAACTGTGAAAGTATAAAGCTGTTTGTTTGTGGTTTCTTATAACTTGGAATATGTTGTCTTCTCTAAATACAATTCATTTGGTGGTTTGGTACTTGCCTGTGTGAACGTGCTGGTGTGCATTGTTGACACCTGAATGTGTAGAATGACTCTGTCAATGAGAGGCTTGGGACCCGTCAGAAAACCTATTCTTAAACTAGAAAACAAACAAACAAAAAGTTACTACAGAAATGTAATGTGCCAATACTTTGTCTGAGTTATATGTGGGAAAATGTGCAACCATTTTATTGACAGTGTAAGGATCTCTTATGCATTCAAATTCATTTATATCTTAATACTGACATCAGCTTATACAATTTAGAAGCTGAGTATCAAAGTCATGAAATAAAAACATTTAAGAGGTTTTAATGCTTATAATAGCTTCTTAGTTATGAGGCTTCAGGACAAAATCTGTGTTTGTAAACTGTCCTCTGCAACCATAAAGATTACATGACTCAAAGGAAAGGAAAGATAGGTTTTCCCATAATGAAAAAACATGAATGCTCAGGCTTTGCGACAAACAGATAAGAAGTGGTAAACTGCTTCACTCTTTCACTCCCTTTCAGTACTGCAGAAGGAATGGAATTTAGATTGATAAACTAGATGGTTATTTATGCTTCAATTCTTATTAACCATCTTTACAGATTGGCTGAAGTTTTTATTCGAAGAAAAATGGAACCAGTAAGCTCATATGTGTCTTTGGCAAAGATAATATTGTGTCATGCCATTTTGTGGTGTCAAATTCTGAAAATGCAATCACACTTAGTGTTACGTTGTCTCCTCACTTTCTCTAGGATGGGTTATAATCCACCAGCTGCCAGTGCAGAATTCACAATAATTTTTTATATCTATTAGGATAACAGACAAAAGAACGTTAAAAATCAAATATGTTGACTTGTGTGAAATGGAAAACAGCCAAATTATTTTTTTTTCTGGCAGGTGGAAAGAACCTGAAAGAACTGGAAGGCTAGATATCAGTATAACTCTATGAACAGTTTGTGAAGAATGATAACTTCTTTTCTGTACTACAAGTTCAGGGAGCTTGCAGGAATAGTAAGAGATAGATAAAAAGGGAAATGGAAAAAGAAGAGAGAAAAGCTCCTAAGAGTTTCAGGAACAGAGCTGGTATCCAGCATCTGTCTTTCTGCCTAGATGGTGCCTGCAAGAATGGGCTGCCTGGGGGGAGAGGCTTAACTATCAGCATTAGAAGAGAAACAGAACCTGGAGTAAAATGACTGCCAAGAGATGACATGAAAAGTGAGTAGACGGCAAAAAGCCATTGATTCAGAAGTTCATTCCAGAAGTGGGTAGTTATTAAATGAGAAAACACTACGACGTGTCTCATCACTTTGTATGAAGTCTTGTGTCATAAGTGAATAGGCAATGCTAAGTGATCTGCAGCTGGCCTTACCCAGATGAGAGAATTTTAGAGAAAGAGTCGGTCCTGATAACTCGGCCATCCACATCCATTGAGAGGAAAGTTGGAGCCCATGGCTTGGAATAAAAAATAAAAAAATAAGATTCAAGGTGCTAGTAAGGATTATAATGGAATTATTTTCTTTACTATGAAGACACAATTCATTGCTCAAATGTGTATTCCAAGGAAAACATTGCAGTAACTTGCTGACAAGTGATTGTTTAGCCTAGCTTTGTGAGATGTGAATACAATATTCTGTGAAAGTCTTCAAGAAATCACCTTTGTTATTTTTTGATGCTTGGTTAGCCCACTGTTCAGCATACAAGTGTTCAGTTTAAGTACTGATACGATGCCATGAGAAGGAGAGAGAAATAATGATTTTTTTTCTGCCAAGATTTCTTTGTGGAGGTACTGCAATTTCTAAAATGGAGCTTTGTAGCTTTTTGCTTTGCAATATTAAAAAAATGAAATCAGAAGATATGAGCAAATTGTGAAGATCTGAGTTCAGCATACTTTTTCCTCATCAAGAATTCTGTTTTCACACCATCTCCCCAACATTTTTCTAGCAAAGCTTCACAATGCTGTTCAATGAGTAAGTGAAACAATTTTATTGCCACCTTCCATAAAAACATATTTCAAAAGAGAAAACGCTGACCTTTATCTTCTACCAATGTTCTACTGCTTTGTAAGACCTGTTTTGATTTCTGAAATTAGGTACTTTTAAAGACTGAGCAACTGTAGATTCACATATGAAATTTGTGGAAAATTTACATGAAGAAGGGAAGCTGCCTGTCCAGTACCACTATCTGTGGTACCTGGGAGAACTCCTGGATTCTCCAAAAGGCAAAGAGATAAAAATGGGGTATAGTAGATGGGGAGTAGGAAGTCTTCTCCTGAATAAAGGAAGAGACAGGGAGAAAGGAACATTAAGAGGCTGCAAATTTCAAGTGCTGCTTCAGTGACATATTTGCTTTGCACTGAATGCAAAGTCTTCGTCATTTTCTGATTACTGCAAAATTCTATCCTGTATGAGGCTTGAGAAATCTGAACCACTGATTAACAGGACATAAAATACCACAAAGGGGAAACTGACTGAAAGGAGCACAGACTGTGAGGCCTACAACTGCCTTGGTAGGACATGAAGAAGTGGCATGCAGGAAGGTCCAGGGCTCAAACCTTAGGTCTCTCCTGAAACCTTAGTTTCTCTCCAGAAAATAAGGTGCTACTAAGGATTATGGAAGACAAATTACCTTTTCAAATTGAAGAAAGTAGTAAGGATCGTCTTCTATTATGAGAAAATCATATTTTCTTGCAAGCTAAAGAAATTAATAAAAAGTAACAAAATGAATAAAAGTTAAAGACACTGCAAATTCAGTCAGATTTTTTTTTTTAACCAGTACCATATTATGATTCTATTGATTGGTCATTCGTTATACAGAAGCCCCCATGATGAGAAACCTTTGGATATCAAAAAATTATAGGAGTAATCATGGTACCCGTAGTGCAAGGACCCATGTATGCAACTGAAGCTCTGTTCCATGTAGCATTCAAACTGTGCAGGCAATGTTCAGCAAATCCAGTTAGAAGCCCGTGGCAAAGGTGCCAGCCACCAGCGGGCTACCATTGAAAACCAGTTTATCTAATGCATAGTTTACCTCTGAAGAGTCATCGTGAAAGAGATTCTGCTAGAAACAAGTTCTAGGAGGAATGTCTACTGGACTAATAATGGGCCCAAATACCAAACATGGGATACCCTCAACTGAAACAAGACTGACATTTATCTATTTCCACCTACAAGGTTCACAAAGCCACAGCTCCATACCTGGTAAATCTCCTTCTTGCGCTCTGTGGTCAGTGAGTTGCCAGTTGGGTTGCATCCATTTGGAATAGTGTACAGGAATTTGGGGAGGTGACGGCTACAATTTTTTACATCCTCTGGGCTCCAAGCAGACAGAATTTCTTTTAAAGCTTTTGGAATAATGCCATGTTGGTCACTAGGAATATTAATTATATTACAACCCAAGGGTCTCAGCTGTTGACAGAAGGAACAAAACTGTCATAATTGTGTAATTCAAAGGTCTTCTTTTTGTCATTGGCACTGTAAAATTTCATCCATACAAAGTCTTTCTTCTTGATTTTATAGGTATCTCAAGCTCCATTGCTCATGAGTCAAATAAAAGTTTGCCTGAAATTGCCGTAAGGCTCGTCAAACTTACCACATTACTCTTTATTTGTCCTACTAAGACAACTGAGAAGAAATGGATATCTCCTATGTTCAATTGCTGCTCTTCTCTAGGAAATCAGATTTGGTTTTTCAAGCAGAAAGGGATTTTGTAAACTTGAACTGTTCTCTCAGGACTCCTCATACTCTCACCACAGACAGTTAAGGTCACAGCACCTTTGTTTCCTACTGACAATTTACACTCTACTTTGGTGGAAATGCCAGAGCTTTAAGCTACTCTTAACTGAAAAAGGGCAAAGAATCTGTTCTCAATAGATATATTCAGCAATACAAAGGAGAATGAAATGATGCTACTGCAGTGACATGTTGACAGCCGTATGAAAAAATATAGGTAAAATACCAATGAAAAAGCTTGCTGTCTCTCCTCTGTGGAATTTCAATTTGTACCATGTAGTGCTCTGCATTTTCAAGTAAAACTGCAAGCTGCTGCATTGTCAAAATACATTCCTAAAAAAGTACAGCTGATTAGACAATATATTCAAATTTAGGACAGCAAACAATAACAATTCATTTTGATGTAAGGGGGGACAACTGAATTTGTAGTGTATTTATTCTGACCCTTCTTGCAGCTCTTATGCATTTTGAGCTGGCATTCAATTTTATACTGATTAAACTACTTTTCAGAAGTAAACTTGACTGCTTTTGTATAATTCTCACTAATTCATATCTTCATATTCATATTTGGATGTTTCAGGCCTATTCCAATATTATACTATTTATAGCTATTGTATTATCTGACCATGAAATACTTCAAGTAAATGTGCTGACATGTTAACACACCCACTTGTTATGAATTTAATTCAACCAATCTAGGTCCTGATGGCTTTCTTTCCAGTCCCATATGTGATCTTAGCCCTTGAATGAACTAGTATTTGGAAGAGAAACTTTGAATAGCTTTTATAGAACTTTCAGTAGAAAACCTTCTATGAGTTAATATTTATGAACTTAACTGGTTGGACACTAAAATCTTCAGTCTTAGATATGTTTTTATGGCAAATACAGTGTTTATAAGACTACAGATCAGGCGCTAAACTGCTGTTTAGTTAAAATGTAACACTCAGAATGTTTTGTAGCTGAAGAATACTTACAGCGGCTAGTGTCCCTGAGTATGTGGGTGCATCCAAAAGGATGTTGTCTCCAGGATTAATGAGCATTTCAAACACCTGCAAAAAAAATATTCTATTTAAAAGATTGTTCCATTTTTGTACATGTGCTTCATACTTTTGACTTCTTAGTGGGATTAAAAATCTTGTTTAGATACTAGTAATTCCCTAACTGTACTATTACCCTGTCTGTCAGAAAGGCAATGAACAGATGAAAAATCTGCTTTAGAGTCAAATTAAGATAGGTTATCAGCTAGAGAATACCAACTTGACATGGAAAGACAGTGCTCTGAAGCACCCTTTCTACTGTATAAGTTACAGAAAGAATCAACAAAACAGCAGTGAGAGTGGACTGGAAAGGGTAATTATTTCAGCAAGTAAAAACCCCCAAAAAACCAGGAAGTAAAAAAAAGAGGACACATATTTAGAATAGAGTTATGGTAAAGCATCTATGAACTTATTGTTGCACTACTTGAGTAACATGAAATGATACCTTATAGCATATTTTCTACACAAATTTCTCTAGTTACCCAAACTTTCATGCAGTCTTGGCAGTCTAGAATGCCACTCCAATTTTATTTCATTTCCCTTATCTTGTACTGGTATTACTGTCAGACATGCATTTAATGAAGTTCCCTTCATATAGTTATAGAGGGCACTTAATGCTGAATATAGCTGAACTGATGGAATAATAAACATCTCTCTGTATGAAATACTTCTAACACATGAATCTTTTGGTCTTACTTTACACAAGCCTTCCTGGCTGCCAGTTGTGACACACACTTCCATCTGTCCTTGCTCAGGACTGTAACTGGCTGTGGGGGGATCATGTAGGTTCCGCTGGAAATCTTTTAGCCAAGACAACAGCTCTGGAATCCTGAAACATGAATAAGAAGGCATATCTAACACCTTATATGGGCCAAAGCTAGGCTGTTCCTCTAAATCCCTGCCAAATCTAGCATGCGGTCCTGAGTCTGATTTCAACTGTCACACAGATATACTTGGATGCAACTGCTATGACTGCCTGATCAAATTAAGAAAATGAGATGGGCATCTGTGGTCCGTACACCAAATTATCATAGTGAAATCTGGGCAGAAATTATTTGCCAAGGATGAAACAGGGTGGAGGCTGAACAATACCCACTCCTAGAAATGATCATTCTGTACTCCAATGAGGCAGTGTGACAAAGCTCTTAATGCTGCTAGTAACCGGCTGCAGATTACAAGGATTTCTAAAACACGCTTTCCAAAAAATGTCTTAAGATCTTGTAGGATGTTCACAAATGGCTGGGTTCGTTTAAATACTAAGAAAAGTCTTAACTGATGCCCCATGTGTCTCTGTAGGTACCCAAGTATTTTTGCAAACCTGTCCCCCCCTGACTCAGTGCTGTCTGCTGAGGAGTTTACATGAGCACCAAAATAATGTAATGATATACAATTTTTGTACCAAAAATGACAATTCTATAAATACCTCCACTCAACTACCACAGTTGTACATACTGGCTTTAGTATATGGTGCCAAATGAAAAGAAAAGAAATACTCCAAAACGTAGCAACTATGTATTGTAATGCAGTATCTTTTAAATAGTGTCTGATTTGGGAGTCTGGATTCTCAAATACTAACAGCTAGGAAAAGCTCTGGCTTGAGAATTACAAGGATTAGGGTTTTAGGTGATTTAAGCTATTTTTTTCTTTTTACATTACTCATTGCAAAATTTTCTACTTGAACTGAAATGTAAATAGTGAGGCAAATTTAAAAAAATATGGGTTTTGGAAAGAACCTGTTTTGAAAAAAGGGCTTTATGAACAGGTTTTAAAAACACAGGTGAGTTAATGCAATAATAAAGAATATTATGATCCTTAGCTTCTGGTATCTTGAATTGCAAGCAGGTGTGACAAGATACCCTGCTGAGGCTGAGTACTGCAGAGCTCTCTTCATCAGATCTTCCCCAATCTCAATAGGAGTTCCATGTCCAATGTCAACAGTTGCCCTCTTAAATGGAAAAAGATTGGGATTTGGTGCCCCTCCAGCCAGAGAGATGAGAGATGGAGGAGACTTCTGCATCAATTCAGCTAGAGTAAAAGGAAAACACCTTGGTTACAATTTGATTATTACAACGGTGATCATATCCTTTAATCAATATTTAATAATGGTCCAGAGAACTTGTTCTATTTTTCAATTTACTTGTTTAACTATAATGAATTCAAAAGAATAATTCTTCTTAAACTCACCTTTCTTCTTGGATTAAATAGGTGTTTGGGGGGCACAGGGAGGGAGATACTGTTAGGACAGACTAAAAAAATAATTTTACGTTAAAAAATTTGTAACTTATTTTGAAGCAATCTGGACAGTTTTACTATTATAAAAACTTCTGTGACTGATTTCTTTTGAGCTTCAAGAATTTAAGATCTTAATGATCTCCTATTTAGGCTGAATTGAAATGATTGGCTTTTTTTTGTTCTGTTTTTCATTCAGTCTCACTTCAGCTGATCTGGCAGCTACACTGACAGATTATTATAGCTTTTCTATAAGGGAATGGAAATGTTTCTGGTAGCCCAGTTTTAGTGGCAGAGGCACTGTGTAAGTAATTTGCTATGAAGAAAATCTTAATTCCTGCTTTTAAGTCACGGTTTCACAATCATTCAGATCCAATCTATGCAGTGCAGACTGGGCTTTAATCCAGCAAGGGCACTTAAATTGCGTTAAATCTAGGAACTCACAATATGGCATTCATGCTGGCTTGACAGTTTTACATCAGATATGAGAGGACAGATGACACCAGATCTGGCTTAAAAGCAGCCTGTTATCAAGTTTATTTTCCAGTACTTATTAGCAGACTTGAACATGGGGAGTTAATTCTTATCAGTTATTTCACCAATTCGGGTTATGCCTGTGACTTTTGGCCTGGTAAAGAGAGATTTACTTTGTCATCAAAACTGCAGGCTCAATATGTCTTTCTGCAGGAACTGTGCTACTTAATACTTTTGTTATGATGCCTATCAATGTATCACTTGAAAATGAGACTGCCTAGAGTGAATTACTTGACTTAGCTGTACCTGTATGAAGCATTTTAAGCAGAACAGCAAATGCCAGCCCCTTACCAAGAGGGGAAATTGACCCCTGAAGGCTTAACTAATGATGTATGTCTCATGTTCGGATTCTGTCAGATCTCCGTGGGTTCCAACTGAGTGAACAAGTAGGCAGTTAAGCTCTTCTATCTGACACATGGAAGACTATGTAATGTGGTAGCCTAAAGATAGATTAATATGGAAAAGGAAAGTGTAGTAATACTGAGGGGTGTGGGTGGTGAAGCATTTATGGACATGAACAGGATACAGGAAAACGAGGTGGAAAGAAACATGCTGGGACTGAATTTCAAGTCATTAGCAGTTGCTTGTTCCTGGACACACAGCATAAACTCGGTTGCAAACTGTGCCAAAAGCCTAGGTTCAGAGACAGTAGCAGAGACTTTTCAGACACTTGTTAAAATGATAATACTAATTCATCTGTCTGGATGGGTTTCTGAAATGGTTCAAGGCTATTCACTTTATTTTTCTTTATACCTGCTTGGCATCTCCACTCGATAAAAGTCAAGTTATTTGGCCTTGCTTGTCAGCTTACAGCACGGTTTTCTTTCAAACCATTTCAAGTGTTAAGCTATGATACCCCAGCACAGACCAGAATATAGAATGATACTTTCAGAGCAACTGGGAAGAAGGGATATATACTCACTCAGGAGTCTTATTGGAGATGCTTTTCTTGCTGCACTCACAGTGGTGATGAACCTAGAGTAATTCATATCTGTGGAGAAAGAGTAATTAGTTGGACATGAAGCTAGAAGAGGGAATAAGAACTGCAGTGTGCTTTTGGTATGTGCATCTCCCACAAGTAATGCTTTTGATCCGGGGAATTTGTGGTATGCCAGTGAAGAGGAAAAAGCCCTTTCCCCCTCCCTTTACTGTCAGCTCTGGAGTTTTAAAGGCAAATTACAAATCTGAAGATTTGATTGCTCTTAAACAACCATCAGCTCTTTTTTATTTAATGAGAATCCAGCTTTATTTAGCTGTATTAAGCACTGCATTTGAAGTGCTTTTAGGACTGCAAGCCATCATTATGAGTCACAACACTTGTCAAGTTAGAGGTGGTTTGTTTTTTTTTTTTGGAAAGGAAAATTAAGATAGTCTTTCAAATGTATTTGATGAATATTTTCTTTCATTTTCCCTGGTGCCCATAGAGATTCAGTGGATAGTGAACCACAGTTAGGCAGGAAGCCCGAAGGCTTGGAAAAGCCACAAGAAAGCATCTCCTTCGAAGGTAAGGAAAGCACAGAAATGAAATGGAAGGGCAAAGAGCAACCACAGCAACACGCATGTGCCAGCAGTTACTAGAAACGATCGACCGAGCAAGGCCGCTTTGAAAAAAACATCTCGTGCTTTCCAAAAATACCTCCCTCAACTTCGCTCCCCCTCCAGGCCGGCACAGGCGCGGTGCTGGCTGTGCACAAGGGCGGGCTGCGGCTGTGTTTTAAGGGACANGCGGCGCGGGCCCGAAAGCGATCCTGTGCGGGTCCGTGCGAAAGCCCTAAAACGAGCGGCTCCCTCACCGGGTCTGGCTGTGGAGTGCTCACGAAGCGAGGGCTGGAGCCCGATATTGCGGGGAGAGGCGGGGGCAGTCGGGCAGAGGGCAGCAGAGGAGCAGAATTACCTCAGTGGTAATGCTCACACACTTTAATCACCTTTATGATGTTTCCCCTAATGGTTTTGCTCATAAAAGGAGGCAGTATTTTGTTTAAAATTTGAAGTGTGACATCTGTAGGTAATTTTTTTTCCCCACAGACGAGCAGGATCAGTGGAAGGAAAAGCAGGATGGTGGGNGGAAAGGAAAATTAAGATAGTCTTTCAAATGTATTTGATGAATATTTTCTTTCATTTTCCCTGGTGCCCATAGAGATTCAGTGGATAGTGAACCACAGTTAGGCAGGAAGCCCGAAGGCTTGGAAAAGCCACAAGAAAGCATCTCCTTCGAAGGTAAGGAAAGCACAGAAATGAAATGGAAGGGCAAAGAGCAACCACAGCAACACGCATGTGCCAGCAGTTACTAGAAACGATCGACCGAGCAAGGCCGCTTTGAAAAAAACATCTCGTGCTTTCCAAAAATACCTCCCTCAACTTCGCTCCCCCTCCAGGCCGGCACAGGCGCGGTGCTGGCTGTGCACAAGGGCGGGCTGCGGCTGTGTTTTAAGGGACAGCTGAGCAGCGCTTCGCCGCCCTCCCCGAGGCGATTCCGAGACACCCCCCTGCTGCCCACCTCCAGCACCCCCGGCGGGGGCACGGAGCCCTCAGGGCCATCCCGAGCTCACGACCGGCGCCGTCCCGCTGTGCTGAGGGTTCGGTGGCGGCCGCGGGCACCTACCGGCGGAGGGCGCGAAGCCGGCGGCCGGGCAGGGAGAGCAGCGGCGGCTCCGCTGTGGGCTGTGCCGGGCCGGCCCCGCTGTGGGCTGTGCCGGGCCGGCCCCCGCTGTGGGCTGTGCCGGGCCGGCCCCNGCAGAATTACCTCAGTGGTAATGCTCACACACTTTAATCACCTTTATGATGTTTCCCCTAATGGTTTTGCTCATAAAAGGAGGCAGTATTTTGTTTAAAATTTGAAGTGTGACATCTGTAGGTAATTTTTTTTCCCCACAGACGAGCAGGATCAGTGGAAGGAAAAGCAGGATGGTGGGGTGACATGTCCCTCCTTGCTGGGGTCACACACTGTTGCTTGTGCAACACGTGTAACTGGTGGTGTAGCTGCTGCTGCTGCTGCTTAGAAAGGTGCAGAGACACAGTGTCATTGTCTAATCATGGCTTTGGGCTTCAGCACTCGGGTTCCCATGCCCCTTGGTCCTGGCTGCAAAATGCTAGAAATGGGTCTAGGTGTAAGGTAGTCTGAAAGAAACCGGTGCAGGAACATGCCAAATCAGCTGTGCTTTCCAGCATATAGGTCTTTGTAGTTAATTTGGAGGCAGGAGAGTAAAAATACTGGATGGGATGAGCACTGGAACATTTCTAGGCCTTAATTCAGGAAATCACCAGGCTTTACAGTGCCTAATGCTCAAAGCATGTTTTAATTGGAACCTTCTAAAACGTGCTGAAGGCAAAGCTGAGGTGTGACAGCGAAATGTCTCTAGAAAAAAGATGAGGTGCCCTAACAAGATACCTTTTTCTTCCCCCCTTCTTTAATTTGGGTGACTTTATGCACTATTTGGATCTGCTGAAAGGCTTCAGAATTAGATGGAGTAGGTTGAAATAGAAATGGAGCTCCTGTCAAGTTTGGGATGCAGTCAGGAAGGATTGTTTGCTTAGTTGGTGAGTGAATGCTCTTACACTGAAAATCAAATTTTATTAATAGCTTTAATGATCTGAAGAATTTATAATTTAGGTAATTTCCTTCTAATTGTGTGATGTACAGACAAAAATAAAAGATGGGTATATAAATGTGAAATAGCAAGTGGAGAGATATTGAACTTCTGTGGGGTTCTGGCTGTGAAAGACTGATTGAATTTGAACTGCTTTTTGTGTAATTCTGTTTTTTCATTTCCTGGCTGTCAGTGTTGCAGTTTGTGGCATAGACCAAAGCCCAGAGAAGTCAAGGGACGGTTTTCCATTTTCCATTGATTTTTGTGGGCTTTGTCTGGTCTCTTAGCCAATTATGGTGTCATCCTATTGAAAGAAATTGAAAGAAAATAATTAGTATACAATTGTTTGGATGCTTATCCCAGCTGGATTCATCTGGCAGTTCTCTGCATCAGTGTTTATATTCCTTAGCAACCACAAGTCGAGTGCTCTGTTTTATTACTGTGTAAGAAGTTCTGTCTTTGCTGTCTTTGTTTATTACGCGCACACTTAGAAAAATAATGATTTGGTTCAAGTCTTGCATAATTCATGAAGCATTGGTAAGGTCCACATATGGCTGTTGTTAATGTCTCCTGTCATCAGAAACTGTACTACCTCCCTCTAAACTTGCTACATGCTATGTCCACTTGCGTGTTAAAAACCCCAAACAACAAACTGAACAAAAAAGCCTAAAGCAATTTGATTTAAGAAGAACAGGGAGATTAGGTAAATATTGTTACTTCGCTGTTTCCTTCTCCCTTAAGGACTTCAGGGTATTTCTTTTAGGAGGAGGACAAAGGACTGAGACAGTAAACACAAAAATTGAACTGAGTTGCTGGTTTTGCAACTGTATCAACAAAGTATTAATCTCTCCATGACGCTGCACTACAGCCTGGGATACTGTACATTTTTTAGTTTTATAGCATGTTTGTTCTGTAATATTTGAGTGCGCTGTTTGAAGCGATCATTTCACACGAATAAATGTGAGCGTATGACGAGCACGGTGCTGTCTGCAGAGGTCCGGGCGGGGCGCAGAGCTGCTCCCGAAGGGTTAAAGGCTGGTGGTCCCAGCGATCCTCGGCGGAGCCGGGCCCGCACCGGCGCTCGGCGGCCGCAGGGGGGCGCGTGCGCACTGCGTGTCCCCGCAGCCAGCTCCAGCTCTGGAATAGGAATCCCAGCTAAAATCATGTTGGCATCTTTTATTTGGCTGTAATCTGTAGTTGTGATTAAGAGTCCTGCCTGAACAGCTTGGCTACCCGCGTTTCAGTGAATGGGTTAAATTTCGGCCGGTAATGCTTCTTGCGGGCTGGGGACAACAGAACTGGGAAGTGGCGCTGTGAAAATAGCCTTACGATGTGAAGGTGGGAATTTTATCGTGACGAATTGGAATGGCTGCCCACGAGAAAATCGCGTAAGACCGAAAAATGGAGAAGTGTGAGATCAGCCATTTTAAACATTAGAAGCAAATTGTTTCTGCCAAGCGCTGCCTTCCCCAGGAAAAATGCTGACTTTGGCAGCACCTTTCTGTTTGCAGAGCACTCCGTGTGCAGCAAGCCATCACTGGTGTGCAGCAGCCACTGAGATGAGGAAGATCTCAGCAGTACAGAACAGTTTGAATCTACAATGTGAATATCCACTGACACAATTACTGCAGAGATCAGAAGCATCTGGTTTTCCTGGGGGAAGCTAAAACTTCTTGGAGTGTGTTGGCTCTGGCTCTGGAGATAATTAGTGGAAGAGATGTGAAGTTAGTTGTCCTTTGGCTTGCAGATTACTTGAGTGATTTCCTGACTTCCGTCTGTCTTTACTGTAAGCTCTTGGGAGAGTAACATTTTTATTCTTCCTTTATGTTGTGCCTTTTTCAGTGGGACCTCGATCTTGCTGGACCTAATCAGAGCCGCTGCAAAAGAAGTAGAATTTGCTCCTCTTCCTCTCTGAGGCAACTGCATAGTAAAACGTGTTTATAGTATCTTTATCCAGGGTTTTAAAACTCGACGCATTCCTAAAATGGGAGAGGGCTTAGGGAAGAGTGAAGATTGATTCTTAAACAGTTACGAATCCTGCTGCCTATCCAAATAAAATTAAACAGCATCCTAGTCTCACCTGTATGCTTGTTGACCATCTCGGCATTAGGAGGACATCCTGATGTGCTTTCTGCTGCTGTTCATGTTATTAAACACACACATACTCTTTTCTTTTTTTTTTTTGGTAATAGCTAGCTCCTTATGCTTCAGAGACTGTCAGATGAAAATAACAGGACATCCGTGATATTCATAATATTTGTAGCAGCTGTCAAATGATACTGTCTTAGAGTGGAAGACGTGCAATTCTGCAGAGTGACAGCTGTGGCTTGTATATATTTGAAGCAGCCCTCTCTGCTTGAAGGGTGGTGGCACCCAGACATATAGCAGTCTTACTCTGATTTACAGCCTTTTTTATTCTCCTTTTTTGGTTTTTCTGAGTGTACAAAGACTGTCATCATTGCTTCCATCTTGCCTTTTTATCCAGTCAAGCAAAGGGGACAGCACGGTATCTAGAAAAACAGTTTTCTAGATACTCTAAGAAAAACTATGGAAAAGCTGACTTTTACACTAACACATTCCTCAAAAGCGGTTGCTTGTTCCAGAATGTGTTCCTTTCTCTAATACAGTGAGATGTTTGCCTTAGACATGCATCAGACATTCCTGTGCTTCCAAAAAAAAAAAAAAAAAAAGGAGGACTGATATTTTTCAGATCACTTTGTCCATGCTATGGAAGCTGAAATTGGATGGAGCAAAGATCAATAATGTATCCAGTTAATACACTAACATATAAATGAAATGAATCATAAGAAATGAAATGACTTCTCCTGACAATCTTGAGATAAATGCTGTTCCATTATACCTCAGTCTTGTCTATTTGAATTTATGTTATAGGCAAACAGTTGCTGACATGTGAACTCTATTGTGTAAATCTCCCAGGAAGCGGGTACTCACTATTATTTGCGACATATGTTATTCCCAGGGCTCAACCTTTGTTATCCATTTTCATTTAGTGGAGGCAAAAGTGGTTTTATCCCCTGGCCTAGCATGTTCCTCTGTTCCTAGCAAGGTCACATGTTTGTCTCGTGCAAGTGTGGCATGGAAAAAGGAATGATCCTAAAGGCAGAATGAGATAATGGAAAAGTGAAATTGTTGCTCCATTCTTGTAATTGCCTGGAGAAAATATGCTTCTCAGGTGTGGTGACAACTGGTACTAGAGATGTGTTTTTCTTTCTGTATTTTGAAGTTTTTCTATTCAACATGGAAGAATTTGCTGGTTTTGTATCTAGTTGTCTTCAAATTGATGAAGATACATTTTTGTTGCTAATTCTTGATTAAAATTTGACCTTTTGTCATGAGAGTAAGTTGGGTATTTATGTATTAAATTTAAATTATTTGGCCTTGCTTTTATAAACATAAACCGTAGTTCAGACTATTCTGTATCCTACTGCAAGCCAAATTTTACATTCAGCAGTTGAAATAGAATTATGCTTCTGTTCCTTTAGGTTTTGTTCTTAAGGGCTATGTTTCTTCGTGTTCAAATCACATCTGTAGTAAAAAGAAAATTGTCACTTCTGAGAACAGATGTCGACATGTGTTACCAGAGCAGGTGTGGATAAGCAAGACCTTCATATCAATCAGTCTTACAGTGCTTATTTGCCTGCAGTCATTACATGGCTCCATAGATGATACAGAATTCCTAAGGCAGCCTGAAGGTGCTTTTGTCACTCTGAATAGAAAGGGAATCTGGGGAGATTGCCTGATGTAGCCTTTGCCTTTGAAGAATAAAAATTTTCTCCTGTGTTATGTGTCCCATAATATGCAGACTTAGCTTGATATGCTTCACAATTGTATAGTGTAACTAGGACCCTAAAAATTTTGGAAAACTTGTTGAAAAAGCATATTTTATACATGTAGCGACTTATTAAATGGACCAACTCCATCTCCTAACTTCCCTAGAGGCTTTTATTCTAGCATGTTTGTTTTGACATACTGTGTTACTGTGCTGGGCGTACCATACTTCCCTCGTTGGCCAATGCCTCTGAGATTCAGACCTAAGACAGATCAGAAGCTTCAGAAACTGCAGTCTGTCCTTTGATGTACAGACTCTCTGTAATGTTGACAAGAAGTTAATCTCTAAAAAAGGTTAAATGTTCTTCAGTGTCCTTAAAGAAAGAAAAAACCCTGACTAGGCAGGAATGGTAAGAACTGAGAGGGCAGGTGAGCACCATTCATTTATGGGCTACTTCAGGGGTATTTTTTCCTCAGACCATCTCTCATTTTTGTCTTCCTTTTCTCTTTCTTAAATGAGAATATTCTCAGAACATGCTTAAAGCCTGAGTTTCTTTTCTATGGACAATTGCTACATGTGGCTACTCTTTCCTAATGAAATTTTTAAATGCACTCTTTTTCTGATAATGCTCATTTGTTAATTCAGGTTGAAGTAAAATCTGTTTTAATTATGGCATCTTTTTCTACTCTGTAATTCTTATTCAAACAAATGCTGAGCCCTGCAATTCCAAGAGTGAAAAATATGCATTGTTGTGCAGATTCTTGGGCTTCTTTCCATGCAGGTGGTCAAGATGATCCTTCCTCATGAACTACATTCATGTCTGTCTGAATGCTGAAAAGCTGCAGGAGCTTTGGCCATCATCTCAGTTTTTTTCTTCTGTTCCCTCTCAGACTCTTTATTCTTTGTTTCTCTGTCGTGCTTTCCTCTTGTACCTACAGCTCTGTCAATGATTCTTTGAAATTGTCTCATTTTAGTTCCTTTTGTGTCATGTTTTTTCATATTACCTGGAACAGCTTCTTAGTTAAAGCAAACCAAATTTCTTCTCTCATTTCAGAGGAGATCCTTAACCAAGCTATTTGGGTTGTAACCAGGGTATATTTTATTGTCTGCGTGTGGCTTTGTGCAAAGTGTCATGTTTTTTTTTTTTTGGGGGTTTTTTTTTGTTTCTTTGGGTTTTTTTAACTAAACTCTTCCTTAGGCAGTGACAAAGTGTTTTGCTGCTGCTCTGTCTAGTGCTGTAATGCATAATGTAACTTTCACAGGACAATCAGAATGATATATTGTCTATTGGAATAACAAGACAGATGAAAGCAAAATCATGAGTTCTACAGGTCTGGTAATCTTGGAAAATCCTCCTTTAGAGAAGACAGATTATGACTGAATAACGTTATATTAATATATCATCAAATAATAAAAATTTTAGGGAAGATAGTTTTATATTGTTTTTAAATAGTACAGCCAGTTTCTTCTGATGTTGAACTCCTCAATTTCACTTTGTAAAACAGCTTTATTCCTGTGTCAAGTGAATCTTCATTGTGCTATCGTTGTTTAACATATTTTGTACTTCAGTATTTGTGTCCCAGACAAGTTCCTCATCCCTTTTCCTTCTGGCTTATCTGGGGCATGATTCAAAATCCTGAAAGAGACAGCCTCAGCCAAGTTCATTTTTATGATATTGGTTTGTAAATCACGCTAGCTTTCTATGGTTTTTCGTACACCACTAAATTTAAAAATGATGAACAGTTCTGCAAGCACCAACAATCTGTGGACTTGTACCTCTCTGTCAGCACATTCGGCAGAAGCAATTGCAGTCACAGAAAGAAGGATAAAATTGACTGTATCAGATAGACTATGAACAGCATTTTAATGGCCTTTTAGCATTCACCAAAAGCTCTTAGCTCTGCAGTTGCTTTTTTGTCTTTTGTTTTTATTACATTCATGCTA
This sequence comes from Edolisoma coerulescens, assembly GCA_013397115.1. NCBI lineage: Eukaryota > Metazoa > Chordata > Aves > Passeriformes > Campephagidae > Edolisoma > Edolisoma coerulescens. The sequence goes on from VWZW01003149.1 coordinate 277,578, forward strand.
TAAATCACTGCTTTTAAAATGGGTTTAGAAAGTGTTTTTTTCTAAAGCTGTCAGCAATTAAACTGCAGAAGTTAACTTCTCAGGAATTAAGTTATATAAATTAGTCTGATTAATTACTAAAACTGAGGCAGAGATTGGTATAAGTAAGATGAACCATAGAATGATGGAATTAAATCTAGAAAATAAGACTATAAGGCAAATCCAATAGATGACATAATAAAACAGTTTATTTTCATCTCTAGAATATGTCTGAATTTCCTTAATTTCTCTGAGGAATTGAAATAACTCTTTATACAACCAGGCCATCTTTTTAGAGTAATTCTGGCTAATGCTACATCTGTATCGTGGAACTGGGGAGAAAGACAGAGGGAACAGTCTGTTGCCAATGCTTCTAGATAGGTCTTATTGGGCAATATTGTCTATAAATGATGAGCTGTGTTTGTAAGAATGTCCTTGGGATTCTAGGAATTGTGAATCAAAATTCTGATTTTTCATATGAATTTAGAGAAATTCTTTGTGGTGTGCAGGAATTCGTGGGAGTGATTATCACATAGGTGAGACAAGTAGCTTTTTGGAAAAATTGATGCATGTTCTGTGCTTCCCTGCAGTAGCTGGAATTAGGATCTAAATGAATGTACCTTTGCTTTTAGGAAAGTCAGATATTTCCCATGTAGGCATTCTGGGCTGAAATTTGCACTCATATTTTAGAAAACTGGATTTGTGCGAGGCACAAGGCAAGCATGCTAAGTTCAACAGATACCAGCTCTGCCCTCACTACACCTACCACAGACAGAGAACTAGGGGTGATACACATATATAGAAGTATTATTTAGAAAACTGATCACCTTACTGAGTGTTCTTGGGATTTGCCCATGGATTCTTGACATCTATCATGTTCCACGCTATTGTGTATTACCCATGGGTCTTAGGGATTTATGATTATTTTTCAAGTCACTAGAAAACTAAACTGCGAGACTGAAGGAGCTTTGAAGTTTTCTCTACTTCATTCTGTGAACCTGCCATGATTCCAAGAAGGAAGCATGTGTTTGATTCCTGCCTATCTGTCTCTGAAAGACTGTTGAGGTGCTGTGCTGGATAACTGCTGTTGGACCTTAGACTTGTCAAGCTTGGTAGAATATCAGGATTTTTAATCTCTGTTATTTTGATGGACAGTGTTGCAGTTCCTGAGGCTTCCAGGGCTGTGGTGTGTTATACATGCTTTGAGGATTTCCTATGGGATGGCTTGAGCCTTCCCCAGCTGTTCATCCCCTCGACAGTTCTGACGTCTGTGACCTGGGTCTCTTGGCACTACAGCATCTAGAGGTGGTGAAATACTCTTGAGAAAGTTCTGTAGCTGAGCTTCCCTTTTTTGGGGGTGGAGGGGGGAAGATGAATACTGCATGTACCAGTCTGTGAGCCTGTAAGAGTGGAAGGAGTGAGAGTTATAGGTGAGGAACTGTAAACATTTCCATTTAGACATCTGGATTGTGGCCAACACTGAGTGGAAATAAATGTGAGTGCTGGAGGTGAGAGGAATATAATGTGTGAGATACTTTTACATTTTTTTATTAAATTAGTTCTGCTGTCAAGTGCTTTCCAATATTTTTCTCACTAAAATGAAAATTAACAACAGCTTCAAAATAGATGTGTTACCATATGTTGATCTGTTTCTGATAGTACCTCCTATACCCTGCTTTCATACTTATTTAAGTATTGCTGGAGTTTTCTAAAGGTTTTTTGAATTACCTACTTGAAACATAATTTTTTCTGATCTTCCTCTGTAGTCTATCAGTATCGTATCAAATGAAGTCTTTGATTTGGATAGAGCTGCATCAAAATTTTGAACTTAGATTCATGTGAAACTTAAATTTTTAACATCCCCCACTCCACCCTCCCAAATCCCCCTCCTTGGTTTGGTGGCTCTCTGCTTATTTCATTTAGTATTAAATGGTTACAGATTTTGATATATTTTGGGTTTGTTTGCTCTTAGTAGATACAGGGAGAGACTTGGTTACATAATATTTCAGTGTGCTTCACTGTGACATTTACAGATATGGTTGAATATCACTGAGACAATCTGAAAGCCTGACCAATTCTCCTAATTATTCTTTGTCTCTTGCAGGAGCAGTGAGCGTACTCTAATTCTGGGACTGAAAATTAAGTGAATCTTACAGAAAGGTCTTCAAATCCATGGGGTATTAAAGTTGGTGGGGGCTTAATGAGAGATTTTAAAGCCTGAAAGTGTGCTGTGCAGTGCTGGATGGTTCAGAGGGAAGCTGTCCAGCTGAATGCTCCTGCTTAGTTAGCAAAAGCAGAAGCAGAAGTGGGAAAAGCCTTAACTTCACTGGCATGTTTTTCAGATCCCTGTGCGTCTTTGATTACTTCCCTATTTACAGAATATCTGGAAGAATGCAGCATTGCTAATAACCTGTCATTTAAAAAGGTTTTTTGCATAACTGGTCACTTCAGAAGTTTTTTTTTCATCTTCAAAGGATACCTTTTGAAGCTCTGAAAGGCATAAGCCAACTAATAGGATTTTCACCCCTGTTTTAAGGAACTGATCGGACTAGCCTTGGTGGAAGCAGTTTTTACACACAATTGCTCTTCCTTAGGGGAATCTTCTTACAGTTTAAGGCAGAAGCTTCTTTCCCTAACCTGCAAATAATAATTTCAAGGCAGAGAATGTTATGGCGATAAATATTCAGACATCTGAGGTCTAATCTAGTAATTTTCTCCCTGTAGTTTGTATCCATGGCATTTCATCCCATGAGAAGAAATTGCAGAAAATGTAAATTCAAGCCTCTTGCCTATCTGTATTTTCCATGAGTGCATAGCTGGACAAGGGTGCTGAGATTTGCACTGGAAACTAAATTTCAAGTAAAAAATCAGTTGTCATTGGAAGAAGCTGCTTTGAAAATTTGATCTTGATAGCTCATGAAGATTTTTGTTTGCTAATTAGTATGCATACAGATTGTGGGAATAGTATCTTTTTCTCAGTGTGAGAATTACTTGTAAACTGATTATGGATCACTTGTGCCAGGCTGAATTAATTTAGAAGCTGATTGTATTTTTTAACATTTTAGACAAGACTTTCACAACAGTAGAGAAAGTAATTTTCCACTATTGCCCTGTCAGCTGTTTTATTTATCTATTTTTCAGTATCCCTAGAATATGAGCTAACTATGGTCCTATATATATTATCAGCCATGTTAGTCTCTGCTTTCCGTAGAGAAGGTCTCCTTTGCCTGATTGTCAATTGACTTTTCTCAGTCTGGGTATAATCTTGGTTTTACAAGTTCCTGCAAAACTGGCAGTAAGGTTTCAATAAATAAAATTATTAAAAGGCTGGCTTACCTAATGTCTGTTGCTGTGTGGAGAATCCAATATTATATGAAAATTTGAGATTTGAGTAATGCATAAGAGTATTTTGAAATTTTCCAAAGGAAAAGAGGATAAAATCCACCATCTAAATAGAATTATTGTTTATAACTGATTTTTCAAACTCTTCTCCTTTCACTCTGGAGATATTTTATACTTTTCTCCTCAAAAATATGCCATTGGCCTATTTTGCCATTTATCTATGTTGCATTTGTCTACCTTGTGTTCTGACTTCGTAACAATGTCTTGGGTTAGGAAAGGTTACCTAAAAACACTTCTATTTGGGTGAAGTCTTAGAATTTTCTGAAGGGTTTTCCCTCCTTTTAAGCTTATATGAACTTTATCTGGTTGTTTAAATTTAAAACAGCTTTGAGTAACATTTCTTTTCATACCTCTGAACTGGTTTATATTGCTTTCATTCACCAGACAATTGTTGGCTTTACCATGGTCAACTCCCAGCCTAGATTGAACTGGAAGAGCTGAGTTTTCAGGTTTGAAGTGCTCTCACTGTTTAATAAATTGCACGGTAGTGCATTCAAGAATAGCTTTTAAAGATCTTGTAATCCTTTCCTGTGTCTTAGTAACTTGTTAAAGATGGGAAATGGTGGCCTTATGTCCCTTCTCTGCCTAGGAGAGAACAGTGTCTGCAGCGGCTAGAACAACAGTGTACACAGCACCAAATATTAGTTGGAGTGCATACATTGCCTTCTTGTTTTGCATTTGTTGTGGTATCTGAAGTACCAAGCACTAACTACTATTGATGGCAACATGCCAGAGGCTGATGTCAGTCCTTGTGCTCAAGGTATGCTTTGTAGTTCACTTTCTGTCTAAATTCTTGAGGCCTCCTCCTGCATTTGAGAGCTTTTGTACAAGACACAATTAATAATCCTACAAGAATAATTAGAATGTGCCTAAGCTGCACAGACTGAGTTTCAAAGTTGTTTGTACTCCAGTGTTTCCTTCCAATTAGAAAACATAAAATGAGAAGGCTCAGTTTTTAGACTCATGAAATCAGAGTAATTTAACACTGAGCTCTCTCATCCCCAGCTTCAGGGGAGCAGTGTGCTTCTGTGAACAGAAAACAACTCATTGTTTTAGACGATCTTTGAAACAGGTTAACATAGGCCCTAGATGCACATAAAATAGCTTCATCTCTAGCACCCTATTTTCTTTTGGTAAAACTTTGTGTAAAATTTCTGAAGTAGAACTTGCAGAAAAATAGTAAATGTACAATAAAATAATGTTTTACCCTCCTTTGCATCCCAATCACGCTTTTCTTTATGTCATCTGAAGATGCAGCTGTTCTTTCACATAGTTGATTCATGTCATCCACAATTAAAATGTCCTTGCTATTTGAAAAATGCTTCTCAGCATGTCTAAAAAGGTTGTCAAAACAATGGCTTGTTCACAGTGAGAGAAAAGCTCTTGATGCTTTACAGAAGATTGATGCAATGACTTGACTAGAAAAATCTGGTTTTATCTGATTTCGGATGAAGTAATTTTTTTCTTGTACCTTGATGGTTAGTTTAAAACCAGATCTTCCTGATTTGGGGACAGAGATGGTAAGATACACCGTATTTGTGATTCTTGGGTGATAGAACTTATTTACAAGTACATTCATGCTGATCTCATTCAACATTGCCATTTCTATCAAACACTATCTTTTTTTTTTTTATTCACCAAATGCATAACTTCACTTGTTATAGGTACTGTAGGATATGCAGCCCAAACATTCTAAGCTCCAGACATTTGATTATTGATAAAGAAAGTTGTATTGTTTCTGCTCTTACTGAGTCCTTTGAGGAAAACAACATGAGGCTTGTTCTTTGCTACTTAGTAATATTTGGGCATTTCTAAAATACTGAAATAAAGAGAAAAGCTTCACTCAACTTGATGAGACAATTGAATTGTCACAACCCTTATCATAATGAAGTTTTAGTAACATAATTTAAAACTTCTTGCTTCCTTCTGGAATTCACTATCTCAAACTGGACACACAGGTATCCTGTACAATGTATGGGGAGGGTTCTGCTTATGAGTATGGGGTCCTGGTGTACAAACTTCTAACTAAAAGACTAGCAGCTGTATTTCTGTCCTTGGTACTTATTAGGATGCTTACCTTGTAGGGCTGCCTAGCTCCAGATTATGGCAGAGTGTTTTTGCTGTAGTTCAGAACCCATGCTTCTCTCTTGTGGAGCTGCCTGGCAAGCAGTGGTGAGACTACTTTTTGGAATATGGGAGGACAGAATCTCATTCCCTTTGTCATGGAAAGTTCTTGATTGTGAAGTTACAGATGGTTTGTGATTTGGGGGCGCTTTGGGGTTTTTTCTCAGTTTGAAGCTGCTCCTCTCTAAATAGTACAATTTGTTGTGCACTGACTGGATGTCTGCTACTGTTTGTGGATGGAGGGTTATATAGATCCTTGTTAGTGAAACGCAAGAGTGCACTGAAGTAGGAACTGGAATCCTCTTTGTTCCCCAAATCAGTAGGTCTGGAGTACGTACTTCTAGGTTTAGTCCTGTAGAAGCTATTACTTCCTTCTAAACTGAAACAGCTTCAGTTTAGTTTTGCATTTTGTAGCAATTGGTGGGTAAGAAAGACCCCTGCAAGCTGTACTTTTGTAGCAGTTGAGTAGATAGACCACCTGCCAGTTGTACTGCAAATGAAGAGAGTTGCTGGGTTTTTTTTGTTTGAACTGTTCCAAAGCATTATTCACAATTAAAGATTGTGAATTTCAAATGGGGGGTGTGGAGGGGGGGCACTTTTTTTTAGCACTGTGAAAGCAAGATGCTTGAATTGCACTCCCAAATGGGTTTAGAGTAAAGGCATCTATTTTGCTTTTTCAAAGGTCTGGTCTGTGTGAAGAGATTTGTTAATCCTCTCTATATACTTGTAATTGCTACCTGTGTTATTAAGGGACAAATAGAAAAACCCCTTGGGGCTCATGTGATTTATTGTAGTTTCAAGATGCTTAAAAATTGAGCACCACAGTTGAAAGCATTGCTATGTCTAGGCCCTTGAAAAGACAAAAGTACCTAAATTCAATTAATATTTGATCTGATGCACCTGTGCCTCTCAAGCCTGAAGACTTTTTTTCTGCTTCTAAGGACTAAGCCACTCATCCCTCTCCCGTTATCTGTTCTGTGCACAGATGTGCTCAGTGTGATTGTCATTGTATTCCTTGGAGATGGTTGCAAGTCAGTGTGGCAAAGGGTTTATGACACTGATGTAAGTTTTACATGAGGACTTTGAACAGTTGAGTGCTCTTGCTGCTCTTTGAATCCCAGTGACTCTTCCATTTTCATGTTGCACATGGATGGAAGTTTATTGCTACAAAAACTACTAAATGGTCACTATTTCTTTCCCCTTTCCTTCTCAGTCTTTTGCTTGTTACTAAATACATGATGTACATTTTTTGAGGCAGGCATCATGGTGATAAAATGCCTATGCAAATGGAACTGATAGGAATTGGCTTAAGATGACACATTTAACCCAGAATATGCTCTGAATAATATCTGTTATATCTTTGGAAGAATATGCATTTTATGTAGGAACACCTGTTTACATGCCAATTGCATTTTTCACAGCTATTTTTTCACCTTATTTGAAGCCAAGTGCTCATAGTCTCATTGTTTTAGCTATCTGAATTGGTCACTTGACTGTGATAAGTTACACTAGTTTGAAATGTGCAATACCAAAAAAAATCTCTCTGTTCATGCATGAGGCATAGTACAGGTGGCTGCAGTCAAAAGGAATTTGCACTTTTGAGTTATAAATGTAGTATTGTCATGAAAACAATGGAGATGTTTCTATAGCATATAAAATAAACCAGCCTGAATTTATATTCTAGGTGGTACCATATCCTAGGGTGGCAGTTTCCTGGTCTCCTGTGCTTCATGTCTGTCACAAGATTAGGGAAGAAATGAAGAATCACAGGAGAAACATAAAATCAATGTCTACTAGGACAATTAGCAATCTATTCAGAGCTCATCACTGTACAAATTAGGATCGATTGCATTTTGCTACTGTCTTTAATTTAATGAGGGTAGCAGCTGCTCAGCTACTCATAGGAGTCAGAATATTAGAAGACTGTGCAGAGGGCCTTTGCTCATTTTTATCAGCACAGAAGGTAGTATATTCAGCAAGTAGTATTTCAGGGGGAAAACCTGCCTCTATTAAGAGACACGTCAATTACTCCCATAGCTCCATATGACTTCCTCCCTTATGACTTCCTCCCTTATGTCTTCACTAGTCTTCGTTATTCAAAAACTCAAGTTAGTCTTTATAAGAAAATATTTTTCCACAGAAAATGGAATTAAAGAGAAGTCGGGGACAAGTCAATAAACCATTATGAGAGTCACAAACGTAATAGTTTCACAAAAATTATACCTGGCCTGCTGAGAACCACCGTTCTGTTGTTTTTTGAGAGGAGAATAATGATAGCAGTTATCCTGGTTTTGGTTTCAGAGGACAATATTGTAACATTTCCAGTTGATTTTTAAGTCCTTCAAAAGAGGTTCACTTTGGTCAAATTGAGTCTAAAGTGTCTAGGCTTGGTTCATTCTCAATTGCTAATTCCTTCTGAGAATGAGTTAATGTGTTTAAACGCAAATTTTGTTTTGAATTGACTCCCGTGGAAGGACACCTCTCTCCATATGCAGAGGCATGTGAGCATTTGTAAATTTTCCACAAGTGATTTTTGGAACCTTAACTGTCACAGGCTCATGTAGCTTTTTCTGAGATTCGTAACTTTGACACAAAGAATATCTGTGTTACTGGGGAACTAACACTAACATGGTGTAACTGGGTGAATAATTGGGTTTTAAGATTCTGATAAGGTCGGAAACTTTTCTCCACAGCTTGAGTAAGTCAGAATGGAAACAAATTACTGTGTGGAAGTGTTTAATTAACCTCAAGTTTAAGGATTTCATTTTGATGCCAGATGTTTGCCAATGTGTGTATTATATATACTAAAATATTCTACATATATATATATATATATATATATACTCTTTAAAGGTGAAGGAAGCACGCCACTTTCAAAATTCTAGAATGTTCTTATAAAGATTTTTATGGTATGAAAAAAATCAATGTAACTGACAAATTTACAAAGCATTTTATATTCCACTACGTGTTTTTCTAAAAGCTTGGGGACCTTTCTTTTTTTTCATAGTCTAATGTAAAGTCCTAGTATTTAGCGTATATATAGTGCCAAGATAACATAGATGTATTTCTGTACTGTGAAGGAAAGGCCTGGACCCCCTCTGTTGCAGATATTGTTTCTGCTTGGGAAGGATAATGGTGTGCTATTTGTGTTCGCTCTCGTTTCTTATCTCAAAGGAAGCTGTGGGGATGGGCTCAAGCGGAGAGTCTAGGCTATATTTTGCATGGTCCAGAGATGCCCAAATGCAGTGTGTCTTGCGCAGATGGTTTGAGGCTGAGAGTTTTGTTGCTTTCCCCTCTTTTGTGTACTTCTGTTGAAGTAAAAACCCACAAAAGAAAGTTAATTATCAATTCAGCTTGGGGTTGTTAAAGACAGAGCTTCCTCTGAGGCTTAGAATCTGTTTCTGCACAGACCATAGGCAGTCCAACTTGGGGAGCCAGGTTTGTTGGCTAATGTGCTTTTCAGGCCTGATTCCCCCAGTCTCTCACTTTGGGGAGGTAGCCGATTAATGCTTTGTTTTTCATCTTGTTGCTCACATTTCTTTCCTGAGGGCAGGAGCTGTGTGTGAGGTAGCATCTGGGTGCAGAGAAACACTCCAAAGCTCTAACTGTTGATTGTAGTCAGAAGGAAATGAGCAGTGGGTTGGAAGATCCCTCTGTGTCTGAAAACTTTTTATGCCATATGTAGGAACTCTATCATTGTGGATGAGACTATGTTTTGGGTGAAAGTAAGATAGCTAATTTAACAGAGGTGAAATGCCCTGGTCTTTATGATCGGGGAAAGAAATTGCTTCAATGTTAAGTGAAAAAATACATACCTAAGTAGAACGCAATAGGAGCAAACTCAAAATTCAAGTGTTGGGTACAGTTCTCTTCAAGCAAGGAGCTGGTTTGATCATTTGTTGAACTGTAGCTTTTTAAGTCAAAGATGGAAAATAACACAGACTGTCTGACCCCTGAGGTAGCTTCAATCTCCTCTTGAAAATAAGGCTGTTCTGTTCTATACCATTTTCTCAACCATAATCGCACTTGTATTCAGATCATACTGTGTAGCTAATCATGCTATTGAGTGAATCTCTTCTGTCCCTGAAATTAAAATGTCAGCATACTCTAAGCCCTTTTCTCCTACTTGAATTACAAGTGTTAGTTTGAGTCTTGAATCTGTCCTTTCTCTTTGGAAATATTTGGATTTTAAAATGTGGCTTTAAGTTGTGGGGCTGCACCTCCTGAAAATTAGCATCAGACTTGAGGCATATCCTGACATCTCTCAGGGCGAGTAGTTTACAAAATACAGGGCAGAGCAACCTTGTCTTTGTAACAGGAAAAAAGTGTATAATAACTTTTGAATTTGTATCATTTTATTTGCCTGTAAAATACATTCAGTTGTGTTTATATACTTCATATTACGATCATGCCTACTTGAACAGGAGAGGACTTCGTAGATTTTGCAAGTCCTACAGGTTCCATCTGATTGTTTTTAACTCTTCAAAAATAGGAATGTCATATATAAAATGTATTTGATGTGACCTAAATAATAATCTTACACGTGGTTTCCTCTTAAATACTTTTGATGATATGCAGGGATCTGCATGTTATCGCTTGTTAGTTTTGGTTTTAAGAGAAATAAATCATTAAAAACAGTATGCTTCGCACTACACTGCTGAAGTTAATTGGAGGTTTGTAGTTTATAGTCAAGGACTTGCAGGGTCAGCAGTCACCTGATCCTGCACGTACTTTTAGCCATACTCTTTTAAACAAAATCATAATTTCAAATAGAAACATATTGGCTATACGTAGAAACCTCAGACTCTGCTGGAGTAGAGCCTTTGTGCCTCTTCATTTTGCTAGATAAACATTATAGAATGGCTTGGGTTGGAAGGAACCTTCAAGACCATCTAGTTCAGGGGGTGCCATGGGCAGGGACACCTACTAGACCAAGCTGTTTAAAGCCCTGTCTGATACATCCAGGGACAGGGCCTCCACAGCTTCTCTGGACCACCTGTTCCAGTCCCTCAGCAACTTCATAGTAAAGAATTTCTTCCTAAAATTTAATCTAAACCTACCCTCTGTCAGTTGGAAGCCATTTGCCCTTGTCCCATCACTGCATGACCTTGTAAAAAGTCCCTCTCTAGCTTTCCTGTAGGCACCCTTTAGGTACAGGAAGGTGGCTAAAATATCTCCCTGGAAGCTTTTCCTGGCCAAAAAACCCAACTCTCTCAGCCTATCTTCATCAGGACAGATGCTCCAGCCCTCTAATCATCTTTGTGGCCTTTCTCTGGACTTGCTTCAAGTCCATGCCCTTCTTATTTTGTGGGCTCCAGAGCTGGATGCAGCATTCCAGGTGGGGACTCAGGGGACTAGAGGGGGAGAATCAGCTCCCTCGAGCTGCTGGCCATGCTGCTTTTGATGTGGCTCAGGACACAGTTGGCTTTTTGGGCTGCAGACACGTATTGCAGTTTCATGTCAAACTTCTTCTTATCCAATACCCCCAAGTCCTTCTCCCCAGGGCTTGGTCCTTTCTGCACCCAGCCTGTATTTGTGCTTGGAATTGCCCCAACTCAGGTGCAGGACCTTGTACTTGGCCTTGTTGAGCTTCATGGACTCACCTCTAAGTGTGCCCAGGCCCCTCTGGATGCCATCCCTTCCCTCCAGCGTGTCCACTGCAGCACACAGCTCGGTGTCGTTGGCAAATTTGCTGAGGGTGCGCTCAATCCCACTGTGCGTGTCAGTGACAGCAATGTTAAAATGGCACCTGTCTCAATACTGACCCTCGAGGACACCACCTGTCACTGGTCACTACTTGGACATCGAGTCATTGACTGCAACTCTTTTTGTGCCACCATCCAGTCAATTTCTTATCCACTGAGTGGTCCATTTGTCAAATCCGTGTCCCTCCACTTTAGAGACATCCTCCTACCCTGTCATATCAGAATAATAGCATTGCAGGGAGGTCTTGCATTTCTGGCCAGTAAAATTCCCCAGGGAGTGTCTATAATTTTTAAACAATTATATTAAGGACAAACTTTACTAAAGAAGCAGCTGTTAAAGTAATTTTTCTTGAGTGGCAAGAATGAGGACACCAGCTTCAGGCATCCTCTGTGCCATTCTCTGAAGCCTGCTTATCTGTACAATGTCTGCTTTCCAGGAGTTGTGAAGAAATCTCTCTTTCACAGAGTTTGTAACCTAGTGCCCTAAACCTGCATTGGAATTCAAGAAGCAGAGGGCTGCAGGCTTGTTTCTTATTACTTTTGTATTTGTCTGCTTATATAGGTGCTTATGTAGGTCAAGCTTTCCAAACTGATCACAGTTTGGAAGTGGGAAGGAGGGGAAGTGGGAAATGGAAGAAATATTGCTGCATTTAAATGTGATTCTCTTTTTTTTTTTTTTTTAACACCTTAAGAAGCCTTATGCCTTTTTCCTTCCCTTTTTTTTTGTTTTCCAGCAGACAGAGAGTTGATTATTTTGTCTTGCAGTTGCCCCTGAAGGTGTAATGGTTCAAAATTAGGTAAATGGATGTAAAATTTGTGACAAAATCCATATCATTGTACAAAGACAGGGTACTTGAGCCTATACTCAGAGGTATGTTTATATTCTAGTTCTTAGAAATACTGGTGCTCTAAGAAGGACCTACCTCTTTTAGGTGACCAAGTGAAGGTTTTGTGGTTTAGATCAGCTTTACCAAGCAGCTGACATTTGTTATTCCTCAGAGTGACTGCTCAGGAAAGGCTGTGTTTTGTGCTTTAAACCAGAAATCCATTATGTGACCTGTTGTCAAAGACTTGCAGCAAAAATGGCTTGTCATTTCATTTTATTTCTTGACATTAGGGAGTTTCAGAAGTTACGTGTTAGTGAAAACTGAAGTTTACTTCCAGTTAAAAGAAATGAGAGCTGTGATCACAGTGGAAAGAAATAGTTGAACAAATTAAGCAAAGTTCTTAAAACAAGAATTGCACCTGGCTGACATAACAGTGGGAGATGTATCTGGTTCTTCACTTTGGACTTAGTATTTTCCTGACTTTAGGTGAATGAGGGGAAAAAAAATTATATTCTATGGCACTGGTATATAATTTACTCATCTGGTTGGGAAGAAATTTTAAGCAAAAAAGAAGTCATCAGTGAAAGAACTTTGGGGAATGTACTTTTGTTACTGTTCAGTGTCATTACTTATCTGTGCAAGTAGGCCCCACACTGCTGAAGAATCTTTCTTGCAATGAAATTGGGTAGAAGACCTGTGCTGTTAAAAATAGAAAATAGTTAATTAGATGAGATTAAAAATGCTATTCCTGTTATGACTATGATTTCAGTGATGCCACTGTGACACTAGTGAGACCTAGGCGGTTCTGAGTAATGCTGTTAACACAAATGTTGACTGAACATTTGACTGTGACATGAAAAATACTGTAACATATATGGTGAAGCAGTGTATATCCATTATTTGATTTATACCTTATCTCCTATATATTGGTAACTTCAGCCTTGAAAGGAAAATCTGTTTGGCAAGGAGTGGGAAAGATCCTCAGTTTCCCTATACAACCTTGGAAAACTGCTTCTAGGCTGTTGTGAAACAGCATAAGTCTTTATGCTTAATGTGGAATTATATTTGCATATTTCTTAGTTTTCAGATCTCCGACATTCAAGGAAGATTTTAAAGCTTCTCTGTTATGTTTCAATAAACTTCCTGACCTGCTGCTCTCCAACCATGAGATTTACCAAGGGCATACTTGCTACTGCTATTTTTCTGTTTCACCTACATGAACAAATTGGCACAATGTATGAATAACTCCAGCCAAGCAGAAATAAAGATAGAGACCTGCTTTGCTCTTCACTTTCTTCCCTGGGGCAAATCAGATACTGAGATCCTGACCATAATTTTTATATACCTGTAGGGAAAATGCATAAGGAAATCCTGCTAGAAGGAGAACAATTCAAGCATGATAAACCACTGAAAACAAAACAATTCTGTTCCAGTGACACCTGTTTCCTCTCCCCATTTTCATTTTTGAAGAAGTTAAATGATGAAAGGACTATGTTCTCCCCCTTCCAATAGCACATTGATATTGGGGAAGACAGTGCCTTTGTGTTGGCTTTCAGTGTTCTTTGTAAAACAGCTGTGAAGAGTAAGCCCACCAGGAAAGAAAGAAACACACCTTTTCTGGTGGACTGTGCTTCACAATTGTCTAGTATAGAAGACTTTGAGGAAAGTGCCTTTACCAGTAATATTTAATTGAGTATTCTGGTTCTTATAATGCAGCTCATAAGGAAAAAGTCGTGGATTTCCTAAGAAGTTTTGGATCTGAGATTTAAAGCATCTGACTTAATAGTTCTTGTAACTTGTATCAACTATGAGTAGAGACTCATTTTTGGGCCAAATGTGTTATCCTTTCACAAGTTTTGTAGAGTGTCTCTGTAGACATTGAATCATATTCATATACATTTTTCTTGGAGCTTACTGAATTATTTACTTCACTGAACTGCTGTGGCAGTAAGTCTCATAAATTTATTTTGCAGTACATAAAAATACAGTTCTTTCTATATATCTAATATACATCACAAGTTTCTTCACTAACTGAGTTTCGCTAATTGAGTTTGTACAACATCCTAGCTGGCCATCCATTAGGCAATGAGGGGGGAGGGGCAATAGGCTTTCCAATATTTTCTGTCCGTTGTTGTAGAGTGTAGTCACTGTGGAGCTTAACAATTTTGAAGTAGACACATTTTGCAGATTGAAGTCTCTTTTGCCTTTAGTAAGCCAAAACTTTGAATTGTTATGCCTTTTTTTTTTTTTTGCTTTTAAATTTATAAAATATTTTTTGGTAAAAATTAGTTTCTAAAATACCTATATTCAATAAATCTTTGTAGGTAATCTTTGCATGTTGCTGAAATGTATACTGAGGTAATCAACATTAATCACACAGTAAAAATTCTATCTTAACAGGATTTTCGTGTCTATTTTCTAAGCTTACAGAGCTGGAAACACCATGACATCTACTTGATGTGTGCATGAGGAGAGATAAGATTAAACTAGAAAACCCTGTAACACCAGGGAATTGTCTTGATTTCAGAGGCTTACATCTCAATACCTGAAATGTGATTGAATTCCAAGACTTCTGTATTGGATATCTACATATGTATATTGGATATATATATATCGGATATCTACATATCAGTGTATATGAAGGTAGCTACATGCCAAAACATACATTGGCTTTTAAATGTTGTTTTTGAGGAAATGGTCACCAACCAGAAGTGAGTTTGTGATAAATGAGTGAATGACACATGTTGACTTTCGCATTTATGAATTTAACATTTACAAGGAGTAATGTACTATGTAGAAATAGTGTTAAGGTAAAATATAGTTAAGTAGAAACAAGGTTAGGGTGAATTGTAACTTCAGATAGCTGTAACATGTTAAGGAAACGTAGTAATAAATACATGGTAAAAAATGTCTTTTTAAGTTGATAAACCATGGAGCCAGAGAACAGAACACCTCAAAGAAACAAAGAAGATAACCGTATGCATCCCCGCAAGTCTGTTATCTCGTCGGGACTCACAGCTCCCCAAGAAACGGTCAGGTACAAATTAAGAAAAACCAGAGGGGGGCTTCTGCCTTCGACCCTGAGGTGAACCGGAGGACCTGAGGTGGCGTCGACGGCGCCGTGCTGGTGGAAGGGGCCTGGGACCGGGGAAGGGGGAGTTGAGTGAAGTGTAAATTACTTTTTGGGCTTAATGAATATGTAACGGTTTGAGAAGGTACTTAAGTTCACGGTAAAATGAATGGGATGGCACCTCTGGCAGTATTGCTAAGCGCCCCAGTGCTGTGTTTGCCTTTGTTCTACTAATAAATGTTCAATAATATGCTGCTGAAATTCCAGCTCCCGAATTCATTTTTCACAAGTTGAACAGCAGTGTCATATCTCTAATTGTTTTGCCTTTTAAATTGCTCATTTTTTTAGGTGTCTGACCACTTAGAGTGATGTTTGTTGTGAGTGGAAAAAAACCCCACCAAAATATTTTGAACATATATTAGGGAAGACAGGCTTTTCAGGGGGCCGCTTTGGGTAAGTAATGTTAGAAGCCTTAACTCTTTAATAAGGCAATTGGAGTATTTTTTTTTGAAAAAGTAGGCATTCTTCAATATTGATTACAGGTTATCCCTTATTTTTCTGTTCATGATTAGCCGTCACTTTGAATGATGCAGGAAACAAATTAAAAGACATTTCTCTTAAGAGTCTCTGTGCAACCGGGATGTTTTTGGAAGCTTTACTATATATTGTTACCCTGACATTGTACATATCAGGAGTGACAAGTTGTCCCATTCCACCATACAAGGAAGAGCCAGGAAGGGTTCTTTTGATAGATTTTCCTGACGAAAACCCAAGCTCGAATACGTCAATATTATATCTGAGAACATTTATTGAAATAAAAAAAAAACCAAAACAAAACAAAGAGAGAAAAGAGACGGAGGGGGAAAGAAACAGGAGACAGGGGACAGCGTTGCCACAGAACCCCAGCTATCTGTCAGCATCGGTTTGGCAGAGGGACCGTGCGTGTTGCGAACCGCACAGTGCGTTTGCGTGGCTTCAGGCTGGACGCGATTTTCAAGCGGCGGCGGCAGCAGCAGCGTGCCTCTGACGGCGGCTGCGAGCTGGGTGCGGGCGGCAGCTGTGGGCAGCGACTGCAAGCTGGATGCGGGCGGCAGGCTGCAAGCGGCGGCTGCGGAGCACGAGGTCTCTACAGTGATAAGCNTCTCCGCCCTGATTGGCTGCCAGGTGAAGCCTCCCTGGGACCACACAGGTTTTTTTTTATAGTAATATAAAAAAACCACAGGTTTTTTTAATAGTAATTTTACTTCACCTCATTGTGACATATGTTGAGGCATATATGTATATATTGGTCCCTCTCACAAGTCCAGGAAGTCGTTTGAACAAGTAATCTTATTTGACAGTGAACTTGTATCTTCCTCAAGACGTGCCTTTTCCCAAGAACGATCTCAATGTACACTTGCCTAAGAATTATGAGGGCTGCTGTGGTTGCAACTGGGGTAAAAGGGTTCTATTGTCAGAAGGATCTATCTATGAACACCAAATACATTATCTGCTACTTACCTGTGCTTGGCTTGTGACATACCCAGTACTAATAACCATGTGGATCACTAGGGATACAAGTATCAAGAGTGATGCAAGTTCTGTGCTAGGTTTCGAATCCAGCTCGTGGAAATGCAGAGGGAGGCATCAAAAGACTAGAAAAGGTGCATTGATATGGCATTGATAGTCCTGTTGATGGGCTCCTTGCAGTCAGTGCTTATGGCTCACAGTCAGTATATGTAAATTTCTTTTTTTCTTCATTCCTGATTTGCAAGGCTCTGTCACTGCTATGAAGTGATTTAACACATTTGCATTGATTTGTTCTGCAGATGGACACATATGTGTGCTGTTGTTCCACGTATCAGTGGCAATGTCTGTGTCTGTTGTTAAAAGATCAGGGGTAGAAGCAGCAGCTCTGTGTGCATGTAAAGGCAGTCAGCATGAACAGCAACTGAGGCAGTTGGATGCACGTGAAAGGAAAGGTAAGAAGGCAGTAGAATAGGTCATGGCTCAATTGCCTTTGGCCCATCAGCTATTGCTTGTCCCTTCAAACTTCAGCAGAGTTATCCAGGGGCCTAGGAAAAATGGCTGTATTAGCCAGTCCGTATCCCTGCCAAAGTGAAAATGCTCACTGCAGCCCACTTCTGAAACTTTTATCTGTGATAGTCTGAAGCAGTTTCACAGTATAATTATTTCACTGAGAGAAGATCTCCATAAGGAAGTTCTTTTAAAAATTTCTCTCTTCTGGTCTTCATCATTTTACTTCTATTTCTTGTGTGTCACACTAGATAGATTTCCCTCTCCTTAGAAGTTCCATCTATCAAATATTCATGGATGCTCATGCTCACTCTTCACAATTAGATAGCAAAATTCCATGTGTTTAACTCCTAATCTTTCCCCATAAATCAGTTTCTCAGTCTTATCATTCATGCTACTCTTTGCAGCCTGGTGGTGAATATTACCAGAGCTGCACTCAGCCTTTCAAGTGGAATCGCAGCTAATAGAAGTCATGGTTATTGTTTTTCTGCAGTGTGGTTTCACCTTCTGTGATCACCAGGAAGGCTTTATAAACCACCAGTAATACATCCTCAGGTCTTCTTACATTCCTTCTTTGTCTGATTAGATTATTTGGGTTTGTTTCTATTCCACTTAAGTTTCATCTCTTGCATCTCAGCAAGATGTATACGTGATTTTTCTAATAGTGAACCCTGGCATATAGCTCCAAGGTGGCACAATATTCCTTACAAGAAGGAAGAACTAGTACTTTTATGTTAAAAATAGCATTAAATACCCTCAAAATCAAAGTATTCCGTATCTAGTTTAACAAGACAATGCTATTGTTATCAGCTGAGAAAACTTTCCTGTAGATCATGCAGTTTATGAATGAAAAATACTAAATTACTGTGTGTTGATTTTATTACAGTAATGAATTGGAGTGGTTTATAGTTAGAACAAACTCAGGCTTTCAGTGTGCTGCCTTTCACTCTACTTCTTCTCTTTATTTTAAATGGGTAATTTCCCTCCTTTGAAGCTTAATATTAAAACGTTTTTAATCTTGGTTTCCATAATGGACCTGGTTTTTATCGATGTATATCTAAAAATGTGAAGAAATAAGCAATCTAGGTTTTGGGGGGGTTTTGTGTTATTTTTTTTCTGTATGCCAAAGATGACAGCCACTTTAGTAGTAATTTTAATGTGTTCCAGGTGTTCAAAGCTGTTGTGACTGAAAATTTTACGACATTTGCTGATGCAACCATCCTTGAATCGTTCCCACTTTTGGTTTGTACAAATACTGGTATTTGCAGATATAAATCTTAAAAGCAGTCATTCCTGCTTGAGTAGCATTTCAGAACAAGTAAAGAATGACTCCAATGCATTGTCAATTTGCTTAGTGTGTATTTTGCAGCTTGTTGTGCTTTTGACCTTGCCATTGCAATGCATAGAACTCCAGGCCATATTCACAGCTCCTCTCTCAGTCATGAAATAAGTCAGTTAAGATACATCTTCCTATTTGCACACTTCCTTTCACTTGAAATGCTCAACACATTTCCTATAATTGTCTTTCTTTGATAACACTCTGCAGCGCACAAAAACTTGTCTTGGTAGCAATTTTTACTTTTCTGTAGGTGTTTTGGTATGTTTGTCAGCAATCCCCAGATTTTAACAGGAGCAAGGAGCAAAACATCAGGGGCAAAGAGTGAGTCTGAGAACTTGTTTCTGGCCTGAACAGGTAAAAGTCTCTGCTGAAAAGTAGGGTGCACAGAATTGTTATTTGGTCAAGGAAGAATAAGTGAGAATTGAGAAGACAAGAATGAATGAGGATAAGATGAATTACTGTTGGAATAAATGCACGTCTTTCTGCAGACCTTGTTTTCAGGAAGGAAAGGTATTCCTTTTCAGAAATGTCGCAAATTGTGTGTATCAGCAAAGATATCGTGCCACTAAGAAAAGATAAAATACTCAAAGAAAAGCCGTAGTGATGTAGAATGCAGAGTGCTGCTACTTCATTAATAATGCCCTAGAAATTGTTGGAACTGTCACAGTGCAATTGTTTACTTTTGGGAAAAACTCTTTGAGAGAATTATTTAAAGGAGCAACGAGATGGTTTTTGCTTGGTATTCAAGCCTTACACATACCATGTAGTGAGAAATTTAATGAGAAACTGCTTTTTAGTGTTAACCACTTTGTAACTACAAGAATGGTGTATAGAAATATACCAGTTTTGGTATCTAGACCATATCAAATAGGCATGGTGCCTTTGGGAGCTCCATTTCTCATCCAGTGTGCAGTCTTTTTTGGAGCTCTGCACTGGTGACTCTGAATGATGCAATTTGCTGCTGTCTTCTGTAGTTTAAACTGAAGGGCTTGGGACTGACCTTTGAGAGTGATTGTCTTGTCATCTGATGACTAAGATTGTTGAAGAGATTCCTTCAGTAACAAAAGGGAAGAGGTGATAGGCAGGGGATTCTCAGTGCTACAGGATCCTGTACCTGCCCTTTGTGTAAAGCTCTGACCTTTCAGACATGCAGGTAAAGGGTGGAGTGTGTTCTGTTGTTGTTTTTCAGATAGCCAAGCCTTAGCTCACACATTTATTCCACAGCAGGAATATGCATCGAGGTGTTTTTGTGAGTGCTGCTTCAGTCAATTCCTTTGAACTGTTAAAGTTCTCAGTTCTGGTTCTTTGCTTCACTGCAGCTCACAGATACAACGATAAAGAAATTCCTGATCATGTGTATGTTGAAATAGATTGGTGAAAATGGCATCTATCAAAGTTTTGACATGAAATCTCTAGCAAATCTTTATCTTCAAAGTGCACAAATGGTGGAGACAAAAGCTGTGTGTTTGTCTTAATGGACAATTACTGTGGTATTACAGGTTTTGGCTGCAGATCATATGTGTATCCAACTTTTAACACGGAGAAAGCACCTGAGCTTCAGCAGTGATTGCTTTGTTTCAGTTGAAATAAAAAAAATGTTTTACCCATTCAGATAAGATTGCAGACTTTGATCCAAGCAGTTGAAGTATGTGCAAAGTTATAAGCAACTGAAAAAAAATATCATACTGTGAAGGTAAAGAAAGACTTAAACATTGTCTTCAGAAGTCTATTCTGTCTGTGAACACAAACCTCAAGCAATAATCAAGAAGGCTATTACCTTGGAAACTGGCAGAACTTTACCAGAAGCTGAGAGCTTGACAATATGAACGTACGTTGCTGGTACCTTTCTCTTATGAGATGCTCACAAAAATGCTGATAAGCAGTGCTGATGATGAGAGGGCATAGAAGAAGTCTGATGTAGTGATGTATGGATGGTGATCTAACTTTGTCTTTCCTTTCTTATTTAAAAAAAAACAAACCCAAAGTGTAAGGGGAATAGCTTACTCTCTGTAAATATCAAAGGAGCTGACGGTTGCTGAATTTGAAAGTTATTAACTGTTGACTGTACAACAATGCCTAAATATTGTGTCTGTTTTTTCTTTTAAGACATTGAGCCTCTGTAGGAAAATTTTGACTCTTCAGCAGTGTGTGATGAAGATGAGTAGGAGTTTATCTGGCTGTCTAAATGTGGAAAAACATGCTGGCCTGTTCGTTCTTCTTGATCTAGCCTTAGCATCAAAAGAAATTTGCCTTGCATTATGAAGCTTGCTGATGTCAGAAGGAAAAAAAATTAGGCCCAGATGGCATGATGCTAAATAGAGCTGAGTACGAAGTGTGTGTGTAGAAAGAGGCCAATCAGTTTTTGCTGATCCTGTGTAAGTGTGAGGAGGAAGAAAAATACTTGCTTTTCAATTCATCTTCCTTAAAGAGACCTAAACTGTGTATATATTATAGCTGAGCAGAAACCTACATAAAAAACTCACTGCTTTTAGCAGGATGGTCTTGTCATTAGTTCTCATAATTCCAATCTCCATCATGTTTTAATATTGAGTGTTATCTGGAACCTTAATTTCATGAGTAAACATGGATCAGCCCTCTGCAGATGGGAAAAAAGATTAGTTAATTGCAAGTGCAGTAATTGTTCTTGATTTGTTAAAATCTTCAAGTCAGCAAAAATTTTTTTTACCTTTGAGTAGGTTGGCTACTCATTTCCCTAGAAAGGACAAATATATCCACATTTGTAGGCATGCATATTTTAAGTTATGTTACTAGTAGAAGATTTGTTTTAGAATAAAAAGTGTTGATACCCATAAAATGACACCTGTAAAATATTCAAGGAAGAAAAGCCTTAATATTATTTTCTTCTCACATTTAAAGCAGGAATAGCAGATGCTTTTGTTTTTATCAGTTTCCTGGAAACAAAAACCCAGGCAATCTAAAATGCCTTGTATGGAGCTAAGTTTGATTTATTTTATACCATTTATATTTATTCCAAGATAACTCTAGATTAGATTCTGGTTTCTTTACATATTATGGATTAAAAAAAACAAATCAAGCCTACATTCTTTATTTTGTACATTTCTACATGTAGTAGTACTATGCATCAGTGTTCTCATTCTTTGGTGTGAATTTACAATGTTACATGCTCAGAGCAAGATCTGTTTGCTCTTTCAATTTGGATAAGAAAGGTGAAAGTTCAGACCACACTGTTGATTCTTCTTCAGTAAAGTTATAGTGTTGACTAGCAGGATTTTCACTATATAAACTTTCAGTTATTGTGCTGATTAATATTGTGCTGAAATATTTTGTAGATTACGTCACTGCTTTTAAAGGTCGTTACTTCTTAAAAAAAGGTGTTTCGTGTTTATCAGACATAAAAAAACCCCACACGCATTTGCACTGCTTCATCAGAATATTCTTATTGTGTCTCTTTTGTTTGCTTTTTTTATCACTTTGATTTGATATGGATCTTTCTGGTGATACAGATCTATATGCTCTATGCATATCCTTGTATATGTGCTCTTTTTTCATTGAGTACCTGGTATCGTGGTGATTGTGGTCTGGGATTTCCCCATCCCACACTTCAGAGAAAGTGCTGAATCACAATCCACGTCAAACAGATTTATTTTAAAGCTTGAGAGGAGGAAGAAGCCATTACACAAATGAAGAGGACAGAAGATCTTTCATACAGAATATAGATTGGGGTTTTTTGCTTTATTTAGGGTCTTATAGTATATCTGAAACTAGCAAGTAAACAGAGCAAAAAGGTGAATTTCACAGGATATCTGTAAACTGGAAGGATTCAAACACTCAAAGAGGTTCTCCATCCATTTCCTTGTTTAAAATCTAGGTGTTACCCTTTTTATTCACTAGGTTGCACTGTTACAACATTCTGTGGATGGCAACCTTTTCAAAAGGAAAGAAATAGGTGGGAATAAGATCTACCCCACGGCCCCCTCTTTGGTAGCCATAACTAGCATCATTGGTCACTAAGGTTTCTTCAGGCAATAAAGATCTATGCTAATCCTCAGTCAGTAGAAAACATTTGAAATGCCCCATTTCTAGTAATTCCCCTCTTGACTCAAACTCTAGCTTGGAGTTGATTGCAAAGGAACAAAATCAAAACAAAAGGAAAAGGCTGAACCTAATGCTCTAATGCTCTTTCAGTTGAGAAGATAAGCAAAAAGCAAAAAAAAAAGTTTGGTTTTGTCTGCTGTGGCATCTGGACTTGCATCTGGAAATTTTGTTTAGGCCTGGAAACAGATGATACAATAACCACTTTTATAACTGTTGATTGCTTTTTATTAGAAATACTCCAACCAGGAACATGTGAGTTGCTTCCCTAAAGCTTTTAAAGTCATTGTATATGACTTCCAGAGGTGTTGCTTTGGTTTGCTATGATATTTAGCTTCCTTAAGTGTTCTGGCACCTTTCCATCAAAACTTCTTTTGACTAGTGAAGTTTAGTGTCCTCCCTACCCTCACTCCAAAAGAGAAAAAGATGACAGTGTGATAGTGTCTAGAAACAGCCTCTGCAATGTGTTACCTACATTCATTTTTAAACCTGTTCACTCTCTTTTAGCATGGAATATGACTCTAAGGAAATACTCTGTATAATAATACAGTGAAGAAAAATTGAATTTGTTGTGACCTTTAAGCTGAGCTCTTCTGTTCTGAACCACATTATTTTGTTAAATACAGGGGAAGTGGAGCCAGCCTGTGACCTTTTGTTACCATGCAGCTTTGAGAAATGGCAAAAGCCATTCTGGTGCTCAAAAGTTCCTTTAAAGAGATACTGTTTTTTATTTAAAAAGGGGAAAAAACCCCACTGGCCAACCTCGAAAAGATTTAGAATTGTAGTCCTTTACCAGAAAAATGGAGCTGCTTTCAATATTGGCATAAATTAAAGCTGCTTCTACAGAGACACTAATACCTGAAATTAATCATAATCCATGTTTTCCTCAGCCCTTTTTGATACCACAGGTGCTTAATACCTCTGAGGAATGGATTTTCACCTCATCAGTCTCTTCGAGGAAGGAAGCCGTAGCAGAGAACTTATTAAATTTATCCTAATTTTCAGGACTTTTGTGAATCTGCATTTGTAGCTCTGTATCTTTGCTGCAATAGGATACACCAGCTGAAAGTGAACTATCACTCATATCTTACTAATTGAGAGATACAATGTCCAGAGGAAGCAAAGGTGTGCTTTGTTTTAAATGCTGATGTTGTAGTTTAATCTTCTTCCTTAAAACCTTTCCCCACTCTGCTGCTCAGTGCAGGGTTACCACGGAATGTTGACAACCTTCCCTGGGGTGCCAGATCCTGAAAAGGAGGACCTGTTCAGAGTCAATCCTTCCTCAGGACTGGAGTACTGGGGGCATACATACCACTCTATAGTGCTTTGCAAAACTCTTCTCATTAACCATGCGTTGGGATAGATTTAGAGCACTAACAATATTATGTGTAGAAGCTACTTGTGAGTCAAGATTAACCCTGAAGTGTTCCTTTTATTTGTTTCAGCTAACAGGCTGCCAATTGAAGCTGCTCCCAGGCTGTCTCCCATGGTTCTTCAGAGATATACATCAGTCTTGAACCTTAAGTGTGTTTTCCTAAAGTTTATATTGAAGATGCTTCATGTAGATATTTCCCTTATCCCCTTTACTGAAGAGGATTTCACCTTTGTTCTTCCGACATTCTTCAGTTCTGATCTGGTTCTGAGCACCTCTCTTCTGGCAGGTGAAGTTGCATTGTAATAAATAGATGAAAGTGATGGTTTGGAAATGTGCTCCCAAGCAGGTGGGCCTCAGCTAGCCCTGTATCTCTGGAGTGTGGATGCCACACAGGAACCACAGTGTATTCATCCTGCACCAATCCTCCTTTTCTGGATGGCTTGTATGCTTCCAGGTCATGCACAGATTTAGAATTGGTTGGATAAAACTGTTAATGAGAGCAGGCAATCCAGTCAAGTTTTTTAAACTTGTTTTACTAGATTTTAAAAACTACCCAATGAAAAAACCTGATGTTTTTGATGATACTGTTAGAATTGGAGCTGTGGAGCTATATTAATGATGGATGTTCTGAGCAGTATGTTTCAAGTTGCATTCAGATGATGAGAGAGATTGCTTTATTTTGATCAATGTGAGTGTGCTTTGTAGAAGAAAAGGACTTCAAAAACGCTCCTTCCTTTAAGCATAGTCTAAAGACTAAAGTCTTCTGGATAGACAAATAGTACTGAGAACCCCAGATCTGAATCCAGTTTGCTGCTTGGACCCATGCTATGCTTCCAGCAGATGGATTGAGAGAGTTTATAGAAGATGAAGATAAATAATGTGCGTGTACTGTGTCACCAACAACTGATGCTGTTCTGTTTTTAAGCCTCAGTTCCCTCCATTTAGCACCATTCCCTCTTCCTCGTCTGTCCTGGGCTTTCAGGAGGAGTGAAACACTGCAAACCAGTAGCCAGGTACCAGAGGCACACCTGAGTTGTTAATCAAGGACCAGGTAGATTGAGGGGTGGGGAAAAAGCCCTAGGCTGCCAAGTTTCCTGATACAATCCTGAATGAGCAACATCTGAAACAGCTTGACCAGCTGTCACAACCTGGAAGTGGGCATGACATTTGTTATAAATTCTTGTTGGGCTGAACAAAGACACTAGTCTGCGTGTCAGGGAACTCATGCTTTATTGTATAGTTGCCTTTATTACAGCAGCTAATTAGTAGTAGAACTGGTGGCTAACAGGCTCTCAACTTTTATAACTATCTTTAACAAACTCCCAACTCCTGCAACAAACTTCAGGTACAGAGTGAGGGGTAGAATAAAATCACTACACTTGCCAGGATAAAATGAGAGGAGAGAAATCAAGATGGAAGAGAGAGAAAGAAAAAGGTCACCAGTCCTTAGATCTCATGTCTTTCCTGCTGCCATGGATGGTCCAGATCTGAGGTCACCAAAAGAGAGGGAATGAGTGTGGGACCTGTCCACTTCCTTTTATCGTTTAACTGCACACCTTTTGTGTAAAATAGATTTTTCACACCGCTTGTGCATGTAGTTTGTGCATGCACGTTCAGCCCTTTAGAACCCTCCAGGAAGTGATGGGGACAGGACTTGGGGATCTGTGGTGGTTATAGAGCTCCTTTTATTGAGCTTTATTGAGGTTATTGAGCTGTCCAGCACTCAACCCTTTTATAGACATACATGCACTGAGCATGAGTGTCAAGGCAGAAAAGGAAGTTGGCTCAGAACAGCACTGCCCCATCCCTGCAGGACCCTGTCTTGCAATCGCAACTTTCCTGTTGCAACAATCAGAATGTTTGAGATAAAACATACTTATGTGCTCAAGCCTGATCCTCTCCACCAGCCAGTTCTCCCAGCTAAGGTACAGAAAATACTCAAGTTATGCTTGCCTTATAAAGCTGTATCCCGAAAACACCTCAGAGATGATGGGGCAAGGCAGCTTCATAACCAATTTTGAAAGGATTGGGTTTTCAGTTAATGAAGTGGCTTTACAGTGCTTTTGTTCACTTTTAGGAAAGTGAAATGGACAGGAAAGAAGCAGCACTAGGAGATTTGGGAGACCCTTTATGTGATAGTGTGTTAGTAAGAGGCGGGGAAGGAATAATCTTTAATGATTAACAATTAATGCAGATGTATGAAGGCAATGAAAACGAGGATCACGTAAGGGGGAGTAGTATTGATGTGGCAATAGTGCATGGTGGCTTGGCAATAAAGGAAAATAAAAGGGAATACGGCAGAGATGCAAACAGAGGTCTGTCAGGGTTTTTTAGCTTGCTGGTTAAGGATCAATACCTTATTAGAGAATGTGTCTGAACTTATGTGGATGTGGGAATACTTTCTGAGCAAGGAAACTGTGGAGATTTTCAGGCAGGATCTATCATCTGAATGATGAAGGAAGCAGGATCTTTGGTGTGCTCTGGAGCGCAGCTCCCTATTCATATTGATTTAGAGTTGGTGGTAGCAATTATGGTGTGTTGTACTCTCACTGATGTAAAACCTACCAGGTTTCAGTCTGAGCCAGTTAGTAGAGCTGCTTCAGTCTGCACTCATTTACCAGTTCATTTGATTGAAACTTTTTATCATGACTTGAGGTACCTGTCTACTGATCTGCTTGAATCCAGCTGATGTCTGATGCAGAGAGGAAGCCTAATTTGTTTTACTTGCCACTGACAGCTCTAAATGTGGCAATAAAAAATTGCATGTAATGTCTGTAATCCTGAAACACATGTGAAGACATTCTTTTTTGTCTGCTTGCTTGCTTTCTTGATTGCCTTCTTTACAGTGATGACAGGAAAAAACCCCTACTTATCTTTTCACAGTGCCTTCCTTTGGTTTTGTGTAATATGTATTATAGGAAGGTTAAGTGAGACCCTGAATAGACATACTGAAAACTTAAGATCTCTTTGCCTAACTGAATTCTTGTCCATGATTTGGAATTTTCATACCTTTTAGTGAGACCTGTGGAGGACCAATGCAGTCCTGTTTCAACATGTGAGCAGATACATAAACTCCTATCTGGTGAAAGAAGAATACTTGCTAAAATAATAATACAGCAGTTTGTTTTTATAGTTGAAGTAAAAATCCAAGAGCTGCAGCTCATATTTTACATAATTAATAATGCCTCACTTTGTTTTTGTTTCTTTGAATTCTGTTTTAACACCCAACAGGAAATTGAACTCCAAATTATTTGTTTAATTTGTGTGAAACAAGTGAGGCAATAAGTCCTATGTTCATTAAAGGTTAGTTAAAGTGCTCAAAACCAGACTATGTAAGTTCCACTGCACCTAAACCAAAATGCAATCTTTGGAACATTTTTAGGAAGGACGTATTGTGGCATCGTTCTAAGATTTCCAGTCCTGTTTGAAAAACTTGGAGAAAAATTTTTCATTTACCATTTTTAGAGAGTGGATATGGGATAAAAAATGACTTTGCTTTTTAGCTTCCTGCCAAAATTCTCTCTACATTGTTATGTGTTTTCTGGATATATACAGCTGCTGTTTTTCTTTCAACCCTAAGTATCAATTCAGGTTCATTGGTATTTTTTGCCTTGACTGATTTTTTTTATCTTCTATTGATGCCTTTTGGTCCTTTCAAGGCTGTTTTCCTTATTTGTGTGATCTGGCAGGAGGGTCTTTACATTTATGCCAAAGTCTACAGCTGATAGTTAAATCTACAACTTGGAAAGATAAAATGAAACTCCTTTTTCATGTCCCTTTGCCAGACGAGATATTCTAAGGAGAAACCTAACTATTTGCTGCTCTGAATTGGTTGCTTGGTTGTACTGAAAATCATGTTGAAATATTTCACATATCTTTTTTCTTTGAATGGCTGTGCTGCAGGGTCCCCATTTATCTGTCCTTGTGCCTTACAGACAAACCTATTCTCATGGACTGCAGTAATGAAGAGTCTGTTTGAGACTGTTAAGTTTTAGATTTTGTTTTCAGAGTAAATACCTGGCACTGAAAGGGTTTCCCCATTTTATCAGCACAGGCAGTTAATCACCCATTGGCTACAGGGGCTGCTCATGCTGTTTGTTTGCTCCTGGGCCACTTCTTGTTGCTTGGGTTGTTTCAGCATATTGCATCATCCTGTCCAGAGCTCATGCAGAAATGTTAGTAATTCATCTTAGCGTTTTCCTGTGTCAGCTGAGGTTGCAAACCAAACTAACATCATTTTTCAAAATACCACTTTAGATGGCAAAGAACTGAATTCTGTAGTCCTTACTCAGCCAAAAATAAAAATTATAAAAAAAATCGTGATTTGCTGATTTAACAGTATTGAATCAGACTCAACTGTCTATAGAATTCGAGTGTTCTGAAGTTTACCACTGATTTCAGTTACTTTAGTTATTTTCTGCCAATATTAAGAATGAACTGCACTACACTGTAGATTGTTTTTTACATGTTTGTAATATCTGAATGGAAATTTGAAATGTGAAATTTTATATGCTTAGGCACAGATTGTAATTATATAATTGACTTGGAAATGTTACAAGCAGTAACACTTTTGACTTACCTTTGTGGTACTAGATAACAGTCTTGAATACTTTTCCCTGTCTGGAGTTTGTATGAGACTTTTTTTGACCTGCAGTCTTAAAGCAACCAGAATTTTGACTGACTTGTTTGCCAGGGTGGGGAGCTAGAAGATAATGATTGCCTTCAAATTTCATTAAATAAAATAGCTCAGCAATGAAAACATCCTTTTAATGTTCCAGGGACCTGAAAGTTCACAGTCAACTCAGCCCTATTGCTTACTATAGAATTCATAAATAGAAATTATTAATAATGACCTAAAGTTTTTAGATCACACTATATTAAAAGTTAGAGGATGTAATCCCCAGTAAAGCATGCCCTTCTCTTTGGATTCTTTACCGTTGAAAAAGATTTGTTTGCTCAGAACTGTGCTTCTCTTTTAGTGGTGTCTGTTGACCTAATAAGGTATTACTATTCTGTATAAACCTTGCCTTGCTTTGTTAGAATACAGTTAAAAATATCAGTCATGAGACACAAATCTGTAGGAGATCATTTGTTTCTTTCTCTAGGGAGAAAAAAAGAGTTGTTTTTAAAGGGTGCTATAACAGAGTTGCTCTTAAAAGTGTAACTGATACAACTGAAACCATCATACTTATGGAAAAGCAAACAACCTTTTAATGTAAAAGAAAGGCTGTGAGAATGCAGGAAATGCCCCCATATCTGTGGGAAAAAGAAATGTCTGCAAGAGTTATTTGTCTTTCACTTCCACAATGTCACGGGCATTAATAAATCTTTTCTCACTAAATTGGCAGAATGATGATCTCATTTCACAGACAGGTAAAAATGGAAAGGTCAGAAAATTTAGGAGCTAATTCTGGCAGGCTGCACTATGGTATCATTTTTGTTTGGAGAGAGTGGTTTTGAGTGATTCCACTGACAGTTTCCCACTTACTCTTGTGGATTTAGTTTGAAAGGCAGTTTTGGGGTGTATAATGGTACTCTCCAGTATAGCCTGTTCTGAAAGGAGTTGTTTGACTATCTTGGCAAAATCACAGATTACTGTATGATTGAATAACTCACTGAAATGAGTTAAGGAAAGAGCCAGATGCTTAGATGTATTTGGTCAGAGTATTTTCTCAGCTGCGCTCTTACCCTGTAGGTTCTTGTCTTTCTGCTGTCAGTCATGTGTTCAGAGGGCTGATTTAACTCCTCTGGTCTTGCACCACTGTAGCTCAGCCTGAAGGCTGAGGTTCCCTGAAATAGGATTCTTGAACTCTTAATTAATTTTGGCCAAGTCATCTACTGTAAGGTAATTTTAAAAGTAACGCTTGCATTTGATATTTAACCCTTTGGTTTTATGGAGGGTCAAAACCAGCCATGTAAGATGTGAAGCAGAAACTTGCTCCAGATTTTCTGTGTTCCAGACAATTAAAGCAAATGCAACACCAATGCCAGGCATGTTCTGAGACATATTTTCTCATTGTCTTCTATCATCTTTTCTTTGTTTTAGAAACATATTTAGGACAGGGTCTTGATCCTGTGTTTGTGCCTCAGGGAGTTGCTGGCTATGAAACCAGCATGAGGGAGTCCTCTTGGCCACTGTAAATAGATCAAAGGCCATACTTTACTGTGCCCAGTTTTGAAATATATGTGGGTTTTTTGGTCTTTGTTTTAGTCCTTGGGCAAGTTGATTACTTCTAATATTCATAAGGTGGTATAATTGTGCCCCTTAACTCATCAGTTGCAACAGACAAAAAACCTATCCTGATTTTGACTGTTTTCCAAGCAAAGCTGATTGGACTAACTTGCTGAAAAAAAAAGTGAAAAATAAAAGAGATTTTCTGCCTTTGCACTGAAAGCAGAATGTTAGAGGAAATAGAGTTTTTGTCAGGAAAGCAATTTGGAGGTTTTAATTCTTTACTTTGATGGGTCTGCTATTTTAAGGGTATCAAACAAAAGCAGAACTGCTTTTCCAGAGACACCAAACAAGTATGCAGTATTCTGAAGGTGTATAAAATGCTTAAAAATCTGTGTTTCATTTACTGCACACTTCAGCCAAGGCATATTAATGTCTCATTAAATGTGTGAACTGAAAATGTGATATATGGAGTCTACAGAGTGGAATCTCTTAGTAGATGGCCTCAATCAGTTGCAAGTAGTGAGCCATGGGAAAACACCTTATGAATGAAATTATCCACATATGTGATATCCTGTCTGTTATATTTAAGGTAATTTTGAGGAAAAAATTGCTTGGCTCAATAATGCTGAAACTGAGAAATCTTTACCTAAGGCAGGAAAAAAGGAGTATGTTTTCTGCAAAAGCTACATGATATATCTCTGAGTGAAGTGCTGTGTAGGGGAGGTTTCAAAGTGTACCATTTCTGTTTTCTATTACTGCCTGTACAGAAATGGAAGTAGAGCAGTTTTTTCCATTCGGGAATGAGATCCAAAAGTCCTAATGCTTCAGAGTATTCTAATGAATTAATAAATTAAAATGAAGCATCATCTCTGTCCTACCCAAGACTCCATGACTGTTAACAGCATAATTGCTTGGACTGTAAGAACATGTAACATCAGGGTATTTTAGGGAAGTGTGTGTGGTCCAACAGGTGTCTTACTGAAAACCTCAAGATCAGAACTGACTCAAAATATCTGAATTTGTGTTCCTCAAAGTGAGTGTGTGTTCTCAAAGCTTACAATAGTATAAATTAGTTATACTGTGGAAATAGTGTAAATGTTATCTAAGTACGTGAAGACTAGTGTGGGTAACAGTAGATTTTGAGTTTTTCTAAAGTAGGGAGAAAGTAGAGATTTACTGCTGCACTAAAATAAATATTAAAAGGTGGTTTAAAATCCCTGTACTCAAGAAATGTTCTTCCCCATTTTAGGGACAAGGGGTGGCTAGCCATCCTTTCTTAAGTTTTACTTCATATATGCTGTAATTCTTTCGATAGTACATCTGGGGAAAGCACACATTTGAGAATCATAAACAAATGACTCCAGTTTTATAGTGGTGACATTATGAAATTGTGACAGCTAGAATGACTTGATATCTGTTGCTGACCTTTTCCAAAGATATTTAGTGTTAGAAAGCCATTGGAATAGTTCCTTGATTAATACCATGTGGAATTTGAATTTGCTTGGTCCATCACGGCCTAAGGGAGATATTTAGAAACTGATCAGCAAGTGTGCATCAGCCTTAGGAAGTTCAGTTTGGAAATTGGGTTTAGGTCATTATTTGTTGTCAGAAAAACAGAGGATTAGCTAGAAGCAAGACACATCTCCACATGTGGAGCACTGTTTTGGTTTGTTTATGATTTTTTATGTCTACTGCCCTCTGTTATTGCCATTCTTGTTCTTCAGTGCTTCTCTTTCAGATCCTTCTATTTCTCCAATACAGAGACTTTGTTCCGGTAACCTGAATAGTATTTAATAAATCTTGATATTCTAGGACAATTAAATAGTAAAAATTTATAAAAATGACACTGGGTGTATCATTTGCATTGTTAGACACAGAAGTCCTCTACTGTGCCTACCTGTGTTTTGTTGTTTCCTTACCTTAGAATTGCATATATGGGGTAAATGAAAGGATACAGACTATTTATATTTGGTGATGCTAATTCAAGGTACAGACAAAGATATTACTTTCTGCTTTTCATTCTGCCTTCAGAATAGGGAAATCTTCTGATTTTCTGCTCATCCCCTTCACAGGGATGTGCAGGAAAGGTTATCCGTGCTGGCGAATCCAAGTGATGTGGCTCTTAGCCACCACCATTGAAGTTGGTCTTGGCTTTCTGCCAGCCCCAGGTCTCTTGGTATTTAATTTCATATTGAAAGGAAGAATAGAACAAAGAGTAATGACAATCTGTCATGCTTTAGGATGGCTGTTGCTTTCAGGTATGCTCAGAAAAATTTCGGCTGTTTGAATTGCAGCAGTTGTTTCCTTTGGTGCCTTGTAATGATTTGAGCTCTTTGCCTGAAGATATTGTCCCAGGTACCCCTCTGACATGGGGTCATATTCAGTGTTCTGATTCTTCTCTTCAAAGCACCTAGCAGCAATGTGTCCAAGGAGGCACTGCTTTGATGTGGTATCCAACTGACATAAAAATCTGCAATAGATCATGACAAAACCATCAAATCTCGTAAGAGGACAGTTGATGGGCTTTATTGCAGATGTGACTGTGGAGAGCTGCAGATCCACTGCCTCTAAGATCCTAGGATAAAACTCACTTCTCTTCAAAATAATTTTTCTGATGTCAATGTCAATAAAAAGAAATTCTAAGTGTGAGCTCTTGTCTTCTAAGAAAAAAAGCAGTAGCAACATGTCAGCAATGCTCTTAATGTGTGGAGGTGCCCTAATGATAAACCTGGTATCATTCCTGAATAGGCAGAATGCCCAGAAATCGTCCAGGAAATAAAGCAGGTCAAGACCTAGTTCACACCTTCCAAAAGAAGGTGCAGATAAAAATGCTGTGTCTTCTGTAAATGTTGCAAGACTGAGAACTCAAGAATGTGCTAGACTTTGAGACTAAACCAATAATCTTTTATCAGAAAATTTACTGCAGTTTGCTGATTCCCTGCTCTCTACAGCCAAAGTGCTGCATGTTGCAACTTCTGGTTCAGTTCTTCCAGTCCTATTTTGGTGGCTTTTGGGCACTTAACTTGGCACTGTCTCTGGATGCAAACTGAGATGTGCTGGAAAACACTGTGCAGCTTTGTGCTCCTCTTGCATGGCGTTGGGATGGGAGAACCCTCACAGAGATCAAGTCCTGATGTTCAAATGTAAGCTCAGTGAAAGCATGTTAAACAGCCTCACAGTATAAAAATTGCTAAATAGAACTTCCCAAGGAAATTGAAAGCATCCTTCCCACCTCCTGGTTAGCAATGAAGTCAAATTGACAAGCAAATAGTTCTCTATTTTTTTTGCATGTGTGTTTTTTTGCGATTTAGGTATTGTGGTCTTTACACAGGAGTTAAAATGTGTAATGTAGGGTCATATAATGTTAAAAGTATCGATGGAACAGATTCTGCCTCAGAGCATGAGGGTGAAGTAAATATTTGGAGAAGGTTGAGGTAATTCTGGGGTGAGTATGTGTCTTGCATGTGTCTTTCCTCTGCCCTAAACTTATTATCTGAAAGCTTAGAAATCTTCTTTGGTCCTTTTCTTTCATAGTTGTGTGTTTTGTGTTTTTTCTTTTTCTTTCTGGACTCTTTCTGGTGTGTTAATTCTGTGTGGATAGTTTTTCCCTAGGTATCGTCTGCATTCCTTCCCTTTTACTTGTTTTCGTTTATTTTAATTTATTTATCCATATCTGACACTACGTGATCACAGCACCTCTTATGTTCCACAGCCAACTTAATTTTAATTTGTGAATGATGCTGAGTGCTAAAAAAGGACCAATATGTGAAATATAGGTGGATAGGTGGGCAACAAGATAGGGCAGTCAGCTTAAAAAAAATCCCCAAACAAATGTCATCAACAAACAAATGACAAGTACCAATGCATCTTACTTTTATAGAATTTCTGTATTTTTTACACATTGGTCAATATTTATCAGTTTCACCAGCCTTGAAATGGGAACAATTGCTTTGAAAAATAGATTCAGATTATTTAGTTTCTCTCTACTCTCTAAGTAGCAATGTGTCTTCTGCTAAAACGTTGTTTTGTAACTTCAAGGAGGATGCTTAGTAGACCTGTGCCCTCTCTGTCCCATGAAACACTGGGAAGTGTGTGGTTTTCAAGCAAACCAATACTTTCCAGAATATAATAGTTTCAAGCCTTTCCGTCATGAGAGGAACATGGGAGTCAAAGTTGTAACTGCTTCGGTCTTGCAGCGTGAAGGTTGGTATAGTCTAGAGCTCATTTGGTAGAAATTATAATTTGAATCAAAGCTGTTGGCTCAGGCATAAATAAATTCCTTGTTCATAACCACTTACCTTATGTCCTTCCTGTGTGTGAGAAAGGATTTGTTGAGGGGTCTGTGGCATATGAATGCCATATGTTCTGTGCAGTATGGAGGAACACTAAAAAAGGAAAAAAAAAGTTGGTATGAGAACTGATACACAGGCTATGGCATATCTAGTGAAATACTCATTGGGGTCATTCTATGGCAGCTGTTTAGGCAGGCAATTTTTCAGATACTCAGCTTACCCTGAGCTTGCTCATCTATCGGTTCTGAGCCTATAATGTGCTAGGGCTGAATGAGCTTGCATTGAATGTGTGTTTAAGGAATACTGGACAGCCCAATGTTTTAGTCTGTTAGAGTTACTGACTTTCAGTTAGTGCCATTAACAACCTTGACTGGGCTTGGTGGGCAGGCTTTGTGGAAGAAACTTCATGTTTCGGAGATAACTTGGAGCCATGCCACAAATACACTCAAACCCCACTCAAACAACCTCGTGTGCCCACTCTGCACTGGTAAATCTCAACCGTTTCCTTACCTGCTGTGCGGAGTCAAGCCGTGTTTTATATGAAGCACTCTATACATACTTTTTTCATTCGCCCTTTTTTTAAATTAGTTTTTCTATTGATGTGAATTTCATATTTTTGTGAGCTGTGTGTCTGTATTGTAATTGTGTGCATGTGCGTTATTACAGGACCTTAGTGCATTAGCAATAAAGTGCACTAAGATCAGGACTTTGCTGTTTAATTTTTCAGTTCTTCGAGGAAACAAGATTTTGCAGAGGCACACCATCATATGAACAAACAGTAATAAAAAATGTTTACTCCTAATAAAGTGAACTTGGGCCTTGATCCAGTTTTTGACATTTATCAGCAATGCCTTTGCAAACTGGCAGTGTGCAGGATTGTTTCTGGGTTTAGCTGACATAGGATATATTTTCAAGTCTGCATTCTTGTTGGGATCCCAAATGTTAGAAAAGTAAATGATCTGGAAAGTTAAAAAGTAAAAGTAACTGTGATGGAGTGGAAGAATGTGATATCGAGTATATTCTGGATGTTTGTGGTGTTGTTTGTAAACATGACCAATCCCATTTATTGTGCAAGTTAAGCAGGTCTAAATCTGTAGGGTTTAGGTTTCTTTTTTTTTTTTAATTTTTTTTTGGTGGGAAGCTGCACAGACTTGTTTTATTTTGCTCTATTTTACTATTCTTTCTCTGAATAGTTCTGTAATGACAACAGAAACCCTACCGTTTTCATAAAGTACCTGTAGCCTAAATATTTAGAGTTGTTTGTCTTTGGTCCGGGAGTCTACCTACCCTTTCAATCCATTTTTATCTTATGAAATATTGAAGTTTTAAAGGATATTTATCATCCTTCAGCTGCAGGAAGAAAATACATTGCTGGCAATAAATGGATGCAGCCATACTGCTATGGCTGAAATAACATCTGCTTATGGGGGACAAACACACACACATCTCAAGACTTTGATCCAATATTTTTTCTATACATCAGTAGGATTACATTGGGAACCATAACTTTTTTTCTTCTACATAATACTGCTAAATATTCTCAGCAATTCAAAATCAGTAACATTTTATAAATGAGCATATCATATAAACTCAAATATGTATTCCTTTGGACCTTTAAATCCTGCTTCCAGCATAAAGACAGATTGTTGGTGTAGTAAATTAAAGCTGCCTTGCTGCAGCTGTTTTGTCCAATGTTCTTTCACAGACCCATATTAATATTTTATCCCCTTTAATATCATTACATGATGCAGGCTTAATTTAAATAGATTTGACGGGCTTCTTGGTTGGTTTGACAACCAGAGGGAAAAATTAATGTTCTGCATTTAATCTCAGCTCAAGGCGCTAAATTATTTTGGAGGTCGAAGCTGTCATGCATATCATGCTAAATTATTGAATGTAATAACTATTAGCCTGATGTCTATTTATAGATTTTTTCTTTTAATTATTGTTTACTTCATGCATCTTCAGATAATTTTGAAGGGAAAATCTTAAATTTTATCTGTGCAGTACAGTACTACTGTATCTCTTACAGATGCAATATTGGAGGTTGTTTAATCAGCAATCGAAAAGGAGATGATGGAGTTGGAAGTCTTTAAACCTATGGAAACAAAAGAGCTTTTCTGCTGATGAATTGTGTGATGCACAGAGACTGTGTAACATACTCTTAGTTACTTCAGTTCAAATATATTTAACTTTGAAAGTCCACAAAGGAAAGAATTGTTTTCTTGTTTTTACTATTATTGAAGAGACACAGATCCCAAGGAGGAATGGAACTGTTAAGCACATAACAGAAACGCCAACTTAGAGCTTAAGGGCTGTTACCTGAAGAGTACCATATGCTTTAGGAAACATGTAATGCAGGATAGAATGAAACATAAAATGTTATTAATGATTGTTTAAAGACTGCTATAATAGGAATTGTGACATTAAAACTTGAAATAATGTAATTATTCTCAGTGATGGTACATGTTTGCATAGTTTTGCATCTCCTCTGCTGTCTTAATTTGTCATGCTAAATAATGTCAAGCAGTGTGAAAATGCATATATTCCTGAACAGTATTAGACTTACAGGTCTGTTTGTTTTGAGGGCTCTGAGGAAAACTGGTCTCTAGTGTGTGTTACACATCACTGTCTTCTGAATTGCTCCTTCTCTCTCCTGGAACAAGAGTCAGTTTCTCTCTGATCCTACTGTCTGTGTTTTATTCTCATCTTTAAAGATTAAAATAAGAAGCTCTTTATCAGTATCATTTAATAGTAATCTCTATATGATGCTTTGTGAATCAAGTTTCTCTGTTTCTCTGAAGTAGCATGAATTGTGACCAATGGATTAGAAGGAACCATGAAAATCTGGAAGACATTCCCTTACCATGAGTGGTGATGGACCAAAAATATTTATGTGCTACAAAACTGTGTGTGCTTATTGCAAAGTGATGCCATTGTACTGGTTATATGATTTGCCACACTTATTATTTAGATGTATAACAGAGAGAAGTCATCCCATGTTATGTCTTGTAAGGTACATTGATTCAATGTTAGAATACTTAACATAATAAACTGACTCTTCTGGACATTGGTGTAACCAGAGTACAAGGCAGCATTCCCTTGTTATTCTGAAAGAAAAATAAGTTAAATGCATCCTTGTACAAAAGCCCATATAAAATTTTGGGTTTTGGATTTGTGTTACTTTGAACCAAGACAGGATGAACAAATACCTTTTTTTTTGATGTATTTGTCATTTAAGTAGTTCTGTTGTTCCCCGTTTTGACCGCAGTAGAATGATTTTTGCTTGCTTGAATTTTCCTTTTTTTTTTTTAAACTGCCTTCTAAACCCAAGCCCTTATCCATCTGACACCAGCTCTTCAACTGCTGCAAGTTCATTGTTGTAGCATAGGACTTGAAACTTTCCTGTAGCAGACTCTATTGAATAGCCTGAATTATAAATAGGAATTAATAGATGAAGTAATTGCCTTGCCATCCATCCACAAATGGCTGTAGCAAAGCTGGGGATAAAGCCTTAGGCGGCTCAACTCAGTGTGCCTTGACCACAGTCTTTGTTGACTCTAGGGGAAAGGGTTGTGTCCCTTCACTTTAAGAGCCAGATTGCCTTTTCTAAAGATTTTCAGTTATTTATTACAATTTCTCTTCTTTGAGGTTGGAAAGGGAGATGGGAAGAAGGAAATTCTTTCTTTTCTCTTGAACCCCTCCCCCCATTTTTAATTTTTTTAAAATTTTTGATCTGATAATTATAAGTAGAGAAAATAATCATAATGCTACCACTAATCCTTTACGAACTTCTTCTCACTTTTTTCTAAAAGATATTGGAAAACGAGGGGAAAGATTGGGGCAGGATTTTCTGATACATTACTGCATCCATAGTCATTTCAGTGTTACCAATATCACATCTCTGATTGCAATGAGTGCTAGGAACTTCAGAGGGTTTTTTTTGTAAAAAAACCTAGCAAACCAACAAACATCGAAAACCCAACAAAACCCAAACCCTACCCAAAAGCAACAAAACACCTCCATGATGATTTTTTGCAATAGCACTATAACTTCTCCTTTTTGTGGTTTTGCAGTTTTTATACAGTCTTTTTTACCTCCATGCATGCCCTTAGATTTCAGTCACAGAAATACAGCAAAGACTGTTTTCCCTGGTTTTATGTGGGTTTTTTCTTTTTCAAAGAACCTTTAATTTGAGCCTTAACTTCAATGTCTCTTAAAATAAAGTAGATTTTTTTTTTTTACCAGAGGTATTTGATAGTCTTGAACTTGAATATCAGGGTTTTAGTCTTTTTTTTTCCTCTCCCCACCTCCTTTACCTCCTTACTTGCATTATATCCAGGCGCCCAAGTGGATGGGTAAACAGACAAAGTTCTCACCGAACATGCTACATTTAGCATCCATTTGTATGTGGGCTTGTTACTGTGCTTTAGATATGTTCTAGCATGAGCTCAATTTTGATTCCTGCCTCTTATCCCTGGTGTACCCTGCCTCCTGCATCTGTAGAGAACTGAAGTGTCTTAATTGCTCAGGCTTCTAGGACCAGTGCTGATCCTTTCCTTACAGTGTCTTAGCTACTGAAGCATGTTCTTTTTCGGAGCTTTTGCTTACTGTTTTCTATACTTGGTGGACTAGAGAAAGTTGAAGGTAAGTATTTCTGTCATTTGCAAAAAGAGTATTCTGAGTGAGTACAGCTGGTAGAGGACACATGCAGATCCAGACAAACAGTAGGAGCCAGTATATGCTTTGTTAGCCTTTTCACTATTTATTTACTTTTATTTGGTCTGATTCAACTAAAATACGTCTTCCAGAAAAGATTTATTTTTTTCCTTACATGTGGTTTCTCCTCTAAGTCAGGTAGCTTTTTCTGTAAAAATTGATGGCTGTTTAACTGTAAATAGAAGAACATTGAGCCTTGATTGCCTGCTGGGGAGTATTACTGCTACTTATTTTACTACATTTCTTCTAATTTGTATCTTAAAATATTACTTTTTATCATGTTGCTACTCTTTAAATTCCTGATCCAAAATGGAGATATAAAGGTAGTCCACTAACTCTGAGCGAAGTAATATTTATAGTCTTAGAAGTGAAGGAAATTCAGTCTTTAACCAAGATTATAAATAGCCCATCGACTCCTCTATTCATCACAGCCTGCCTTTTGCTCTGCACTGTGAAATGCTGATGAAAAAAAATCTATGGCTGTATAACAGGCAAGAATAGCTTTCTGGATGCAATGTATAAGTCATAGCTTTCTGTGCTGTGTTTGTCTCTTTCTTTTCCAGTGAATTAACATGACATGCTAACGTTAAACAGTTCGGGTATGTCTTCATAAGCAGATAGGAGTCTGTCCTTCAGTCTTGTGAGCAAAATTGAATGAACTGAGTATGATTAAATAGCATCTTCTTTAGTTTGGTCAGCTAATGTGGCTTTAGGTTTTCTACCCTGCTCCTACACAGTTTTTCAATCATATCACACCCATTCAGCTGAGAACATGACTATGGAAGTACATTGAGTTTTTGCCTCATTGAGACCCAGCCTTAAATAAGTTAGTTGGGAAAGGGCTTGAGGATGCCAAGTTCAACTTTATTTACTTTAAAGTCAACGGTATTTTTGCTCTTAACTTCCAGAGGATCACAACCATAGTATAACAGCATGATTTCTCAAGCTATTTCACAATTAAAAATTGATTTTTGGCTTTGTGTGGATTTAAGTTGCTACATACAAAGTTGTCGGTGGTTTTATGTTTCCACACTGAAAGCCCCGTTGCCATACAGCTTGTACAAGAACTGAGCTGGGAATAGTGGTAAATCTAATTCTGCTTTAAAACCAACATAAAGTACTGCCAACAACTGTACAACAACTGTGTACAGAAATGTCTTGTACCTGCAAGAATTTCACTGATTTTAGTATAGAACACTTAATAAAACTGGCAGAATCAGCTTTAGCTGCATTTCTTTTCCCAGGCAAAATCCAAGTTCTGACTGCATATCAACATCTTTTGTTGTTCTTCTTTTGGCTAAAATTCTTAAGTTCTTTTTGGGCTGCCTGTTTGCACTGCCCATGATGATTTAAATTAGTTCTTCCCAAAGGAAAGCAACAAACACCTTCTGGATGTGATTGTTTGTTCCTTCTCACATGGGAAAACATGCTAGTTGTCAACAGACTACTTTACAGAAACACTGGTGCAGGATGTCTCTCCCAGCATCTGTTTAGCAACATTTGGAGTCTAAGCAGATTCGTTTGATTCTGAGCTGCTCCAGTAAAAATTTCTAAATGAAGAACCTTTCTTTGTGACCTATTTTCAGTTTGAACAATGCATTGAAGTTTATAGTGAGCTGAGGGGAAGGTCTCTCTGGACCATAAATTTATAGTACTGTTTTACTGTTGAACAATTCTAATTATTTCTTTAGTAGATTCTCAGGAAGTAATCATCTTAATAATTTTTTTATTTTATTTTTCATTTTTCCAGGCAAGTGCAGGCTGGCAAGTATACAAGAAGCCTTCAAATCTGCGGTAGGAGTGATGCATGGTGAGTGTATGGCTTGAATGTTGTGAACCTAAGATCGCCTAACTGACATCTCAGCTAAGCACTCACATTTAAAGCTCATCCAATGTAGCCACCATTTAGCATCCTATTCTCTTTTTCCTCACTGTGTCTTACATTGCAGTGGGGAGTTAATCAGCAGGGTGAGTTTCTGGTTGTAAGCTGTGAATCAAAGGGATGGACTGTCTGAGGAAGATCTGGACCCATAGGGGGATGTAAGAGGTTAGACATGCAACTCAGAATGGTTCAGGTGTTTTTGCTTCTGGTTTTGGACAAGGATATGGGCTAGATGCCCCCGTTAAAGCACTGCCAGGACTGTTTCCTGATGGTTCTGGCTTAACCACGTTATACCTTATGGTGAGCACATCCATATGGGTGAATGCAAATGAAACAAGGAAGAGAACTTGAACTTAGTAGAATGCACTTAAACTAGTACAATATATTTCTGTGTGTCATTCAGAGGTAGGACATATGTGTGTTTTTTAGCTTTCTGCTATTGTAGATACACATTGAGAGGTTGTATTTGCTCAGGTTATAGCATTGAATTGAAAAATGAAAACAATGGAAAAAGTACCGTTGCCTCCTTACAATACTTAGAGATATGATGCATAATGATATTTGGAGTTAATCGGTGAGGCTGCAGACCAGGTGTAAACCCGTATCGTTAAGTCATTGACCACAAAGAACATTTAGTTACCTGCTTGTCTTCAGTGTAGCAATAAAATGTGTGGGTGTCCAGAAACATGTCAGTCATCCTGCTGCTGTAGTGTTATAGAACATGCTGTCCCTTTAAGTAGCTAGCTGTTAACACTGTTTTTAATGGTTATGTGCTTAGTTACTTGATTCCTTAGCTTAAATAATTGAAGTAGAATATGCAGGTTAACTTCTATCACTTGTTTGTAAGCGGAAACTGATGAAAATCCTTCTCATTTTGCATTTTTTCCTAGGGAAAGGGACAATATTTTTCATATTTCCTAGAGCAGCCAGCCTCTTTTCTATGCTGCTGTTCAATAAGATGAACTAAGCTCTCTGAGATCAGCAAAAAAGATGTTTGAAGGACGTTGGCTATTAAAAAGGATTTAAAAAAGTAGCTAGCTACACATTTTAATAGAATAGATATTTTGCTGGTGAAACATTCCTGTGTAAGCAATTCTATTGCTTGAAGTCCACAAACTTTTAATGTTCCTTTCATTATTTTCTCTAATTTCATATAGTATTTACATTTACCTAGAATTCCCAATGAATAAATTCTAGTTTGCTTTCATTTCTTAGCGGTGATCCTCCTATGCAGTCTTACCTTCTGTTGACCTACATTTGAAGTGCAGCTCTCTTCTGAAAAGCTGACACCGTCTGTTGAAAAGCATCATTTAAAATGGACTTACTGCTCAGGATGCCCTCTTAGAGTGAAAAGTCAGCAAAAAAAAAAAAAAAAAGCATTTCTGCTTTTTCCTGTGCACAACTTGGAGGTAATAATCTTAAAAAGAAATACAACACATTTGCATTGCATATTGTTCAGGACTGGTTGTTGAGCTTCTGTAAGAACATGGAAGGGTATAATTGCAGAAGGTGTGGTTTCACAGGCCCCAGAAAAGTGGGGTGGTGGGGCTTGTACCAGCAGAAAGATCTTAACCAGCTGAGGAGAGGCTGTTGGAAGGCAAATGAGAGACATATTCCATCCTTCATGCTACAAAAGGAGTGCTGGTGAGTAGCATTGGAACAGGGCCTGAAAGATGTACCAGATTTTTTTTAGCTTTCCTGGCTGGCTCGCTTTTCTTTGAAGGAAGCTTATTTGAAAGTGACATTTATGTATGTATTGACTGGCAAGGAACATTCTGGATGGAAACATTAGCAGCTGTGGGGCTAGAGACGTTAATTTGTTCCCTGATTTTTTTGGTTTTTTGAGTGTTAGCTTCCCTGTAGGTAGACTAATACTATTTTTGGTATCAGTTCTGACTCCGAGTTTTCTTTAGCCATTATCAGGGCTGGAAGTAGAAACAGTAGTCCGTGGGAAAGAGAATGGAATAACAAACTTCTGAGTATCTTAATCCAGAATCATTGGAGACAATTGGAGAGGGATCAAGAATAAAAGTAGTCTCAAGCCAGTGAAGATACGGAAACTGATTTGTTTAATAGCAGAATGACACAATCCATTTATGAAACTGTGGTGAAGAAATGGTAATGGTGCTGTGCTTTGTGGAAATAATTTACTGAGAAGGATTTAAAAAAAAAAGTTGGATAAATGTTGAAAATATTTTGCAAGATTTGAGACTTGCTCAAAGTTTTTTAAGTTGGTGGAACTCCTAATTGAAACCATGTTATAATGGAGCACCATGGTAAGAAAAGACTGCCAGAACATCCTGGCAGGATGTGGAAAAAACAGTGAGAATTCACATGCTGCAGAGTAAATCAGGCTGTAAAGTGGGAAGGAAAATAGAACAATGATTTCTTTGAACCTAGGAAGAACCTTACAATTTAATTAGAAGAAGCTCGTAAGAAATAATGCATAAGATTTCACAAATCATGGAAGAAGATCTATCTTAATCTCTGTCCAGGCTTTGGACAGATAACTGTGAGAAGTGAGAGAGGTGTACTGAAGCCTGAAAGTAAGAATAGTACCTGGGGAGGAGAAAAATATATTTTGTGCAGCAAAGAAAAGTGACTGTGAGAAGTTTTCCATAGACCTTTCTGTCTAGTTACCAAACTATCACGTTGGACATGAATGAAACTTAGAGGCTTCTAACTTTGCCCAGTCATGCAGAAACCAATACTCTGTAATGAAAGCTATGATAAAGGATGTGTGACTCAGTCACACTGGATCCAGAGTGGAGTTTGTGTCTTAGATTGTGCAGTGGGGGAACACGCTTACTAAATATGTCAGTGAGCTAAATGGGATTGCCTCACGAAACAAAACTATGTATTCCAGGGCTGCAAATAAGCCAAAAACTATTTCGGAAAGGTACGTTACCTTGGAAGAACAATAACTGCTGTAGACAAAGGGGAGAAAAAAGTCAAACTAAGTGAAAATATAGGAAATACTCTAGGACCGGTCAGATTTTCAGAAAGGATGTAAATGAAGCCATTAAGCAAAGGGTAAAACAAAAATTTAGCATGGATCACTGTGAGAAAGGATTATTACATGTTAACATGTTTAAAGAAAGGTAAAGGACTTGGTCTAAAACTGAAGAATTTTTCCATCTCATAATTACTCTGTGGTCTTTCATATGGTTATTTCCACATTGCAGAAATAATGTGCCAGGGTGCCACTCCTAAACATGTTGTTTGAGCCATAGATTCTGTGCTGAATACTAAATGTGCTAACTGCCCATAATAGATCTGTTTGATCCTTATGACTTGCCCTACCAAAATACAGGGCATCCAGGGGCTATTCTAGTGTGCGGTGCTGTCAGCTGAAATGCTGCTTCGTGCGAGATGTTGTCAGGCTCTTGGCTGTGAGGTCTCTCCTGTTACATCAGGAGAAACCTCAGTCAGATCCTATGCTACAGTGAGGGTTGAT
This sequence comes from Edolisoma coerulescens, assembly GCA_013397115.1. Classification (NCBI taxonomy): domain Eukaryota; kingdom Metazoa; phylum Chordata; class Aves; order Passeriformes; family Campephagidae; genus Edolisoma; species Edolisoma coerulescens. The sequence goes on from VWZW01003149.1 coordinate 322,053, forward strand.
GTGACCTGCTTAGCTGAATATGAGGATACCTGGTGACTTTTCACCACTGGAGATGTTACAGCAGTATCTGGAACTTCAGTTACCCAAGAGGGTATTATCCATGGGGAACCATGTGACAGGAGTGTGAAGGGCTGAGCAAAACATCAGAGATTAAAACTGCAGAGGAACATTTTTTAATATGGATGGTACTATCACTGACTGCATGATGACTTTGATTTACATGCTGTTTTATCAAGACTCCTTCCTTTCAAAGGGAATGATTAGAGCTTGTTAGAGCCTGACAGATGGAGTTCCTTCCCTGCTTCTCATGTGTCCTTTTCAAAAGTAATTTTGGTTTATGTACCCAATAAAAATATATAAAAATCATAGTCACAAGATGATACCGAGTGTTTTCCTTGATTGCTTTCACCTAAAATACTGTAGGATGTACTCTGTAAGGCTGTTATCTAATATTAAAGTGCTAACTGGATGTGTTCTTTTCTCATCTGTATTTCCTCTTAAATATCAATGAAGTGCTTTGAAAATTTAATCAATGATATCAAAATGATATAAAATCAACTTTTCTTCCATATTTTGTTTTTCTTTAAAAAAAAAACAACAAAAAATTGCTTCATCCTCTAAGTTCTAAATTGGTTAACTGCTTCTGCTCCTATAAAAAAGATAGTTATAGGAGACAGATGTGAAATCTTTTCTCCTCTCTGCATTATTGTTAATTGTTATGGCAGTTCAATTTGCCTCAGATTAATTTGGCCTGTGAATGGCCCCACTCAAAGAGCAAATATCAAGCTAATTCTTGAGTGGAGTTTGAAACTGTGGAGTTTGGGATACTTACACACTTCAAAGTTTTCACTTGAGGATAAAATTTCTCCTGGCCCATGAGGAAAAGCCAAGGATGCTGAATTTTATACCACTGTTTCCCTGATCCTCTGATATGATAATTTGGTAATATACCTCTAATCTGGCTCACCAAATGCTTTTTGTACAGTGGAGTATACGTAAATACAGAATCCCACAATTTCAGACTCAGGTAACTTAGCAGAAGCTTGACCTTCTATTTGATGGCTTTTCTGTGCCAAACTTTCAGATTCTGATGAGGAGCACATCATGATCATATTTTTTCCCCTAAATGATCTACATTTAGACACATTAAAAATCTGCGTAGATACTAGCATCTAGAACTTTTCATATCATTACCATTATCTCTTCTGGGTTTTTAAAAAAACTTTTTCCAAACAGAATCCTAACCTATCACTTGCCATCTCATTGTGGTGGCACAACAGGAAAAACACACTTTCTCACAAATTCTATGATGAATTGATTTTGTGTAGGAAGCATCTTAAGGCTGCTAGATTGCATTGCAGGTTTTTACACATTGAATGGCATACTTTAAGCACATATTACTCCTGTTTAGGCTGTTGGAAAAAATTGTGTACAAGTATTGTTGTTCTGAAGAGGCAGCATTGTATCCATTGAGAGGTCCTATGAGTAACATCAATGGTATGTTCCACTGTTCAGTGTAGGGAAACTATTAGAAGATGAATTTAAAGAGGAGAAAGCTCAAGGACTGCATTTAATTTTATTTGATCCTGTGGATACGTGTGGTCTTGTTGTGCAACCACAGATATAACAGAATGCCTCTCTCCAGGAAGAAGAATATAAGATGATGATTCACATACTTTGGGACAATGGATATGACAGATAGTGGAGAATCCCTTACTTGCAATGGTCTAGTCAGATCTTTTCATCACAGTTCTAATTCAGAGACCTGTAAAATCAGAAATGACCAAGTCATTGCCATGAAAATCTGTATTTCATAAGGGCACTTTACAGTTACAGCTCAAGCTGAAAATAAAAAGTGAATTTCATCTTGTAAGAAGTGTTTGAAAGGGTGTTTTAAGAAAAGTGATATGCAAATATGATTGAGGTTGGTAATTAGCTATAAATGCTTGTCTTCTGGGAAACTGCACTAGAGCAGAAACCAGGATGCCAAAGACTATCCCCCAAAAGGTTGTAAGATATCAGTATTCTGAGATCCCAAGTGCTGGTATTTTTGGCTTTCATGAAGATTAGTTCATTCAATTATATTTAATTTATTGATTGAAATCAATGTAGTTGATTTAATTGTATTTAATTATAGTACTCGGTTTCTTGTTCAGAGTACTTTTGATTTATTAACAATTGTTGAAAATATTTGTCATACCCAAGATGAAATTCTGTCCACAGAGATGAGTGGCAGTATTGGCATGGACTTGAAACAAATTGATCTCTTATCTACTAGACCCTCCTGTAAGAAGTAATTATATTGTATTAAAACAAGAAGTCAAAGAGCCAAATTTTCCGTGAAAAGATGAAATACTTGTAAAGTCAGATCTCTGCTTCTTAACATGTTACCAGCTTGGCTGACCCTAAAACAATGTTAGACTGCTCAGTTAAAGATTCAGAAGCCAAGAAATGGCAGATCTTAGTCTTGTGGGTATATAATATAATAGTTCCTAATTAGATTAATACATACTGTCTCAGATCATGCCATATGATGTTTAGCTGTCTAATTTATTGATAGCCTTTGTTCTTTGTATAGTTCAAAATTCATGGTTACAAGCAAAAATCTGTGTAACGTATAGAATTCAAAAAAAGTAAGAAGTCAAATCTTTCTTGTGGGGAAAAACATACCTTATCTATAGAGACATCTTTTATAAACTCCCTGCAAATGGGTCTTTTTATTTCCCAAATAATTGATATTGATGCTTTTTAGTTTTTTACATCTTGTTTATAAAATGAACCTACGATTAAATAAAATTATTGCAATTAAATTATGAAGCTTAACACTTTATGTATGTATGAAAAGCGGATTTGTATTGATAGTTTTCTATCGAGTCCAGCAGCCCTGCACTGGTGGTTTTCTGTGATCTCCAGTATCTTAAAGGGAGGTGAGGGTAAAGGTGGAAATAATTACTTTGCTAACAAAGTGTAATTTTATGATACCAAACTTCCATCAAGAGATATCTAATACTCCTGAAGTGTGTCCCCTCTCCTCAAAATCCCCTTCAAAGCTGAGTTAAGTAGTAGAGATTGGCGCTAATGGTCATATTAGAGTAAATTGTATTGGAATGTTGAACGGAGGAATGGCAAGATTTGAAAAAGATATTGATTTTTATCCATATTCACAGTAATTTTTACCTCACGGTGGTAATGGTGAGGTGTAAATATACTCTGTACGTAATGGAAGACTGCTTTTCCCAGCTGTTACTGCATTGGTGCTGGCTCTTTAATGCTTGCAATTCTAGTATATTAGAGGATTTTTAGTTTTTTAATTTTTTGAAGGGGTCTAAAACAGAGCCAGAACTCAGATTGATGCACGGAAAATGACTTTGTCACTAATTAAAGTGGTAAAGTAGGTATGTTATTTATTCGGTCGGCCAAGCGAGACGCAAGTGGGATAGTTCCACAAAGACTTGCGCAACTTCTTCAGCTCTCATTTCTCTTCTTAGTCTCTAAATTGCTACGTATGCATGAAGTTTCCCAATATGCCTATACATATTCATTACCTAGCCCCGCCTAGCCCCGCTTCATATGGTAATGAGTCCAAAAGTCATTTCCATATGCCTTGCGCCTGCGCAGTGCTTCTTGGTGGTCATGGGCAGGTGTCTTCATGATGAAGTAAACGCGTCTTCCTCGGGTTAAACTTTTCACCTTGTTTCTTTGCGCATACTCTCTGAGCCTTTGGCCCAAGTCACAACTCTAGGGCTGGTTCAAGCTGGTTTCAGGGTTTCAGACCAGGATCTTCGGTCACGGTTTCTAACCCTTTTCAATGGTCTTGCATCCTCCCTTACATCTTTGGCAAATGCAAGAGTATCGAGCAGGCCATATGCATTGTCTAATAAGCAGCTGCAAAATTTGGCAATATTCACGATCGGCAATTAACTCTTAAAATCCTAAAACCTTAAAACCCCAAAACCTTAAAACCCCTTGTTTCAAGATTTTCTCACTGTGTATTTTTAAGATTTAAAGATATGTCTGATTTGAAGCCACAGACACCTTATTTGGAAGAAGAATTGCACTGATGCTTTATGCATGTTCATGCCTGTGATTAAAAGCTTTTTACATATGCGTCCTTCTTTAGCTGCTCTTCTGTCTCTGTTGGAGAATAACAGTGCTACCAAAGAGACAAAGGATAGGTTGTACTCCTAAGGGAAGTAATTATAGCAGCACAGAGCAGAAGGTAAAATTATCATTTGTTTGCTATTTTATAATGCGGTACCAAATATTTATCATAGTATTAGTAAAAAGGCCATAAACTTTATGTAGATTTTAGAATATAACAGTAACTGAACTCGTACTGCAATGAAAACCTAGGTTTTCGTGAGACTCATAAGAAATATGTTCTAATAATGGTTTAATCACAATATAAAATATTCAAGATGTAGTATTCTGCTGTCTAGTTTAATACAACAAAATTGCTACTTTTATCCATGGGTATTCTTACATGTTTGGAAAGACCATTCTCAGGCTAAACTCTGTCAGGGTTTACTGTATCAGAAGGGAGATGTCAGACACGTGTCAAAGGTAGGCAGTGGTTTTAGGTATCTGAATGGTCCCAATCTGTATGTCTACCTATGTCAGTGTAAAGAAATATTTTGTTAATCTGCAGTTATTTGGGATAGTCTGGACCATGGCAGTAACAACTTTCATCTTTCACTCTCTACACACTTTGCAAGAGACCACTATGGTTTTGTGTCTTTTCCTTATTTTCTTTACTGCCCTTTATGCAGTATGCACTGTGCTCAACACAGGTAGTTAAATATTTGTTCAGTGCATAAATTGCTTATTTCAAACAACACGTAGGTGAGCTCTTCTTGCAACTTAATGCACAGAGTGATTTCCTACTTGGAAGAGGTATAGCCACAGGAAAGACACAGACCTCGGTCAAATTGCATATTTTGTCCATATATGTCAGCCTCTATGTTATCCTCCCATTCTACATTCCTCAGAAATCTTATCTGTCTGGTAAAATTTGGAGCTGTAACATAACAGATCTTCAATATGATTTTGGTACAAAGATTGTTAAAAACTCCAATCTGGGTTTCTTCTGCTATGTTCTACAAATACTCATTGTAGCTCTGTGGATAACAGCTGTGGCTCTTGAGCTGAGGTAAGGGGAATAAAAAAAGGCATAAATAAGAATAAGCATGAAGTTCATATGCAACATTAGGTTCCATATGTTGAGTATGTTATAAATTGATAAATTCATGCTTGATGAAATCTTTGGTAAACATTCATGCCAGCTACTAATGAGTCATGCTCGTACACTGAAGCTAAAACCAGGAAAATAATGCTCAACTCTGTAGACCATTATGACTTAATTGTTGCATTGATTGAATTTTGTGTATTATGCTAATACAGATCACAAAATAGAACAAAATATGGTTTTATATTTATTATATATCACAATTATTTTTATATATATATATTACCAAATGGAATTGCATTCTGTGCTTTTTAAACTTGGTTCTGATATTGTCTTATAGAAGAATCTGCTTTCAATAAATTTAGAATAAAAAATATTTAGCATTACTTATCCGTAACATGCTCCAAAGTACACTCACCTGTGACAGCACAGACTTTCTCTTTCTTCTCTGCGTGTTCTATATACAAAGATAAGGTTTGGATGTTATTGAAACTGTCTCTGGAATGATGGACAGTTCAGCCTGGCCTATCGGCCTAGGGGAAGGTTTTGAATTGACCCAATCCGGAGGAACTTTCAAAAGTCTATATAAGTTTTAGAATTAAATAATAAAATCAGAATTCTGCCTCACCCGATTCAGCCTGGTTCTTGCACGCGGCTAGCGGTACCACAGTGACACTCACCTTATATTTAATCAGTGTACATGTATCCAGTAGGAAAAAAACCCTTGATTTTCTGATCACTGGGTTTAAGCCCTTGTCTATAAATTTTGAATTGAAGTCTTTTGAGCCATGAAGAATTTCTTAAGTATGTTATACTGGAATATATCTTTTTAGTAAATTTATGCATACAATTAATGCATTTTTGTATGGATAGAGCAAGTGCTGTAAGCAGTAGTAGATTCCAGCTCGTACTCCCAGATGGGGGCAGCATTGTTTTAGAAAGCAAACCGAGTCAGGTAGTCTTGGACTGTTCCCTGAGGAAGTCCTGACTGTTCCCTGATAAGCTCCCAAATCAGACTAATAAATCTCTGAGTTAATAAAATGTTAGTCAGATCAGCGTGCCCCATAATCACTGCTTGTTGATACATTTTTCTGTCTTTAACCAATAAAATGATTCTAACCAAGGATTCATCAAAGAAGAAATTTTCATAGGAAAAAAATACAGAAAAGCTGAGAACGAAACATACTTTATTTCTTCTTTAGCCTTGGTAGATAGTTTATCCTTAAAAAGATGCAGCTATTGTTAATCCTGTCAGGAAATTAATTCTTGGCATTGCAACTTAAAATATTCTTCAAATATCACCCAATTCCAAGAATTTCTTATTGCCAATGTTTGATTATGTAAAGGATTGGGAGAAAAAGGGCTGATGATGCAGGTGAGTTTACTGCCAAGAACCTTCAAAAGCACCGTCCTCTGGGTGTTGTCTGTGGTGCATTTTTGGGTTTTCCATAGAGAGAAATTCCTTCAATCTGACAGGTGTTTATGCACACTCACCTCCTCTGTCTCAGAGTACCACTGCAGCACATGGAAAGGTATCTTTATTAATCCTGGAAAATGGGGAATACTTTGAGTAAATGGCAGAAAAAGGAAGAAAGGAAAAATGATAAAAGAGCAATTAAATCATATTTAGAATACGTTACAAATACAGCCTAGAGCAATTTCATTGCTTGGAAATAGATCATCATATTTCTTTAGTTTAGTTCATTGTCAGTATTTCCACAGTGTAAAGATAAAAGCTGCACAAAGCTATCAAATTTTTAAAGGCAATCTGAGGAAGCCTTTTTTGCAGTTTGTTTTTCCGTGGTTAGACCAAAGTGAGAGGAGAAACATCCTGTGTCTGTTCCTGTAGAACTGCCAGAAGAATTAGTCTTGAAACCTACTGCCAACTGCTTGTTCATTTATTAACTGGAGGAATCCATTCCTCATTCAGGCTGAAAATAGAGGTGTGGCAATCAGAAGATTTGCATCTTTCTTTGTATTACTAAGAATGGTGATCAAAGCCTTGTAAGAATAATTTGTGACACTTGCTGCAGAAAATTTCTTCTTTCAAACAGGTTGACTGTCAGCTATAAAACTCCCTTCTGAGATGAAAGCAAGCTGGAGAAACGTTTTTGTAAAACTTTGCCTTTGTGTGCATGAAATTTTTGTGAAAGTGTACATAAACCAGGGTATTTGGCATATGGCCAAATGGAGGCAGACGCCAATGGAGGCCTCTGTCATATATTGTTTCTACATTGTATTGTATTTAGTATGTACATTTATTTATAATATGTATATTTAGTATATACATTCATATTTAAGTGTACATTGTTTGGATGTACAAAAGCCTCCAGAAGTGTGTTATAATGGGGATGGAATTATGATTATGAAAAGTAGGGCAATTACACATTTCTCCTCAGACATGCCTGCCTTCATAATGTGTGCCACTGTGTTTTTATGTGAAGAATTCCATAGAAGTGTTTGTGGTGGTGGCTTTTGGCTTTGTTATGAGTGGGGGCAATGTCAACAGAGCAAACACCCTACTCTTTTCCCTCCAATTTTGGCATTAATTAATTATAAAGGTGTGTTACCATGTTGAACACTCTCTGAAGAAGCTCATATGCTGCATGCTATTTGCCCCATATCTTCGGGTTCCAAAATGCCGTCATGTGTTCTGGGACAGCTCATGTGACAACAACACGTGTCTCTGGTACAGCAAAGGGGACTGAGCTTTAGATAAGGTTGAATAAGGCTGAAATCTTTCTGGATGACTGAACAAATTAACTGTTGAACATACAGGATTGCCTGCAGCAGATGTAAAATTACATTTTCTTCAACCTTTGTGCAAGAATTGCAAAAAGAGTAATTTTGAGTTGCAATTAGAAGAAGACTAAATCCAAACCCTTCCTAGGGAGAGAAAAGCTACAGGCAAGGTGTGGAGGCACCATGTTCGTATTGCTTGTTTCATATCTGGGTCTGCATTGCAGAGAGAAGTTGTAATTACAGCATACAAAGGCACTACTGAGTAGTCTTTAGCCAACTCAGCTGAACGCTAATGCCTTTAAAGCCATGGTAATACCATCTTCAGAAAGGGAGGGAACATTCAAAGATGTTAGTGGTGCCCTTTTTACTGAAAATAAGTCTGAAACTGAGAGAATGGGTATTAGAAATGCAGACTAACATGCTTTAATGTAACACAGGTGATGGTAAATTTAAGAGCCATCTCCCTAGGTGTGCCCATGTTATTCGTAATACAGCTTAATAATGGCACTATTTATATGGTCAGTGTTAGAAACACTCTCAAATTCTCAGAAATTACTTAGAGAGTAAAAAAAGGGTCTGAAATGACAGCATTTCTTCTTTTATCTGATTATGGTAGATAGGCTGTGGTTGTAAGACCAGTTTATAAACCTAGTAATTTGCTGAATTTTTTTTAAGGACAATAAAACCCCTGCTCTTTCTTGCATTTGCTCCAGGAATATTATGTACGAAACAAAACAAAAAAAAAGCTGCAGATATTTCAAGATATTTTGTGGCTGCACACATCTGCAAAAAATGGGGGACCTAGCAGAGCACTAAATATTACAGTACTCAAGAGCAGGATTTTCTTGCACTTCCCTTTTTGTGGTAGATTCTTATAATTGGAACAAGTGAGCTATTAAACAGACATGGTTGTTTTGATTGCTCAAAATATTCCTAATGTTTTATGCATGCAGGTGGATTGCAAATGTATCATGACTAATTTATTTCTCAATTAATATTAGTCCATTAACTAAAATATTTGTCTACTTGGATTTTTTTTTTTTTAGATAGTAAACTAACTCTGGTTTTATGCAGATGCATTTCAATTTCCTCATTGAAATAATATTTGTAGAATAAAAGTGCTTTATCAGATTTTCCTTGGTGAAACTCCATTGACATTGGCCATATCTGACAAAGTCCACCAGGTTTATTGCATGTGATTGATTGTAGTGACCAGTGACTGAACACTAATGTTGTTCTTCATAATTTCAGGATATGAATAACATTCACCAATGTTAAATGGAAGTGGTAAGATAAATGGAAAACCAGATCTTATTGTCAAAAAGGAAATTTGTATAGAATGTAATTTTAAAACCATGTTTGCCATATTTTACACTTATGGAAGGTTCTCTTTACTTTTACAATTCAGAAAATCTCTAGTACCAAAGCCTAACAAATTGTTCAATTTGTTCAAATCAAAACAGATTATGAGGAAATTTATATACAAGGAAGGTATGACTACCTTGATATCTTTAATTTATGACATGTTCAGTGCTAGTAATGTATATAACTCTTGACTGGGGAATAGCAGAAGAGGGTTAGCTTTTGTCATACAGCGTTTTACACTCATATCATGGGGCAGAAGTAGGGGAGACAGGGGCAAGGTATTGCCCTTAGGTCTATGCCTTTAGACCTTTTATTTCATCTTTTATGAAGAAGTATAGCTCATGTCTTTATTGTATCTTCTTTTAAGCTACAAACGGATTTCCTCTCTTCATGATGTCTACAAAGCAGAGTGGTGGTCCTTTCAAAAGACATCTTATTTTTGCTAATGTAAGTGAAACCAAATGTGTCTGAGATCCAGCATGGTGGTACCAGGATGTTGTGAAACCTATCAAGAAGTCAATTAAAAATAGAAAACATCAAGGAATTTCTGGTGGATGCTTTTTCATCACAAAGGGCTTAATAACGTTGGTGTCAATCAAGGGCTTTGGTGACCCCAATCTGTATTTTTGCTTCTGGTCAAGAAGAAAAAGTTGTTGAGGTATGGGAAATCTGGATCCAGATAAATGACCAAGTGCTGATTGCTGCTCTTGCAGCAGTCTCTCCTTAATTTTATGTCAAACTTTCTGGAAAATGCCTGTTTTATTTTCATATAGAACAAAATAAAATTCTCAGCATTGAAACATTTTCATTGAAGAGGCATTTTTATTTTCATAGCTAATGTACAGGTTTTGGCTGGGGTAGAGTTAATTTTCTTCCTAGCAGCTGATATGGGGCTGTGTTTTGGATTTGTCATGGAAACAGTTTTGATAACATAGGAATGTTTTAGTTACTGCTGGACGCAAAGAGTTAATGTCTTTTCTGGTCCTTACCCCACCCCACCAGTGAGGAAGCTGGGGGTGCACAAGAAGTTGGGAGGGGACGCACAGGACAGCTGACTTGCACTGACCAAAGGGATATTCCAAACTCAACCCATGAGTTTTCTCACTTTTACTTTTCAGATTCTCTCCCTGATCCTGCTGGTACGGGAGTGAGCAAGTGGTTATGTGGTGCTTAGTTGCCAACTGTGATTAAACTACACCACCTGCCCAGTCATTTGAACCTTGCAACTATGTTGAAGCTCTCTTCAAGGCAGCATCTCCTCTCCTAAGGGCATAGAAGCTAGACCATGTTTTATTGTTTCTTCTATCTTCATCCTTCATCAATGGAGGCCTCTGTCGTATATTGTTTCTACATTTCTTTGCAGCCTTTCCCTACTCATATATTGGTGTGGAGAGCTGCTCAGCGAACCAGACTGAGTGGTCAGCTTATGTCTGGAAAAATAAAAAGTAGAAATGCCTACTGCTTTTACCATTTCTCCTACTTACAGTGTGTATAAAGTGCTTAGATTGGCAAACTCTTTACATATCCCCTAGGTGGCAGGGTGAAATGTAATGTCTTAATAGTAAAAGCTATATGAAAATCCTAACCTGAACAAAGCTCAGTTCAAGGAGGATTTTCTTCTCGAGGCAAAACTCAGCGAAGTGTTTTCAGGAGGATTTGCTCAGGTGCAAACTCTTTGGCTTTGCCTGGAGAGCATACAGAGTTGCCATTCATGTTACCTACCTGTGCTTTCTATCTTTCATTGGTTAGTATTCATTAAGTCTGCTAACTGGAAAGAAGTGTAATATCAGTTAACAACTTTTCACTTGGGAAAATTTCAAAATTAGCTTTTGGGAGGCTTTTTGTTGTCTTCAGAAGCAATGAATTTGAACCAAATTTATTAACCCTTCCAAAAGATATGTTCCAATCAAGCTCTAAAGCATTTTAAACTGCTTCTCAGTTCAAGAATAGACTTGGAGATATACTTTTTTAAACTTAAAAAATTTCTAGCATGATGATTTATTTCTTAACCAAAAGTTTCCTGTTCTCATCTTAGCTTTCCATCTTTCTCAAATGGTAGTGAGAGCTTTACAAGACTGGAGGAGAATGGAGCAAAAGTTCTGTGAGCAATGTCTCTTGTTCCCTTTCTCTTTTTTCTTTTTTCTCTGTTTTTCCTTGGAAATTTGTAACAATATAACCATTTTTGTGTCCTGACATGATTTTAGGTTAAGGTAGATAGCAAATTTCCTAAGCAGCAGCTTTTCAAAGAATTGGAACTATGTCTGTAGAAACCGTTCCTCTAAATTTCTCAGTTTCTTCCCAAAAGTGAGTGTTTCTATGCCACAAAGAAGACAACTTGAAACAGAACCTGGAATATTACTACCTATACCATTTCTTATAGGTATAAATACCAGATGTGGAGTAGGGAATTTCTCTTTGAAACTCCTGGCTATATACATGCACATTAACTTTGTAGTGGTACCTGTAATTCATCATTAAATAGTTTTGTGGTCTCACTGAACTTTTATGGTTTCATAAAGTATCTAATTAAGCCTCTTGTTGTTTTGTGGATTTTTTAAATGTAAATCTTTGTCTCTCTATACACATGTAAGGAAAACATGGAAGACAAAAAAATGCAGAATTCAGAAATAACATGATTTGTGAGCCAAAAAAGCAGCTATTTAAAACTACAGCATGATAGTTTCATAGATGAATATTGTAGTAGGAGTATCGTTATCTAAAGAACTTCAAAATTTTATTTTCTTATCTCTTCTTTATTGGTGAAGACAAAAATGAGATTAATATCTCCTACAGAAATTGTACTACTCTTAGTTCATCTCTTTATATAAGGAGATTTAGCTAAAACTTGTGCCTTCGGTTTTTGAAGGTGGCTCAGTGGTAAAGTATGGCCTTTTATAGACTTATCATGGAGTACATATCACTGTGTAGAACGACCTGAAGAAAGAATTTTATATGATGCCTTGAAAATCTAGGGGTGGGAAAAATAATACTGAAAGTTGCTTAAATGTTCGTCAGAGTAAATTTGTGCAAGGATGGTGCCTGTGGGAAATTTGGCTGGTGCATGGAGCTGCCCTAAGTCTGAAAAACATATGTCTGCATTTCATGTCAAGTTGAGTACACCTATACCTACACCAACCAGGAAAAGCAAAGGAACAAACAAGTGCTCTTTCCATTCATTTTCTTCCACTCTGCTGATCTTTAACATGGCTGTTATAGCTATGGGCACAGCTTTTTTGGTGTGCCTGATACGTGCTGTGCTCTGCTTTATGCCTCAGATGTTGGATTTTGATCTTACTGGTTATCTTTCTTGGGATGAAAACAAGTGTTTCTTCTCCATAAATCAGAAATCTGGTAAATTTTAAATTTTTGTATTTATCATTAGATTTAAGTCTTAAAAGGCATATGCTGTGTTCTGTTTGTTACCCTTACTCAGCACTTTTTACGTGCCCTTTCTTTTAAGAGCAGGAAAGAGCCCAGTGACTCTTGCAGGTTAAGGGTGTTGTCAGTGCAGATCACTGTCACCCTGGTAATGGTGTGTGTGACTGAACAGAGAAGACATGGTCAGTGTGACATGATTGAGAGTGTCAAAGATTTCATATGTGTTACTTTTCAGAATCTATTTGCTGGTTCTCTGGTTTGTCTTTCCTGACCCACTGCATGAGTCTTGTTTGAGTCTCTTGTAATCATTAGGGAAAAGTCATGAACCACTTTGCTTACGGGACAGATGATCTAGAAGAAAAAAGCCTTTATTTCAATCCTTATGGTGTATAAAATTACTTGCCCCAAGTTTGCTATACAAGAGTAAGGAACAAGAAGAAAAAGCAACTTAAAAAACCCAAATCAATACCTCAGTGTTTTTAAGAATTTGTGAAGTCCTATGTGGCAAGTTTCACACACACAAGCTCTGGCATTTTTATGCACGCCAGGTGTATACACAAGTGCACTGGAAAGGTGAAGGTGGCCCGGGTTCCTAACTAGGTGTCCCATTCTAAATCATATTTAGAACAAAGACGTATTTTTCCCTGTAGGAATAGGAGCAACGCAGCTGTTTGGAGACGCAGGGGAAAGTTTGAAGCTGTGGGCTCCTGTGAGTACACTCAGTGCAACATGCTTTGCTGTGGCAGTAGGCCCTAAACAAAATAAAAAAATAAAGCCTTCCAGGGTAGTTTTTCCACACAAACAGAAATAATGGATTATGACTTGCCTGATAGTTTTCAGGAGCTCTAAAGCCCTATTACAACCTATTGGTTAAAAAGAAATATGGTTTACAGAATTCCACTAAGAAAGGTCCGCTGTTGTGAAAATGTAATTCTGTGTTGGTTTATATATTATACAGTACTGGAAATTTAATATGTAATTCATCATATGCAATTGATGCAATATTGTGTTGCTGCTCCATGCAGCTAGGGGCAGCTGGTGTTCCTTAGATAAGCTTTTTGTGAATAAAGTAGGAGATTTTAACAGAATCTGCCGGGTGAATCATAGTTAAGAGATCAGGAGCCCAGAATATTGAAGGAAGAAGCCTCTAGGAAAATGATTGCCAGTTGTTAGATAAAAGATTTATAGTAGCAATGTCATCCATAAACTCGGTATCTGGCTAATTATTCATGATGTTACACTCAAAGAGGAAAAAGGAAAGAGAGATAAGGCAAGCTATTACAGTAAATGTTAGGACTCACTGGAGGGAATGTTCTGTTTCCATCTTACTGTATTGGGTGTAGACTTCCTATATGTGGAAGTCTTGCTACCACTTGTGACCACTCCACAGAGTTGAGCTGTATCAATGAGGCTGTTAGTTGTTTACCGTAAGATGAATGAACAAGGCCTTCATGGATGTTCATCAAAAAATAAAATCAGATCTTAAAGTGGGAGAACCATGTTGGCTTATTACTTTATGCCACCACAAAATAAGTGGATTAATAAGGTAAACAATAAAAGACTGGGTAAGAAATCTTGTTCTGGGGAAATACTAAGAAAATTCAATCTTTCTTTGACAAACATGCCTGAAAGCAGCCTGTTGTGCCCGAGTTTTACAAGGTACTGAGAATCTCATGTATGTTATATGTTGGATTTGCTACAGTATCCACAGCCTTATGACTGAGCTGAAGAATGAATGTCAACTGTGATGACAGTTTCCTTGCTTCTGACAATTTGTATCAGATTTAACCTCTCTTGGAGTCTACTTCTTCATTGTGGGTTTTAGGTTAATACACACAAAATGGGTGTAGTGGCTGCTTACACTTTACTTTTATGAATGTTACTTAAATATCCATGCTATAACAATGGTAGTCCAAACCATTCCTGGTAGAAAACAGAGATAATTAGTACTCCAGGAGCAGGGAAATCACATTTAGAACTGAAAAAGCTGCTATCTCACTGAAGTGTCAAATGTGACTTATTTGTGCAAAAACTTAGAATTTGATAATGGTTCTGAATTGATCAAAATTTTAACCTCTTATATTCCATATATATTCCTCTTTGCTAGGAGGCAGTTACTGAACATGGTGTCAAAATGCTAATGTAAATTTGACCTAAAATTTTTCTCATCTCTCCGTTCTGCTCGTGTGTTTTACAGTCAGTATTACTGCAGCTGCCTCTTCTCATCGAGCGCAGATGTCTTAAAGGAAAACAAAGTTCTGAGGGAATTCCCCCTTGAGATGCAGTCTACTCAATCAGAGCCTGGAGAAATTAGAAATGGTGAGTGAAAATGCAAAAAACCCCTGTGTAGGTGAAGACTGGATAGTTGCAGTGTACATGAGCAAGCAAGTACTCACAGACTTGGTTACTGACTGTCACAAAAAGAGAAAAGGCAACTAAATGGCCCAATTTCCAGAAACAGGAGCTCTTTACAGAGTGCATGCGGTTGCAAGCACTAAACTAGTTACACAGGCAGACTTTGCCTGCACATAGCCATTAAGATACTTACCCTACTACGTAAAAGGCATTCATCATCATGGTAGAGGTCTACAGTGTGATTTCAAGGAAATGGAATGGAAAAATTGCTTGATCAGAACACATTAATTTTTTTTTAAGTTTGCCTTGAAGCAGAAAATTATGACAATAGCGCTTTTGCTTTTTCTTGCTTATCTTAATTCTAGAAATGAGAGGTATCTGCATCTATACAATTGTATCCCAGATGTTTGAAGTTCTTTTGTATACAAGGAAAATTGTATTGCAGTGAAAGTCTGTTGCAATAAAGATTGTCTTTAGTGATGGGGTTGAGAACAAATGTGGGACACGTTTGCCTTTCCATCTGAGTAAACTTCTCTTGCAGCTTTGAAAATTTTAATTTTGTGTAGTCCTTTTTTCATTTTCTTTTAATCTTCTGGGAGCTATTGATGTCAATGGAAGATAAAGTTGTTAAAACTAGTGTAGTATATGACTCCAGAAATAAGGGGAGTAACTGACTTTAACACCATAAAATATTTATAGCTAATTCTGCATGCTGGTTATTTTCAAACTTTGTGCTTGCTGTTCAATGTGCAACAGCAGTCTGAGTTACAATCCACTTAATGATGTTGGAATATGGTAAACAAGCATTATGCTACTGTGGATATTTGAGATAAACTATGCGCTTGAATTTGGAGTTCTTGCCATTAGAACTGACTGAGAGGGTTAAACAAGTTGCTGCCCCTCCACTACAGCTTTATCTTTACATTAGAATAAAATTGTCTATTATAATGCCCTGGTGATAGTTTTCACAAGCCAGTTTGGGGTCATAGGATATCAGGCAGCGAGAAGTCAGTATGGGGGAAGGGGCTGCTCTCAGCAGGGAGCGATGGGTAGCAGCCAACACCAGCAGCTTGCTCAAAGCAGGTCTGTGTGCTCACTGGTGTGACCCTGGGACCCTTAGATTTTGCACCAAACCTATTCCTAACAATTCTTGAGCCACGTACAAGCTATCCAACAACAATCACACAGATGGAAAGTTTCTTCACAGTGGAGTTATCTTGAGAAATTTTTCATTTGGCAATGTTTGGGGCTTCTCTAATGTTCAGCCTGTGGGGAGGCCAATCAAAGAAAGTGCAGGCTGCAGCAAGAGCATGGCTGTGTTTGGGCAATGACTGTGAAGTTTATTGGGTAAGGCTCAGCCTGTGCTTCTGGTGGAGAGAAAGGTTTGGGTCTCAGTCTTTGTGGTGCTGAACAGAGGCTGTCAAATGATGTAATGCCATTCTTTTCAAACTAGTCATTTTTTTGAGACAAAGTAGTAAAGAGAAACCAGGGAAGTGAAACACAGTTTATGCTCTAGAGAAATAGGATTGATTTTATCTCCATCATAAACGTGTTGAATTTTACTGGATTTGTCTTAAGTGAGGTTCATCAAACATTCACTCTAGATACTGTATGGAAAAAGAAGTGTGTGTGCATTCAAAAGTCTTTCTGACATGCACTTTCCTGCTTGTGATTTTATAAGGTTTTGAATGTAATGTTCTTGGTTCAGATGGGATTTCCTTTTTTTTTTTCTCTTTTATGTTGTGGCCATGTGATCTCAGCTGGAGCCTGAGATGTGGCTATGACTGACAGCATCCCTTAAGCAAGGGACAGTGAGTGAGAAAAAACTGATTACCTTCACATTATTGTGTGATAATTAAAGCTGTGATCTAATTAACCTTCATTGCCATCATGTGGTTCTTCTGAGAAAACTATTTCTTAGTGGCATTCCCTTGCTTAATCAAAATTGCAAGGAAGTGGATAATTCTGGACTAGGACTTACCTGAATGGTTTTGAAAGTCTTTCCCTGTAGCACTGCCATGTGCCATCATCCTCATTACCTCTAGATTTACTGTTTTTATGTATTTGTCATCCTAAATTTACACTGGAATTATATATTTACCTTGGAAATACAACACCATTTAAGTCCTCTGAAATTTTCTTTGCTTAGGAAGAGAGGTTTTTAATGCCTAAAATGGGATGGAAGTAGGGGGAATTTAGAAAACACACATTTCAAGAAACTGACTTAGAACAACTGATCTTAGAAATGTGATTTTAGTGAAACTTTTCTTGCCATACCTTTTCTCTTACAGATAACAGGATTCAAAATGATGCAAAGTTTCCCTTACTGAGGCCACTTCTGTCTTCCTCCCTTTTTTCCCAGTGTTTTCTCAAGGATTTAAAGAGGCAGAGAGGGATTCATCTTTAATGACACCCCTTATTGGGACTGCACCACACTGCTTTCTAATTTAGGGTGCATTGCCAGAATCGTTCTTAGCTAAATTCTGAAGTGCCAGCTTTAGATTTAGTGTCAGCAGTGAGGAAAATGACTCAGAGGAACTCAATACCACAGATACTCTGCTTGGCAGAATTCAACACTGGGGAATCCAAAGCAGGAAGAAGAGAATTTGAGGGTCTCTAGTGTTTATGGGGAAGTGAAAGAAGGAAGAGAAAAGTGAGCAAAATTCTATGAAAATTAAAATTGCACTTTCAAGTGATAGAAATTGCCTTTTTTTTTTTTTTTTTTTTGGTGGGAAAACACGCAGAACAGGAAAGATCATGAGAAGCAAGATGTCTTCCTAAAACTAAGATGATCCTAGGCATATTATTTTCTGTACAACAATGTAGATTCAGCCAGGCAAGGTCTGTAACTTATTTTGACTTTTATAGATCACTATATATGATTATTTAGCAGAAAAAACTCCAGAAAACTCTCACAAAGAGTGGTAGTGTTGCTACTTTTAGTACTGTAAATTCTAAAGAGAATTCCATTGTGGTTTTGTTCTGTAGACAATATTTAAATAGAAAAGTATGTCATTAACATCGTCACACAATGGTACATTTCAACCTTCCTGCTAAAGATGAGAACAGAAGAGTTCAGCTGTGTATGAATTTTATAAAGTGAAATCACTACATAAAACGACAGTTGGAGAGATACATTTGAACTCTGGAGTAGGATGATCCTATAGCCTTTTTTCAGTCCACTAATGCCAGAAGGAACCTAAAATATTCTACCCATTCTGACATGTGTTGAGCAAAGCTTTGAAACACACGCTTTGTAATAATCCAGCTATTTTAAATCCATAGGGATTTCTGTTAGTTCAGAAAATAAAAATAAAACTGCAAGCACAAAGTACAGCCTGAATCTGTCCTCAGTGCAGCAGGTGGAGCTGATAGAGCTCAGCTGACTTTGTTATGCTGCCTGACAAGATAGACTGCCTCCAGGTAAGCCTGGCAGCCCAGGCTGAATAGGTTGTGCTATTCATCCTGATGTCTTTCTTGTGGACTGGTGTGAATATACTGATATAACAGGCCTAGTGTTAACAGATTGGCTAGTAGTCTCAGCACAGCTGAATCTTTGGACTTTATCTTGTGGGACTAAACTTCTGATGGTGAAGGTGCAAAAACATAGGAAAAATATTTTTAGGTGAAAATCTACTTTATAAGAGCTATGCAATGCCAACCACTTAAATACAGTTCTAGATATTTTGTTTGTTGCATCCTGACTTGCAAGAATCAAGTTCTACTCTATTGTACTAAAGAAAAGGAGTAAACTTCCCTATGTGCTATACTGATGGAACACAGCATCTGGTGGATTTTTTTTTTTTACCATCTCCAACTTTTTTATAAAAATGAAGCTATTTTAAATTTGTGTGACATTCTTGTATATTCAGATGTCTGTGATGTGTCTTTAGTGACTTGTGGTATACAGCTATTTTAAATTTAAATTAGATTTTAGGAGGAAGCATTTAATAACTGTTTACATATCTTTAGAACTAGAAGTAGTGTTGGGTATCTGTCACAATGGGAAATTTTAAAATATGTTAGATATCTGATGTGTTTATGCCTTTGAAATTTTTGTCTAAACAAGTTTTAGTTCTTGCAGCTGCAGCATGTGACTAATCTTTCTTTGCTTCTTGCCTCTGTCAGGGAGATCTGCTGTAATCTAAAAGCAAAGAAAAGAAAAATCAGAAAACCTCTTAAAGGATTTTTAAAATCTGAACACATGGGAGGAACGTGCTGTTTTCCTTTAACTTTTATGGTTAACAAAAGTCTAAATTGTTGAGAAAACTTGACACTTTAGATCCTCAAATTTATACCTGTGTTCTAGTAAATGGTCTAGTATTATGGTCTTGTCTTCTGTTGGTCTTAAGCAGTACTAAGATGTTTCTAAAAGACCACGTCAGCCTGTTGAGTCCATTCAACACCTGCTGTTTTGCTACGGGAAACCAAAGTAATAGTCGAAGTATTCTTTCAGATCTGGGGGTATAATGGCTCTTTACAAATGCTGGTGTAGTAGCAACTTACACAAAAAGAACAGGACAAATCTGAATAGTGTCGGGTATAGTGTTTAAATCTTTCTACTGCAGCCTGTTTCTTATGAAATGGTAGACCTGGCAGCAGAAGACCATTGGGAATTCATCAGCATTCATTGCTAGGGGCAATAACATGCTTTTGCTTTCCTGATCTTAGCATTTTGATTTTCATTGCAACCTCAGAGCACATTTCTAGGAACAAACGAAGATTTGCATGGTTGTAGTGTTGCACATGAACTGACTTCCCTACAACATCTGCTGCAAATGGGATTCCTTTTTTAGCAGTAGTATTTTCTTGTTGTGAGGCTGACAATAAAAAATCAAATTCCTGCTAATCAAGCCAGAAGTTTTAATAAGTAAGTTATTTATAGTTTCACACTAAGAGTCTGCTTCCTCAGCAATATAAATCACCATGTTGCTTTTTAGCTGAGAATGTGTGTTCTCATGTGACAAAACCATTGACTCAAATCTACCCTTAAAAGAATTTTGTTCCCATGACAGCCTAGCAGGGCAGGAGGCCTATGTCTTGATAAATGCTTTGACATTGAGTTTGAAATGTTGCTCTACTTTGTTGCAAGGCTATTAAAAAGAAGCTTGTCTGATATTTAGTTGTAGGAATGGTTTTTAAAACAAACCACTTGCAGCAGATCTGGGAGGATGATGAGGGAAAGGGAAGAACTATTCCACGACTTCGTATCAAAAATGAAGTGCTTAAATTACCAAGAATGAAAACATGTGACTTGGTTAGTGGAGTTACTGAGTACCCCTCTGAGGGTGCTCATAAAACCCATTTGGGTGCTGGAACTGACTGCCAAGCTTTAGCAATGTAGATGTCTTTACCTTAGTTTGGTTGGAGGAGTAACCCCATGTTTGACAAAAGCTAACAGACAAAAACTGTTCATTTCATGCCAGCCCTGGCTCTGGTAAGCTAATAAAACTGGTTTGTTTGGATCTAGAAGTAGTGCAATCCACAATGAGATGACGGGACATTGCTAGGGATGCTAATCTTATTGAGACCTGGCATTTGAGAGAGCCCAAGGAATGCCAAAGGTACCTCCTTTCTATATACTGCTATAATGCAGTAGTACAAGAGAGATAAGATGACCTCCTTCTCGCTTGCATATTAATACATGAGCAGGAACACAATTTAATCACAGGAAGGAAAGCTCTACAGACTATTCCGCACAGCCAGTTGCTTCAGTATCCTTGTTCAAGCTGTAGTCAGTTGCTTATGGTTGTGGGGAAAGGCTTATGCTCATAGCAGTCTTTTAGTAGAAGTTATTTTTGGGAGAGGAGAGAGATCAGAAATTATCCTCATTCCTTGGTGGAGACTTCATAAAATATTTATTATAATTGTCTTAACAACATATAAGGTCATGACCATTTTGGGTAAAATAAACAGTCTATTTTCCAAAATGTCACAACAGTATCAGGGCAGAGATTGGAACTGAGATTCCTTGCCCAAGCAGCAGGCCAAAGGCTACCCCAGGAAAGCTGGATCCAAGCATAACTCTTAGTGGAAGAAAAAATTTAAATTCTTCTTTAAAAATGGTAAATGCATCATCTGAGGTAAGCTGTTTCAGCGTTCAATAATTTTTCACCATTTGTTTGGAAAGTTTACACTTCCTGCAGTTTAACTTGGTAAGTTCCGACTTCCAGTTACTAGTTTTTTTATCCTTGTCAGCAAATGCTAAATATGTCATATACCCTCAGTAACAGTTCTTTTTCTTCACATAATTCTGTGTCAAGTCAAGTACAATCTTCTCTTGGACAGAAGAAAAAGGACCTGAGTTAGAAAAGCTTTTTCTGACAGGTAAAATTACAACTTATAAGCCCATACTTCTGTTAACTTGGACAAATATTTATTTGCCTAATATTTAGCTATCCAACTTGGCAAATGCTGATATGAAACTGGTCCTCTTTTGTGCATTTTATGTAACTTATGTAAAAGATTTCCCCTTCATTCGAGTGTGGTATGATTTGGGGTATTTTATATTTTTAAAGAGCAAACAAAATTCTCCACATCATTATCTGTATTTCTGAGAATGATCTGCTATGCTTTTAAAATCATTGCCAAAATATTTTGAGAGCCCCTCAAGACTTTAAATCAGTGCTCTTCTTTATTATTCATTATTCATTATGACTTCATTATTTTCCATGATCTTGTCAGTGTGGTAATTGTACTCTGAATATATGGATATGAAAAAACTTTGAGAGGTTTGGTTAAAAGAGCACTGGAAAACATTTCCATTATTAAATGAAACAACACAGAAGAGATTTCAACAGTCTAGCAATTTGCTCTTTAGTGGGAGCTCCTGGCTGGGAATAACTGGTAACAGGAGAACTTGTATTACTGCAATTGCAACTTGCAGTATTTATTTGAAAATTATGGTGAGTATTCTAAAAGCATGATATTAAAATATTGCTCTCCTACTTTTCTTAACAGTGTGAAATTTGTACTTTCAAATTTAATGATTGAGACAAACTCAGCAATAGAAGCATACAGTCAAACTAAAATGTATTCAGCTTAAAAACAAAGTCAAGCCATATCAAAGATGACATCTGCTCCTGTTTTGACTATGTACTACAGCACATTTTCTACTTCCTTCATTCTTGGGAGAAAAGAGACAGTGACTAATACACTGCTTCTGTAAGGAACAAGATATCTGTTTAAATCTAAGCAGATGAATAATCTTACTGGCATCAGTGGGACTATTTGATAGCTGAAAAGAAATTGAGTTTAATTTTATAATACACTTTTTCCCTATAAAATATACTGTATCTTTCTTGATAGTTCTTATGCTTAAATCAGAGTAATTTTTCTCAGATAAGCATCTAAGACCAATCACTAAGGGAAAACGAAATAAAATTTGAAATTAAATTTTCTAAACATGTCTTATGATGCAATGTTTCAAATGTTCCCAGTGAGATTTTGGAACCTCATTGCCCTGAAGTTTGACATTATTAAAGATGCTAATGCTTTACAGGTCTATGTTTATATGCCTCGTACATCAAGATGCTTTTGATAATGTTTTTTAATTGCTGAAAGGAGCTTCAGATGGTGAGTTGTGTGCAAATTTTTTTTTTTATTCATTTTCTTTTATTCATATTCTCTCTAGGATCTTTCATTGAAAGGAAAAGTGTAAGCCTTCTGAGAAAAGGTGGTTTTGTCTCCTTACTAGGTCATATGTTCACTGCTGCATCTTAAATAAAGACACATTCTTGCAGAAGTAATTGGCAACAATGTCAGCTAATAACTCCTAAGACTTGATTTGTGCTGCTGTGAATGTGCTACTAAGAATATTGGTCAGTGCTTTTTCCTACTATTTTTTTTCTCTCTAACATATTATTGTTAATACCAGTCCAGCAGTCAAACTTAGAAATATTTTTTGAGTAATTTCTTTATTTTCACAGATTATTCATTAGTGTAATAGTGCTGCAGAATGTAGTACTGATGAGTTTGTCATGATGTGCGTCCAAATCGCCGTTTGTTTACAAGCGCTTCTCTGTTACCTGGTGGAGTCACTGAAAATTAGATTCGGCCACCAAACTTCCACTTAGAGAAGTAAATGCAGGGATTTATTTTTAGAATTGCTGAAATACATATGAAATCATATTTACTTTCACAATTTTTGTTTCTGATTGTGATTATGAGATCTGCTTGTGTAACTAGACGTTTATTCTCTGTCTGCCTTCCTTTTTACTGAGGAAGTAGAACGAAGCTAGGATGCCCAGCAAAGCAGCCACAGGGCCCTTAATGAAATAGGGATATGCTAGGCAAAAGAAAAAAAGAAAGTCCTTGCATCTCAGTTATTAAATCCAGGAAAACTGTGCATAAATAATCTGCCACTACTGGCTGCCCCTTGACAGGTTGTCAGCAAGCCCTTTGTTAAGATCCAATTATTGAGAGATGCCTCTGCCCGAATTAAGGTGCAAACAAGAGCATATGCTGAAGTCAATAATACAGATTTTATTTAACAGTAAAATGTGAGGTAGGGAGATAGAAAAAAATAGAGAGAGATCAAGCAGAAGATAGTCACCATCCACGGATATAGTGGCATCCTATTGGTCCTTCTTCACGGGGGGCTTCTTGATAATGGGTGTCCCCAGATTGTTCAAAACTTTTCGCTATTTATGCATTTTTGCAAACAAAGGAATTAATGCTCGTTGGTTACAGAGTTCTCTTTTCTCTTATTCTATTGATTAAACAAATCCCTTGCTTCTAATTCTAATTTGTTCTTTTGCATTGGTGTGTTTCTTGAGTTGGTGGGCTGCAACGGCCCCCTGCCAAGATCACCTTTTATCAGTCAGAACTGATTTTAGCACAGCTGTTGAGTTGGCTTTCTTTGGGTATTCTTTGTGTCCATTATCACTGATACATTCTCCTACTCCTTTGTGTATCTCATCCTAGGACAATGGTACCACCTTGACCTTATCACGGTGGCTTAGCTTCCAGTCCAAGTTCCAGGTATCCTTGGAGGCATATTTGGGGGAGGCCAGGCTTTGGTGGTTGCAGATGAGTGCTTGCTTCTTTACACAGTTTGTCACAGTGGGAGTCAGGCGACAGTGATCTTTAAGTCCTCACACCCTTTTAAGGAAGGAGGAAGCCTTAAGGCACCATGCTTCACAAATGCATCCAGTTCCAGTGCATAAATGACATCTGCTGGGCAGTTCTGCAGACCTGGCGTTTAGGTATCCATGCTCTGTTAGTTGATACACTGAGAGAAAATTTCTCTTTGTACTTCAATTTTCTTTTACTTAAATTTCCAAAGATAATGTGAAATGTAGTCATTTGTACTAGATGGAGTACAAGGGTAGATAAAGGGGTAATTTGCCATTTGTAGCAGATCAAATAAGTCTTTTACTTCAATCAAAACATCTTGCAGCTGAATATTATAATTAGAATATCTGACACTGGGTGAAAAATTTGAGCTCACCAAATGGCCTTGTCAGGTTGCCTTCATGAAATATAATTTTCAGTTTCTCTCAGTTGTCAAATAGTTTCAAATTTACAAAAACCTCTTGGCTACATCAAGCATACTGCATATTGAAAGTTAATGAAACCATTGCTATAATGCAATAGGGTGCTGCTATTCCATTGAGATCAATAAGGAATTTGGTCAACATGCAGGTAGAGAGTACGGAAGGATATTTTGACAATTATATCTTGCAAATTTAATAAAATGTTCCTCTAAGGTTATTTAGCTGAAAAGACCTGTGCCAAGGGAAGTTTAGGTTAGATGTTAGAAAAAAATTCTTTACTGAAACAGTGATTGCACACTGGAATTGTCTGCCTGAGGAGGTGGTGGAGTCACCATCCCTAGACGTGTTTAAAAAAAGACTGGACTTGGCACTCAGTGCTGTGGTTTAGTTGATGAGGAAGTGTTAGGTCATGTGTTGGACTAGATGATCTTAAAGGTCTTTTCCAACCTAGCTCATTCTGTGTGATTCTGTGTGTATGTCTGGTGGCACAGTCATATATTTGATAATGCAGTATTCTGATTTTTGGTGGTTTTTTCTTTCAAAATTAGAAAGAACACCTGACTTCTCATACTTGCATATTTCTTATTTTATAATTTTGACTGTGGCTATTGAATGTACGCCTGCTTGGTTTCTCTTGGGTTTCTAACATTGTGGTTTCTTAATTAATCTCCATTTTTCCTGCTGCCACACTTTCATGGTACATTCATGACAAATGGCTTGCAATGTTATCAAAACTCTTTTGTGGATGTCTTTCATAGCAGAAAACATGTCTGTTTCCTGTGTGACTATGTCTTTTATAAAAAAATATCAACTCTGAACTCCTGCTCCTTGCACAGTGAGCTGACAGTTTGCAAGTGACAGATCTGCTGAATGGCTTTGCAAATAGCAAAAGAATTTCAAGTAAGTGAATAATTGCTTTATAGCACCTTTCTTGTCAATAGGAGTCTTTTCACAGAATACTGTAATCTTTGGATCCAGCCTGTATAGCCCATTGAATGCGTTTAAAATATTGTAAGGGCATAATTAAATCTTGCCATGTTTCTGTGTTCCTTGACAATATCTCCCTTTAAAGTCCTAATATCCTATTATCTGAAGTAGGTTCAAGTAGTAGACAATCTTGATGTACTATTCAAAGTGGTTTTTTTTCTACAGGAACAGTGGGCCAATCATGTCCAAACCCTTTTATCACTAGCAGTTACAAGTTCTTTCTAAAACTATCTCAGATTTAGTGATCTAAAAGATGAATCTGTCATCTTAAAGAGTCTCCCTGTTGACTGACCTTTTCTCTCTCCCAACCAAAAATTTGTGGGATTATAGGAGGAGGAATGAGTATTCAGAAGAAAACTATTACAGAATTTTCTCTTTTTACTTTAATTGATGTAAAATGTGATGTAGTCAATGTCACTTCTTATGCTATGGCAGTCCTGCAGTTCTAGAGGTGACAAAAGCAGAGTGATACTGGTGTGAAACAAGGCAGGATAGAGTCTGACTATACTGAATGGGAAAGGACAGGACAGAGCAGGACAAGATGCTGTGGTAGCTCACTTTGGTGATTGCATCATTTTGATTGAAAATGGTGAGCTTTTCTTTAAGAGTTCTGTGCAGCAACAGGGAAAAGAAACATTTTTAAGACTAGAAAATGTAAATATTTGTGCTAATACCAAGAGTTCATTGAGCCTGATAAGGCTAGATCACCTTTTAAATAGATTTAAGTCTGGTGTTTTCCTTTTATACAGATGGGTAGGCTCTTTGAAAAACCAGGCCACTCTTTGGAGGTTGTCCTTTATTTACAGGAACTTTTCTCTAGTCCTACCAAAATATTTTCTTAGGGCCATAGGGTAATCATATTTCTTGCCAACATAATCTAAATAATTTCTGCTGTGCTATGTGGAGTTCCTTTGGATTTTTCAAGAACACATCAGAAGACGGACCCCAAGTTAGTCCCAGTGTGCTTATGTCACTAACCAGGTTTTTAAAGGTAGTTCCAGTGCAAGTGGCTGTTTAGGGAATTGTAGAAAAGATGTACAGAAATATTAAAATAAGCATGGCATTTTAAATCAGCAGTTATACAGTTATCAAGTTCTTGGTATGGTTAATTATTTGCACATGATTTAAAATAAGAGTGTGGAGTTTGAATTGAATAGAAACAGCAATTACAAGAACTAAAAAAACCCCACAGTTGTGAAAGTCTTGCCAGGCAACCATTCCAAGGATCTGTTAATGAATTATTAAACTGAACTGTGGCCCTGAAAATAGAGTTTTTTTTAAGAGAGGGAGAAAATGACATCTCTTGAATGATCTGAAATAAGTGTGACAGTAATTGACTTTGAAAGTGTTGTGAGGATATTATGAAGATACCATCTGATTCATACATTTCTGCATCAATTGTATGGTTTAAAGTAAACATAGAGATTCGTAATTACATCTTTGTGCAGCTGTCAGGCTCCTTTTATCTTTGTTTAGAGTTATGCTTTCAGTCTGTGATAGATTATTACCAATTATTACAGGTATAGACTTGGAATGAAGGAAATAAAATGCACCAAATTATCTGAAAATAATTAGGTATGTGCTAAGAGGCATTTTTCTTAGGACTAGAACTGAGCAAAGGACTCACTGTGAAAATGTTTTCCTAAATGTTATTCTCCCCCGCAAAAAAACCCCATAAACGAAAAGAAAAACATTTGGGAAAATTGTATTAATCTGGAGAATTAAATACTATAGTTCCATATTGCTTCTTTTAGGAAACCCAGAAAGACACTTTGAGCATGCAAGGATCTGAGAACCGAAACACAGGCACACATTCTCACACTGTGTCTGCTGTCTCTTTTGCCTCTATGAAGACTTGCACTGAACCAGTGTCCGAAATAATATTGCTATACACGAATACATCACTTTCCATTCTCCTAACCTTAATATGAATTTATTTGCTGCAACCTTGAAACAAGAAAATGAAATATAGCCCAGTGCAAATTTTGAGTAAGAAAAAAATAACAAAGTTTCTTGAGGAGACTGCAGTTGTACCATCAATGGGAACAAAATTACCAGGGTGGTTCCATAGAGAAAAGAATGTCTTAGGCCCCCGAGGAGGTAGCTGGAGATCAAAGAGTATCCTTATCTTCACATAAAAGTCTCTGAGAGAGCTCAGGCAGCCAGGCAAGCAAGGGAAGACCACCTGAGGGAGAGAGAATAATTACATGGGTATCAAGTTATGCTACTTCTCCTTTAAAATGGTGGAAGTTACTAGAGTTTATGGGGATAAAAATTGTGAGAAGATTTTGCAATCAGTCCCGATAACTCTTACTTAATGGGGAAATAAAACCACTTGTTTTTGGAGAGGCTTGAGTTACTGTGTCACTTGCACTGTAATTTTTACCTGAATGTTCACCTGTGATTCTATGAACAATGGTTAGAATTCCATTGCATGTGGAATTTAATAAAAGAGATAATCATAATTCCATGAATCCTCTGCCAGGAGAAGCCGTATATAGTTCTTCAAAAATTAAAGTGCAGAATCCCAGGCTTGTCACAGATGGGAGTGCAAATATACAGCTTCTTCTATAACTATGACATCCTTTAAACCCAAGTAACACAATGCTCACAAGGAGTTTGTTCATTCTGAATCTTTTAGAGAGGCCACAGAGAGTATCAGTGCACCAGAATTTAGGTTTAAAGTGAATGGAAAAGTTTAACTTCTGGCTAATATTTAACTGGCCTGAGTTTGATCTTCTTTCACAATGCATCTCAGATATGAGCAGTTCAGCTGAAGTGAAAGCATTTCAGTTTCTTCGAGTTTTCTAATTTTTTGGCTGAAAGAATTGTTTTATCTTTCTGGGGGAAAAAAACCCCACTTTTAGTTAAAAAGACTACATCCTTTTTCTAACAAGGATAAAAGCCTGTACTGAGACAGCAAGAAAGGCCAGGCCTTCCTCTGTACTTTCTCTTTGTAGTGTTTAGTTTTCCAATTACTCTCAGTAAATCTGAATATTTTTTTAGATGAACAGTAATATTTCATAGGGAAATATGAAATTTTACATATCATTAAAAGTATCTTATTTTTAAATTTTAAATACCAAAATTGTCAGACCAGCTGGTGAGTTTCAAATGCCTTTGGTTCCATTAGACCTTTTTTGATGGCATAGCTCTTAACAGCATATTATACAATAAGGTGCTTGTGATGCAAATTAATCTGTGGGATACTGGTATCAAACTGTGTGGAAGTCTATAGGATTGAGGACTAAGGATGCTGTGTTTTATACATACTAGTTCTGGCTTCCCAGCTATTGGAGTTTCAAATATATCTAGTAATTAAATCAGTGTGTGGTACTCATAACATTTGCTTTTTTAACCCCTGTTGCTGCACAAATCTCTATTATAATACTTTGGTTTTTCTATAAATAGCTATATCCTGTGGTTAAACCAGCATACACAATGCTTGAACTAGGAATTTTTTTTCTGCCTTAAAAACAAGTGAAGATGAATAACTGACTTCAGGTTCCATCTTGTTGCTTAGATTTGCTCTGTAAATAAAAATAATTAAGTTCTTTAGAATACTCTGCATCCTCCCCAACCTTTAATTTCCTGAAAAAGAATTTTCTCTATTATATTTATTCTGTGTTCTTCAGTGAGTTCTCTAGATGACCCGTGAGATAGAAAAAGGAAATGGTGAGAGTCATTTTTCTTCTTTAATAAAAAGTAAATTAATGATAGAAAAACTACAGATATGTGTAGCAGAATATGTCAAAGATGCACCATGTGAGAAATGTCCATAATTCACCAGGAAATGCTATGACAGAATATACAGATATCGTTTTTGTTGCACTGATAGATCCACAGGTAAGCTTTGATTAACAGTTTCCATGTACTGGGATAAAGCAAGCAGGACTTGTAGACTTCTTGACTGGAATGCATGACAGTACTGAAACCCATAAAGAGAATAAAACCTCTCTCAAGTGATTTCCTGGTTGTCCCTGTTGCTCCACATATCATATTGTGTAAATTATACACTCTGGAGCAGGTTTTCTGAAACTGAATATTTGCAGTTCAGTTAGAATCATGCTTGAGGTAGCTTAGGGGATTCCTCTGCAAACGTCCGTCTTGCTTGTCTTTCACTGCATCTGTTCAGATTAGGAAAATGTTGCACTTATTTTAGTCTCTTACAGATTTTTTATTTTTTGTTTTGAGGTAGTAAAGTCTCAATTTAATTGAGTGTTTTAAAATACAATTTAGCTGCTGAGAAGTGTTTGGGTTGGTTGCAGGGCAGACTTGGTCTGTCTTCTACAAGCTGCAGTAGAGGTCAGACTCTCGGATGGTACAAAGCAAAGTGCTTCACTTATTTCCATAGGGCTTTTGTCCCTTAATCCCATATTTCCTACCTCCTGTTTCAGGTACTGCAGTCAAAGTATTAAAAAACCCTCAAAGGAACTCAACATACTTGTTCTCCAAACTCTCCCTTCCCACCCTGCAGCTTCTATACTTGCTGCAATAGAATTGAATCTAAACTCCTTTTTAAGGCATGTCATCTAAGTTCTTCAATACAAGGTAATAAAATCCTTTCTAGAATTGTTCCAATATAACTAATGAAAAACTTCTTACTAAATAATTTAGCTCCATTCTACTTCTACAGAGATGGAGGTAGAGGCTGATAACCATGGAGATTTGAAAGAAGAATTTTGCTGGGAGTAGATGAAGAGCTTACTAAAACCATGTAAAAAATGTTCAATTTCTGAAATTATCTTTGTGGCTTGGTGGTAGATGTTGCCAGAAGTCCAGTAGAAACTCTGCAGTTCTAAGCAACTTCTTTAAGTCATACAACATATATGGAAAGTCTTCCTTCTGATTTTAAAAATTAATTTTAACTGGTCTCTGAGAATTGTTTTAGAGGGGTGACAGCATGGGTTATTTGTCCAAGTTTTCAGCTTAGGAAGTCTACACTGCACTGATTATGTATGTCTGTTTTTGTTGTGTTAATCCTGCTAGTCATTGCATGCAGGACTTCCCCTGGTGTAATTTTCCTCTGCCAACCATGGATTAACAAGTAAGAATGAGCAAGCACATCTGATGTTCAGGCAGTCCTACTATGAAATAGCTGTACAGTCTAGGTGTTACTCTGTAGGCTACAGTTTACATCTGGGTACAGCTAAATTACACCGTGGGTGTTTGCAAATTGTCGTGAGAAATGAAGTGTCCCTCTGACACAAGTACATTTGGACCTAAATAATGTGATCTGGAGAGCAACTATGGCATGCAGAGGTATGTTTTGGATGATGCTTTTTGAGACAAAATTGTGCTGAAGGCTCTAAGTTCAGTCCTTTTGGTTTGTGCATTGGAAGCATTCCTCTCAGTGCTGCTGTCTTCCCTGGTTCACAAAGCTGTCAAAAGGCAGAAGAAACTGGGTGGTTTCTTAATGACTCTTCTGAGGTTGCTGTATGTTCTGTACATATACACACCTATATACAGTTTTTATCAGTGAATTCTTGCATGAATTTTCAATACCATGGTACCAGAGTATATTTTATCACAATCCTGTGTTCGTGTCCTTATCTCCAAGCACTTTCTACCTTTGCTGTTTCTCATCACAATATGTAGTTAGCAGTGGAATATCAGTGAGACCAAGTGCTTTCTGTGCTCTCTTTCCTATGCTTCCAGTTGCAATTCTATGTATAGGATGTTTTCTTACATCAGCTGTGATACAGAAACATCCAAGACTACTTTTTTGGTAGAAGGGATGTATTGTCAACAATAACTGCAGTACCAAGGACCTACCAAATAAGAGAAGTTGGGGCAGTTCACAGATTGTAATTACTAAAAATAAAATGAGTCATGTGTCATGACACTCATTTTTCACCTTGGGTATTGATGTACCCAGGATCATTTTTTCCTGAATTGATTGTAGGAAAAGAATGATTAGGGTGACTTCTTAACAGGATACAGAGAAGTTGCATTCTCCCCTGTGTGTCCTTGGTAATATTACTTACAAAAATGTCCAATACTAACTTTAGAATAGCCAAGGACAGGAAATCAATGGTTTGTTTAGGAAACCATCCTAGAAGTCTTTGCTCTAAAAATATCTGGATTAGTCAGTCTAATGGTAATTTTTTTTTTCTATTGTGTTGTAGAGTTCACTGTCAAAATTTCCTTCGACTTTTTACATGCTTCTTCTTTAACTAGATTTTTGATTGCTCTTCTAGTATCTCTTCCTACCGTTCTGTAATGTCTGTTTTCTGGTAGTAGAATTGTTCCTTGTGGATCACTTATGA
Source organism: Edolisoma coerulescens (assembly GCA_013397115.1). Taxonomy (NCBI): domain Eukaryota; kingdom Metazoa; phylum Chordata; class Aves; order Passeriformes; family Campephagidae; genus Edolisoma; species Edolisoma coerulescens. The sequence goes on from VWZW01003149.1 coordinate 353,831, forward strand.
ACAGTTTCTTGTGAATTTTAACAGCATGAGATACATTATTCTGGTACTGATTACATTGTCAATATTGCCTCACCATTCTGACTTGATTCCCTTGGTTGTGCACACACAGACTGCAGTAATCTTCCTATGGTGAAAAGACGAGTCAAGTCTTGTTCTCATTGTTTCACAAAGATATTGGTGTCTCCTTTGCAACTGGTCTGCTTGGCTGTATTTTAAAAGAAGTAAGTATTTAGCTATAACCACGTGATTACTTAAGTTATAGCCATTCATGTGCTTAAACATCTGCAGTATCTGGGCATTAGCTTTGCTCCCCTCTCCTCTGAAGAATAAAGATTTTTAGCATTAGAAATACCATCCTTTCCCCCCTCCCCTCTCCCTTTAAGTTTGGGTTTAGTTTCTAGCTTTATTCTCTTCCACTTTTAGCCATAAATCCCTTCTCCCAGATTCTCCTTGACCCTCAGCATTTTTCATTTATGGGCTTTCTAGTTTCTCCTTGACTAATCATCTTGTATTTTTTTAATAGCCTGAAGAACTTTAACCAAAATGCCATTTTTAATCTCATTTTCTGTTTCCAGCATGCATTTTAGTAATCCTCTTTTCTTATACTACTTGCAATTAATGTATCCCATTAGTGTCCCAGACTATCAATGTGTCATTTGCTCAAAGGATTAATGTTGAAAAATGTATTAGCACTAATACATAGTAAATGAGAGGGATTCCTCTTATGTCTCTGACTTCAGCATGCTCACTGGAAACAAGAATGCTGCTTTACCTGGAGTCCTAACTAGAATGAGCATAAAATCCAAACAATGACTGCTTCTTAACAGATGGAATCTCCAAGACATTAATTAAAAACCATTTCCAGTTGTAGGCAATATTTTCCTGCAGTCTATTGAGAATCCTCTTGTGGTTGTGTGCTGTGTGCTTTATGGTGAGAGTCTTTGCCAAATCAGCCTGCAGTAGTTAGTAAAGGCTAACAAATTATTGAAATACTGCACTGAATTAGCTTTATAGCTACAGTTTTGAGAGGAAAGAAGAGTACAAATATAGATTTCTGGTGTTCTTGGACCTCTTCAGTTCTGACCAGGCCCTGACAGGCGTAAAAAAAACCTTCAGAAGGATTATGCTCTATGACCTTGGAAAAATGCTTTCCTGTAGAGAAGTCAGGTACTCAACGTGCATGTAGGATGAGTCAATTCAAGGCAGTGTTAAAGTAGATGAGTAGACGATCTCCAGCTACCCCTTCCAGGCCTGGTATTTCTGTAATTGTTCCTAGGATCTGAAGAGGACATTTGAATTGGATTTTATAAGTGATGAAACCTTAAAATGAATAAATAGATTAGAAACTATTCACAGAAACATTGGGAGTCAGGCTCCTGGTTTTGTAATAACTGAGTTCATTCTGTGATGTCTGAGAGCCCTGGTGCATGAGGATGCAGCTTTATCTGTTGTTTCTGTTGCCTGCATGATCTCATTTACACTGGAAATAGAAAACAGTGGTTTCCTTTTGTCATATGTGTCTGTCTGCAAGACTTTTAGCATCAATTCTCAAAAACCAACCAAAATACAGTGCTTATAAATGGTCTGTTCAATGTCTTTAAAAAGCATAAGTTGCTAACAGTATAGTGAATCTCAGGCAGCAGATACCTATAACATTTTGAAGACAGTTGAAACTGTGTCCAAAAAGAGTTCAGTCAGGGTCTGAAACATGTTTTTGCCTCATAACTTTATTCTTACATATGAGGATTCAGAATGGGCAGATGGGAAGTTTCAACTGGACAACCCATCATTAGAGATGATCTAATCCTGCAAGCCAGTTAAGGCAGCATGATTATCAGAGCTGGATGGAAAATGAAAAAAATGAAAGGCAGTAAATCAGAAAAGTTAATTTGATTGTTTAAAATAGTTATTGATGTTATTAATTGATGGTTGGATCTCTTCCCAGACTGTATTGTTGAAAAAATTGTCATTTCTTCCTTTATTATGCAGAGGAAAGGAGATGTACTATTCCCATCACTAAAAAAGTAACTGCATTGAGGAAGGAATTCAGAGGGAGATTGAAAGGTACTCATTCTTCCAAAGTTCATACATGTCTTATGTTTGCATGCTTTCAAAGATGTTTGGCTTCAGCAGTACACTTGCAGAGTATGGCAGCATGGGAATAAATGTTTGCATTTCTGACATTCAAAACAAAGGAGGTACCACTTTTCAACCATTAGCTAAACTGATAGGGCATGCAACAGAGCTATTCATTCTCTTCTGTCAGTTATCAAGGCTTGATGCTTTGTCTTGTTCGCAAATGTTTATTGCAAAATTCTGAAATAAAGTTGAAATGATTAAGAGCCTTGCTCTTCAGTGAATGCCATGATATGTAATTCCTGGGGAGCAGATTTGTGCCTGTTTGGATTTCATGAACAATGGAAAGCACAACTTTCCATATGTTGGGAATTTGGACTTTTCTTAGTATCCACAAGCAAACTGAATAATTTCCAAGCTCTTCCAACCATCAGTCTTAAAATTCACTAGAGTGTGCAAATGTGGCATCTGGATCTTCCTCAGAACCAGAATGTGACACATTGCAGAAATGCAGAACAGTCTGGATAATATTGTTGAATATTTTTGTAGATCAGTTCTTTGTTTTGTCGGTCTTTCAGTTTGTTATATTAAATAGAAATATTTAGTGTGTTCATTTCTTATCTTGCAAAATGACTTGCTTTATGAATTGACCCACATTCCTTAAGAAGAAATAATTTTAAGCCAACCTTAATGTGAAGCTTGATATAGATCTTACAGTTGCCACTAATTATCTGATACAAAGATAGTGCTAAATTTATGATGCAAACTGTTAACTGGCTGTTAAGGCAATGTCATTTAACATAGTTCAATTAGTGTTTTGTTGACATTAGGAAGTAATTGAAACAATTTGGAGGTTACTCTAATGGTCAGTTATTGTCTAGTCTTAACTCATTCCTGAATATGATTTGATATCATTTTTTGAAACCATAGAGTATCCTTAAGTCACTGTGATTGTTACTTTTGATTGTTACTGCTACTATTAATTCATTCAATTAGGCTTTGATTTTTTTTTTCCTTAGAAATGTGATACAACACAGTTTTCATTTTGGACCTCTGTTGTTTTTCTATAATTTTTCCCTGCCTCCGTTGAACTGTCTTTGGGAAAATCCGTTTTGGCTATAGACCTTTACGACTTGCATGGGGCCTAAATTCAACACAAATGTGCTGGCTTTCAAAAAATACTACTTGTGATTTTTGGTCTGTTGCTTTCTTTGCGCAGCCCTGAGACTGTTGCTTGTACCTCACTGCTATGTATATGCTCACAGGACCCTGCTATCACATTCTGACTATTTCCACAATACCCCTTTTGGTTCTTTTTCTCTCTGCAGATGTAGTTAGGATTTGGATCTTGCAATGGAAGTTCTTCTAGTTGTTCTGTGGTAATTGAAAGCCAGCACATCTTATCCCATTCACTAAACTGCAAAGCTGTTTCAAAGACCTTGCAGGACTTAAAAGTACCTGCAATCATTATTCTTCAGTGACAAATTAGAGTCCTTACTGACATCTTTTCAAATGTGTCTGGCAGTACAACCCGGGGGAGACTTCAGTCAGTGGCTTTCCTTTGAACAAGGTTCTCTCATGATTGATTTGAACACATCAGGGAAAAAAGAAAGAATGGGAACTGTGTCTAATTTTTTTTCCAGAGTGCTAGTAAATTAAGAAAAAGAGGCATTATTTAGGAAAAAATGGTGAAATATAACTCCTAAAACCTAACTCCAAAAGTGTAATCCTGGAAACCTGAAACTTGGTTATTGACTGACCCTGAGAGCACATAGTCTGAATAGGAGCTTCACTGATAATTTCACTTTTTTTTTTTTTTTTTGGTGAGAAAACACATCTAACACACAGCTTTACTTTCTTGGAATATTTCAAAAAGATCGGAAAATTTTAATGCAAATCAAAGCTTATATTACATACAGTCTCATCAACTTGTGGTTGCTTGTTCTTGATTCCTCGCAATTATTAGTTGCTTATCTTGTGCTTATGATTTTAGGTTTATTAAATACATGAACAGGTGTAAGTTGTGACAATATAGCTGCAAAATGGAGGAAAAATTAGATCATGAAGAATGAATTAACACCTTGTCATTCGTTAACTCATTTTACATTTTAGCAAACAAAAGCAATACCACTCCCATATATTTCAGCTATATAAAGCTTATGCAGGCATGTTCACATCAAAGATTTAGTGAGGTTTCATAGTTCCAGAATAGCTCCCAACCTAGCAAGAAGAGTCCTCTGCTGGGGAATGGTAGTACGGGTTTTAACAAAAATGAGGTTTTGATCTCAGTGCAGAAAAGAAAGGAGCTGCCCTTATTTCTAAAATGACATATGATATCCCTTTGCTTAATCCCTGAATGAAGTGTAGGAGATGGAAGCAAGTATGAGGCTGGGGAGTCTGAGTGTAGGCAGGAGCTCCGGAGTGGAGGCAGGAGGGTGGTAACACCAAACCAGGATAAATAAGAGAATAAAGGCGGTATTATCTTTTAATTTTTTCTTTTAGTTAATGCTTTTTTTTATGACTATTGGGATTCTATTTTAAGATCCCTGTTTCTGTAAACTTTATAGGAAGACTGAATGTCTGACATAAGATTTTAGAGTGCTTAATGCTTACATAGAAATGCTACAAAAATTCATCTTCATGGTGCCTAATTGATTCTGGACCTTGCCGCAAAGGATTCTATAGTAAAAACACGCATTTCACATACTGCCTTTTCTTAATTGAGATCTGAAAATCAAGTGCTTCCAGAAAGTGGGATGCTGCAAGCCTATATTAAATTTGTCATTTATTTCTATGTTAAAAGCTTGTATTGACCTTCTTTACAAGGACTGATATTTAAATGGAAAACTAAACAGTAATGTCATTACTGAATTATCTAATACGGAAAGATAATGGTTTGTATTATCTGCAGTCTTGATTACAGGAAAAGTTCTATCATTTTGTGTCTATTTACGATAAGAAGCAAACTCTGTTTTTCTCTCCTCCATTTTTTTCTGCTAAGTGAGAGGTGACATTTTTTCCCTGAAACTTTTTGATTGTCCTTTCTTTACCAGTCAACGCTGATCAGAATTATTTTATGTTAACCCTTGTATCAGGAGTTTCAAATGAGGTTTGTATTCTTCTGTGTTTCTTCCCTAGTACAGGTAATGGCAGAGAGAAAATACCTGATAGAGAATTTAGAATTCCAGGCAAAGTTGTAACAGTACTTAGCAGAATTTTATTTGAAGGTATTAATCTAAACCAGAGGATTTGTTTGGTGTTGGCCTAGTAAGTTTGAGTCAGAATCAATATTGCACCAGATCTCCTCAGTCTCAGTCTATTACCTTCACTGCAATATTTTTTCTTCTCTTAAAATACACGTATGTATGTATACATGTGTACAGACACCCAGACACACACATGCACAGACATGTTTGCATTTGAACTACAATACAATTACCAAGACATTGGATCATAAAGGCAAAAATAATTCCAACAGATATATAGTTTTTGAACAAGAGAATAATGTGGAGAAAACAGATGTAACAGAGGCTGACTGCTCAGGCTCACTCTATTTCATGACTTCTGTGGAAAAATTGCATGCCTGCTTAGCTGTTGTAGCTGTACAAAAGCACAGCCACGGTTTGTGTAGCACAGATTTTCTGGATTGTGGAAGGGATGAGAACCAGAGGACACGTAACTTCTGACGTCACAATTCATAAGCTACAAATATTACAACTGGCTTGTTTTGGCCTTGAATTTCTATTAAAAAAAAAAAAAAGATTTTTGGTTGATTTTTAACAATTTATTTTCCATGTGCTGTTCATTTACTTTCAAAGTCTGTTCTCTCAGCTCTCTTAGATAAATGTTCCGCTATAAATTGTTATCATTTTGTTAGGTAGGCATAAATAAACAAGTCTATTCATTAAGTATTTTTATACCAAAATAATCTATAAAAAATGCTACATTTATTGCCTGCAGGCTTTTAACTTATTACTTTTCTCAGAACAGTTTAATGTCAGAGAAACCAACCAATAACACCTTAAAATGTTTATAGGATTATGTATAATGCTTATAATGTGCTACTTACATTCCTGTAAAAGTTAAAAACTATAAACAAGTTTTTAAGTTCTTGATATCCAGGCTGCTGGTAGATATAAATTCTTCCAGGTTTTGGTAAATGTAGTTTGATCTTTGTGACAAATGTGGTGTAAATAATTGTCAAGAGGGTTGAGAAGTTTCCATGTCCTGCTGCATTGTCACTGTCGACAGAAGCTTCTGTACTGTCAGTTACTGAACGTTTTGTGAAGCTTTCCTGTATGTTGTAATACCTTTTAAAAGCTACACTTAAAAGATCAGATTCTTCTTTTCTCTAGTCCCTTTATTAGTGATCTAACAAAGCTGCAGGATTGTGTCAACACCATGAATATTTTCAATTATGTCTGTCCAACACTTAGACCAAAAGTTGACTTTGTGGGTTGTTAGTGGTTTGTCCTAAAGGATGAGGATCTGGATGAGCAATAGCAGCCATTCTACTAGGTGTCGGAAAAGTGAACCAAAACCACACCTTTCCATCTTTACTCTTTCTTTTCCATTTTATGTTGGTGGAACAGGGTATGATGGGTTGCTTCTGTTCTGAAAACCATGCAAACCTTTTGCTCATAACTCTGGCAGCCACAACCATATTCTAAAGTGGTTTGGTGTGAGCTGGATGGAGGGGAAAAGGAAGAAATGCTAGGGAGACATGAGCATTCTCCTCTTTACAGGAAAAAGAGACCCAAACTCTCCTAGTATTCCAAAATTACCCCAGACTTCATTTACAGCAGTTGCCAAAGTCCTTAGAAATCTGAATCTTGGCCATTGTCTTACATTACTGCAGATGTGATCAGGCATTGGTGTTAATACTTCAGATGTCTGTGAACGATAATGTTGGCAAAATACAAAGACCCCACTTTGATTCCATGATCTGAGTATATTTGAATAAAGATCATCTCATCTTGCAGTCTAGTTATAGCACAAAAATCTCAGAATCTGTACAGCATTAAAAATGCTATTTTTCAGATACCAAAGTAAAGCTTGAGGCTAAAAGACCTCTGGCTTATTTTCAGTTTCCATCCATATGCCTTCCTGACTCTTACAATAAGAAACACTATATTCCTCCATCCCTGTGGCTCTCTTGTAATTTATTTACCTGGGGAAGCTCTGCTTTTACACGCAGCATCTGGTTTTCAATGATTTCCTGCTCTTAGCCAGCTGAATTGACTGAACTAGAAAGAGGTCAAATCTGTTGCCTGAGGTCACACATTGAATGAATGCCTCAGCTTGGATTTAAAGTGAGACCTGGAGTATTCCCTCTTGTTTCTTTGCTACTTGCAGTAAATACTTATTTTAAAATGTCAGGTGTATTTGGGAATAATCAATCTGTATTATACACAAGCAGGAAATTATAATACCTAACCTGGTATTTTCCAAGTACATACATAGTTCTTGCAAATGTTGTCTGTCAAAGCAGCTAGAAAACAGAAAATGGTAGAGTATTTTACAGTTAAAAAATTTAAACATATATAAAGCAATAAAAAAATGCTGTTAACTGGTAAATGAGGAGACACATTTTTAAACTCAGATAATTATTTATGCTAATGGGAAATTTAGCACAATGCTATTTCCTATAATGTTATCCAAACGAGAAGAAAATGTCTACTTTATTCTTGTTCTCAATAATAGATTATACTCTGTGTGTCTTTATAGAATCTGAATTAGAGGACCATGCACCTCTCTGTAGCATTTTCCTGGTACTCTGCTTGAAGAATTCAATTTTTTTAAAAATTAATTGGCATGTAAGTTGTATATTATAAGTTGTAGAAATTCAGTCTCTACATCACCATTCTGCAAAACTTTAGTTGTGATTAAGGATATGGAAAAATGAGTTTATCTCTATAGCTGGCAGATATGAACACTTTTGTTATAGATTAAATATTTGTAAAGATCTTTTTCTGTTTCTTCTGTGAGCAAAGACCTCAAATGTGTGTATCTACAGAGATCTTTATTCAGTTTGGAAAAAACCATTGATACCATCAACAGGACTTCTCATGTCTCAAATCAAGCTAACTCTGAAATACTCTTTCAAACTAAGAACTGAGATAATTCTGACTATTTTAAATTTTTCTATTAAAAAAATACTGCTGCAGTCCTGTGCAATTATAACTGCAGCTTCTGGATGGAAACAGGTCATCTGAAAAAGGACTCTCTTTTCTGGCTATTGTGAAGTTGGATAGTCATAAAGCACCTAGGAGAGTAGTTGAAATGCCAATCCAGTCTAAATGGAGTAGTAATAATTATGCTCCCAACTCCTGAAATGAACTTCACAGTCGGTCAGCAATAGTACTTAACCATAATAGTTTAAACAGCTCCTGGGAATGTTAAGAAGTCCTCTCCGTCATGCAGACACTGAAAGAGGAAAGAAGCTGGGTCAGTCAGGCAGAGAGACACAGTTCAATGAAAAATAGCAGAAAGCATTGACAGGAATTATTTTGACCCATGACACTTTTTTATTTCCTTTACTTTCTAGAGATAATGAAAGGGACCCCTAGAAGAAATGTATGAGAAGTTTTATCTTCTCTTCTTGGCTGTCGAAACGGTGTCATGTTAGGAGTCCTATAAATCCAGAAATAGGCTGGAATGATTTAGGAAAGACCTTATATTAGTGAAATCAGGAGGGGCTTTTTTTTTTTTTTTGAAGAACCCACTGTCTTGATCATGGAGTCTGGCAAGAAAACCAAATTGTTTCTGTAGGGGGCTCCTTGTTTTCTCCACAAAATGTCCCCAGGAAGGATAAGAGTGCTGTCCTTTATTGTAGTGTCCCAGGAGCATGTGAGTAGAGAGCAAGGAAGAGATCCTGAAAGGAGTATGAGATACAGGAAAGCAGGGGTGGGGAAAGCCAAGGCAGGAGCCTGGAGTTGATCGCAAGAGGATCTGTGCAGCCTGTGAGACAGAATCCAACTGTTTCTCTGAGCTGGCACTTGGAATAAATATGCATTGAATTTGGAGACTGTTCAGGCCATCTTTTATTTTATCCTATTATGCACGTGGAGGAAAATGGTAAGGTTTTCCTGCTGCCCCTAGCAGTGAGCCCACAGTCAGATTAAATTTTTAGTGTGGTTCTGCTAAAGGACTGTAGCATGAAATAAGCTGCTGCAGTCAGAAGTTGACTCCCTTGCATGGATTTAAAATACAGAAAACAATAAGTTTGAAAAAGGTAATGGCCAAGGTATTGATGGAATAATTAAACTAGTTAGGAATAGACTTTTACAATTCTGTATTATAGAGGGAAAAGCTTTTTTTTCTTGGTCTTAGTATTGTTTAGAAAACGTGGGGCTTTCTTTTATTTGACACATCAAGAATGCAAAGAAATTTTCACGTAATTTCAAGTAGGCTTCCTTATTAGCACTCTACTGAAAATGCTTGAATTTATAGGAGGGTATTAAGTGAATAACAGAGCTAGTGCTTAAGTAGAAAATATTCAGCTTGGCAGATCTAAAGGACTATTAGGTCATTCATGAGAGGAATAAGTGTTTTCCCTGAATCTTCATTTGGACATAACTTGGAAATATTTGCATCCTCTATACATCATCATGTTTCAACTCTGCTATCCAGCAAAGACAGGAGATACTTAGTTCTACCTCTTTTGTGGATAAAGCTGGAGGTGACATGGGCATAATAAAAAGCAAGGAGCAGAACAAATAAATGATTGCTGTTAATTTAAAATGAGAGTCAAGTTACAAAAAAAGGCATTATTTGGATACTTCAAACATGTTTTGAAGCTGATATTTTAAGTATATATGAATATTGCATTGTTTTGAAGTTCCAATTAATAACAAATTTCAGAACATTTTCTGCCCATATACTGGCACAACTAACAAATAATCTATAAAGTGGTATTGAATTTAACTAGGCCTAGACTTGGACCCTTTTAAAAATCAGACTTTCAGCAAATACAGTATATAGATTAAAATACATTCTTTTTCCTTATAGTCTTTATTGGCATTTTTTTGGGGTAAAGCTCCTTTTGAGGGTGCATTTTGCAGTTGCTGCTTCTTTAAGTTTGCTGCAAGTTTCAGACTTATTCAACCAGTTTTCTATACAAAGTTTACTTAGAAAGAAATCTCTCCCTTTGCTGCTTCAAATGTGCAAACCCCATATGCTGTGTATATGCTCTGGAGGAACTCCAGGAGTGGCTGGATATAACTCCTTGTGGCAAATGTGTGCTTTATGAGTGATGCTTACATGAGAGCACCGAGCTCTTGCTGGGCAGTGATGTACTTCTCAAATGAAGTACAGGGGAAAACAGTGCAGGCCGCAAAATGTACTTGAAAACTAGAAACAGATTTGTTAGTTTTCTGCTATTGTGGCTACAATGACAGCAAATATCAATTAATTTTTGGTTATGTTGGTGAAAGCTAGTCCTGTAACTTAGAGCATAACCAAGCCCTAAGGAACTCCCCACACCTGCTCTTTTTTAGAGGTATGATCTGTCTTGCGTTAGTCATACCTCATCTGAAAACCTTTTATGACATTTGCTATGAAGCGTAAGTGGTCCTAGAAGGGTCAAATACTGCTTTCCTCTGAAGAGCCAGAGGAAAGCTTCTGGATTTTTCCTGCAGTACAGTGTTGCTTTGGTAGATTTCCATCTGTTTGTTAACCAGCGCATGGCACCATCTGAAACATTCCTTTTTTCATAAAATGCACAGCTGTGATTAAAAGCTCTGTGCTGGAGGAGTAAAAATATTTCACTGTCCTGCCTAGTACCAGGAAATAGAAGATTTATGTATTTCCTTTCCGTTGTCTGCTTTTTGGAACTTTATTCTTATCTCTTTATCTTCTCACTTTAGTGTGTAATTAAACTTCTTAGATGCAACCGTGCATACCAGTTCCTTGTTCCTTCTTCACTCTCTTGCGCTCTGATTTTGAGAACTGTTTTCATTGCTTCTTTTTTTTTTTTGCAGCACACTAGATATTGTAATGCTGTGCTTTGAATAGTCAAAAATTATTGTTTCTTCAAGTTATTACAAGGCTAAACTTGTATTCCAAGCTTTGTACGTATATCTGGCTTGAATGAAGCAGGTTAGTTTATGGAATAATTTATTTATTTACCAACTGCTTGTTATTTATTTGGTTCTAGCAGGTGGATTTAAGAACTTATAGTTTGATACACATAGAGCTGAAGAAAAGTCTTTGCTTCAGAGAACTTAATCTTTAGGATCCCCATGATAACTATCTGCAGGGTATGCATTCTTATTCTAGGTTCTAATTCTGTTAAATTTTGCATTTGTTTTCTTGTATATAAAGCACTGTTTTGGAAACAGGTCCCCTATACGCAGGCTAGCAGTAGCAGACAGTTACTGCATTCTGATTTTTTTTTTTTTCTGAGTTACTTGAAACCACTCACTTCATTTAAATTTCTATCAATTCAAAATTTTCTCTTTCCCTTGAGCACACTTTTTCCATATTTTTCGTTCAAAGTACTATTAATACTTTCTGATTATTCAGCAGAAAACTAAAAATGTCTCTTGAGCTACTCAGCCTGATTTAATTGGTTTTGGTGTATAGCAAGCTAAATTCCGATCTCCATTTATCAAACCCCAAGTCTCTCCTCCCCTCTAAAAGTGAGTGTTACTCAGGTGAAAAAAAATTCATGAGACAAAAAGTNCCCCTAGACTCTTATTCCTCACAGCTTTCCAGGTTTCTCTGAATTGGTTTGAAGTCATATTTTTACTTTGTTCTTTGTTTATCCATTTTTTACTTGCATGGGAACAAAGAAAAAAGGGTGGGGGAGTGCATAAGAATGTAAAATATTCTTTCCTTGTGTATCAAAGACAAGCAGTGTATTCAGAGGGTCAAAGTTCCTCTTTTTCCTGAAGAATTTCAATTCCTAGGCCCCTTGGGGGATGTGAAGTTGAGTAACCATCACCTTAAAACCTTTGTTTTCTGTTGAAATTTAACATGCTTTCCCCTAGTTACCTTCCAACATCCCCTCTCCTTCTTCCAACCCCTCTAAATTCTACCTGATAAGCTTTTCCTAGTGTAGACTTCTCAAACTTTAGGACAGTTCAATAATTTCATTTCGATTTATTTACGTGCTTAAATAAAAGATCTGGCATGCATGTTTGTCCTTATCTTGGCTAAATGTCAATCGCCTAATTGGTCACAGTATCAGAACTTGGACATTTTTATTTAAATTCTATGCTGTTACCACCCCACATGCTGCTGGGTCTCTTGGTTTATTTTTCTCAAAGTGGATAGAAGAGGGAAAAGGCCCTCAGATCAAAGGCTAAGGTAATTATGATTGTCCAGCCAAGAGAAGAAAAGGCTGTGGGGTGACCTAACTGTGGCCTTCTCGTATCTGAAGGAGCTCACAAGGAAGATGGAAGGAGACCATTTAGAAGGGCAGGACCAGGGGGAATGGCTTCCAACCTAAGAGAGTAGGTTTAGATTAGATGTTAGGAATAGGTTCTTTACTATGAGGGTGCTGAGGCACTGGCGCAGGTTGCCCAGAGAAGCTGTGGCTGCCCCATCTCTGGAAGTGTTCCAGGCCAGGTTGTATGGGGCTCTGAGAAACCTGGTCTAGTGGAAGGCGTCCCTGCCCACAGCAGGGGGGTTGGAACTAGATGATCTTGAAAGGTTCCTTCCAACCCAGGCCATTCTATGATGCTGTAATAACGTAATTCCTCCGCGGTGTTCTCAGTTATATTCCTGTTTAGGTCACCATTAAAATGGCTCAATAGTGTAGGAGAAAGGTAAAGTTTGGGTAAGCCTTTTAGTCCTATGCAGTTATATGGAGTATAGAGTCATCTATTAAAGATGCTGAATGCCAGCATGGCTTTGCCAAAAATAAAAATTTTCAATTTTTGATACAATTTTTTTTGGGTGACTAAATATTTGGAAAGCATGCCATTTATTTTTGGGTGTGAGAGTTCTATTTGTACACTGCTAAACTGCTTAATTTGAAGTTCGTAAGATCAAACATGCTGGCATGAATAATGGAGAAGTCAAACTAACTCCTTACAGGTTGAGCCCAGGAGGAAGAAATAAATGAGTAGCAATCTTTCTAGAAAAATCTCATGAGCAGAACCCCTGGAGTGGGTTGGGGGAATATNTGTTTGAGACTGTGCATAAAAGATTTTGTAACATTCACAAGGTCACTGCAGCGCAGGAATTAAAGGAAAGTTGGTGCTTGTATTTCTGNTTCCTGAAGAATTTCAATTCCTAGGCCCCTTGGGGGATGTGAAGTTGAGTAACCATCACCTTAAAACCTTTGTTTTCTGTTGAAATTTAACATGCTTTCCCCTAGTTACCTTCCAACATCCCCTCTCCTTCTTCCAACCCCTCTAAATTCTACCTGATAAGCTTTTCCTAGTGTAGACTTCTCAAACTTTAGGACAGTTCAATAATTTCATTTCGATTTATTTACGTGCTTAAATAAAAGATCTGGCATGCATGTTTGTCCTTATCTTGGCTAAATGTCAATTGCCTAATTGGTCACAGTATCAGAACTTGGACATTTTTATTTAAATTCTATGCTGTTACCACCCCACATGCTGCTGGGTCTCTTGGTTTATTTTTCTCAAAGTGGATAGAAGAGGGAAAAGGCCCTCAGATCAAAGGCTAAGGTAATTATGATTGTCCAGCCAAGAGAAGAAAAGGCTGTGGGGTGACCTAACTGTGGCCTTCTCGTATCTGAAGGAGCTCACAAGGAAGATGGAAGGAGACCATTTAGAAGGGCAGGACCAGGGGGAATGGCTTCCAACCTAAGAGAGTAGGTTTAGATTAGATGTTAGGAATAGGTTCTTTACTATGAGGGTGCTGAGGCACTGGCGCAGGTTGCCCAGAGAAGCTGTGGCTGCCCCATCTCTGGAAGTGTTCCAGGCCAGGTTGTATGGGGCTCTGAGAAACCTGGTCTAGTGGAAGGCGTCCCTGCCCACAGCAGGGGGGTTGGAACTAGATGATCTTGAAAGGTTCCTTCCAACCCAGGCCATTCTATGATGCTGTAATAAAGTAATTCCTCCGCGGTGTTCTCAGTTATATTCCTGTTTAGGTCACCATTAAAATGGCTCAATAGTGTAGGAGAAAGGTAAAGTTTGGGTAAGCCTTTTAGTCCTATGCAGTTATATGGAGTATAGAGTCATCTATTAAAGATGCTGAATGCCAGCATGGCTTTGCCAAAAATAAAAATTTTCAATTTTTGATACAATTTTTTTTGGGTGACTAAATATTTGGAAAGCATGCCATTTATTTTTGGGTGTGAGAGTTCTATTTGTACACTGCTAAACTGCTTAATTTGAAGTTCGTAAGATCAAACATGCTGGCATGAATAATGGAGAAGTCAAACTAACTCCTTACAGGTTGAGCCCAGGAGGAAGAAATAAATGAGTAGCAATCTTTCTAGAAAAATCTCATGAGCAGAACCCCTGGAGTGGGTTGGGGGAATATTTCCAGTTTCCACTTATATTATGCTGTTTATTTATAGATGGGACTGTGGTGTATGTTTCTCTCTGAAAATTTCAGGCCTGGCTGTTGTTTATGTAGTGAAGAGTTTGGTGGGAGGAAGGGGGAGACACAGGAGCAGCACTCCTGCACATTTAAAGAACCTACCATGTGAATAACGCTTAATTATGGCAAAGACACACCAGGATAAAAAAAAAACAACATCCTTGCCTGTATGTACAATAGAAGGAAGATAGAAAATACAAAAAGGATATAAATGATTCGTGGTATAATTAGAGGCTGCACTGAAGTTGAGCAAAAGGCAAATCAGGCCCTGAGCCTGGAGACCAACATGCTGTTCAGATTTCTGGGAGATTGTGGAAAATAACTGAAATGATTACTGGAGTAATATGCAGACCTGAAGGTAATTCTGAAGAGCTTCAGCTCACTAAACCCATTTGTAGGAAGATTCTGGTATGGGAACACTGTCTTGAACTCAGTTACACAAACCAGAGATTTGTCCCAATAACTGGTGTTTTGGCTAAAGTCATAGGACTGGATATGAGTGGGTAAGCTTAGCTGATTGGAACACTCTCTCACTCACACGCTGTGCTCAGTCTGTATGCCCAAGCTGGGTCTGCTATACAGATGCCATATGGGATGCTGTACGGTCAGGGTCTTGAGTGGAACAGGTACATCCCCCTCCAGTAAAATGCTACTGAGGTGCTCAGGGACCAATCAACTCGTACGGACAAGAAGAAGAGGAGATTTGACTGAAGCTTATAATTTCTGACTATGATCCCTGTGCCTGATACAAACAGTATTCAGGGTAACTTGAGGATGCTGATGAGGAGAAATAGCTGTACCAAGGTGTGCTTTATCAGCAGCTTTGAAAATACCAACATCAGCAAAATTGCACCCATTTGCCTTTTTAGGTACTTAAGCATGTTTAGAAAACCATTGCATCGCACATGTGTGCTTTGTAAAGCAGCTGTGAGTATTCCTGTATAGGTCAGGGACTCTCTCAAATACTGCATCTTACAGAGAAGCCCTTGTGTCATTTGAAGGTCTAATTTGGGGATCTGTGGTAATGCTGGCTGGGGCTGGCTGGCAGTGGGGGTGGAGTTCAGTAAGAGGTGGTGTTAAGTCATCAAGTTATTAGTCGTAATTCCTAAGACAGTGGAAGTTACAAGTTCTAATTCTAAAGATAGTAAAAGAACAAAAAAGAAAACAACATTTAGGTCAATGAATACTCTTCTGTTCACATCAGAGTAGAAAGCTTAATTAACTGAATGTTTTATGTCATTTGCAGACATCATACAGACTCTGCTCAATTGTACTGTGTCTGTTTTGTCAGTGCCAAGGGAATACTCAGGGCTCAGCTGATCTCCATCTATGGAGTGCTGCTATGGAGTAACCTTCTGTGTTACTTTTAATTAATAATAAAGACAATCATTAAAATATTCTTTAATCTTAAATCCTTTGGCTTGCAGGCTAAGACATCCTGACTGACACCTCTAGCCTTTGGCTATCTGCTCCCTTTCAGGGCAGCGAGGAGGAGAGGTACTTGCCAGTGCCTGGGGCAGAGTGTGGGGGAGAGCCTGAATTGCCAAGGGTCTGTTCTCTGCTGGGCTGCTGCCTCCTGCTTTTGGGTATTTGACCTCCAAAGGAGTCCCAGTCCACAGCCCCATTTGGATATATAAACAATATAATAAAAGCCTGATATGCTTTTAGAAAAGTTCAATTATGTAGGGAGAGCCAGTCCTTGCTGCCTACAGGCTAAATATTGACTTTAAATACAGCCCCAAGCAAGTGAAACACTGCTCATAAATAGCCTCAGGAAGCACTGACCTCAAAACACACCTGCACAACACAATCCTTCTCCTGGTTGCTTTCTATTCTGAAGGCCAGTACCTCAGTGTTGCCTTATAGCAGTGATATATTACTGCTTTCTATTGCCTTGTTTTCAGCTGTTTTGCTCCCTTATGTTACAGTGCTATCTGTTCCATGCCCATCAATTCTTACATTACAAAACAAAGAAGTGTATGCAATGTCCTGCTGCTCCTGGCCTATTTCATTAGTGCTTATGCTCATCAGCTGTGCTCAGCTGCAGTGCTGGAGTTCAGAGTTTACAGTAAAATTCTTCATAAAAAGAACACAGTAAGAGCAGAAAGAGCTGCATTTGTTTAAAGTAGCTTGAAGAAGCCCTCTCAGTAGCAACCTCACCTTGGCTTTTTCTATGGCCTAATGCTTGCACTGATACTGAATGAACAGTATTCATTTTCTTACTGCAGCCAAGGTCATAGTGATCAAGTGATTTAAATAGGTTTAAAGTCCTGGGTACACTGACTCCTCATGCTTAATTATTATTCTAGGCAACTTCTTCTAGACATCAAATACTCATGAAAAATCAATAGTCAAACTCTCACTGTAGATGATTTGATATTTTTAGGAATATAGATGAATCTGTTAGGTGTATTTTAAGAAATTTGCTAAAGAAGTTACTGAGACATCACTCACACCCCAGCTCACAATTACTGATATAACTATGGTTGACGACAACATTTTAGTTTTAGGACCAACAAAAAAATTTTAAAGAGTGAAAGGACTAGTAAAAAATGTGGAGATACTCTCAATGCAAGATCTTCTCTGGCAACATGAAATGAAGTTATATCTCTATTAATACAGAAACTCACTGCACTTGAAGGGACCTGCGATACAACACTTGGCTTAATTGTTGTGCTCATCAGTTGATGAGAATGCTCAGTAATGTCTGCAGCAAAAATGGCTTGCACTTATGGCTCCATTCATGAACTTTTTCCTTAGAGTAAGACTGGTTTGAGACCCCATTTTACTGATTAAATAAGGCTTAAATACTTAAATTGCTCTTCCCTTACAGATAATCCAATCAATCCAGACATTTCATTTAATATGTGTGCTTTTACCAAAAATTTAATTACAAGCAAAAATTTATGTTTTGAAAAGTTAGAAAAGGAGGCAGTTCTTTCCAAAGGGTCCAATTCATTTTCAGTTACTATTTTAAAAATATCATTGTTGAGGGGATGGACACATGTGCAATCTGTCACAGGCCAAGTGAGATGTGCATTTATTTCTGAAACTATACGTGTATAGGTGGTTCTTCTCTGTCAGTACTGTATGGTAAAATTGCATCTTAATTTAACTTCTTGGAGCTGGTTTGTCTGCTCACATTTAGAGTATTTTATAGGATATAAGTATCTGAGAAGTTTGAGAAAGCTGTATTACAAGCTTATCTAAAATAGCTGTGGGCATGTTGGTGTAAGACAAGGAAGGAAGTGCAAAAGAATCAGTGAGTGATGAATAGAGAAGAATGTTTCCATCCATTCAAGTGAATTGTCACTGCATTCCTTCTTCACTCTCTATTCATCAGCCACAAAAAAAGGCAAAAGGTAATGGAAAAAAAAAAGGCAGGGAAGAGTTAAAACACTGCTTTGCTGTACTGTAATTGATTCAGCTGTATCATCCATCTTGTATGGCAAACTTGTTATCACTGTGGTAAAAACATGAAGGTGGGTTGCAAAGAAGAAACTGTTTCTGCATGGAAAAGAGTTATGGGCCAAATGGGCAAGTAAGGAATGGGCATCATTTAATATATTAGCACAGTGGACAGTGCAATAGGAGAGAGCAAGTATGTTGAATTAGGAAAAAGATTTGAAAATTAGATAGACTTTTGAACTTTATATACCTGGAAAAGGGGAGCAATGGTGAGAATTTAAGAGGCACCTAAAACAACTGGGACTGGGAAAACAGCACAGTGGAAAC
This sequence comes from Edolisoma coerulescens, assembly GCA_013397115.1. NCBI lineage: Eukaryota > Metazoa > Chordata > Aves > Passeriformes > Campephagidae > Edolisoma > Edolisoma coerulescens. The sequence continues at coordinate 372,167 of VWZW01003149.1, forward strand.
TGCAGTTTATTTGAATTCTATGGAGGTAAGTTAAAAGAGGGTTAGAGTTGTATACAGAAAGTTTTGACAGTAAAAATGCGAGTTTTAGATATATTCCAAATATGGTCATGTTCTGGATGCCTGAGGGGAGTGGGTCAGGGATGTCAAAGGTCCTTGCACTCAGATGGCAGGAAAGGCAGTGAAGTTGTCAGAAATGAGAGGGTATATACAGTAGATGAAGTGTAAGAGGAAAGATAAATATTTCAAATAAGACCAGGCTGGTTATATTGACAGTGAAGTCCCAACAAGATCGTCTTTGTGAGACAGCTGAAATGCAGAATAGGAGAAAGTAAATTGAAAAGTAATTCTTCAAGTGGCCTGCATTCCTTCTACTAGGAATGAAGGAAGGTAAGTATGGGGTGCCTTAGACTAACACATTGTGATACTGTTTGAAGTTACACCTTCAGTCTCTGGGTTTTTCACTTCTGTCCAAGAGTGAAAATCTTCTCATGGTTTCAGTTCACTATGATGCCAACATGGTCAAAACTAATCACTGGACTAAATATGCATGCAGATCAAAGACTGCAGGTAGTGTACACTTGGTAGTGTGTAAACTGTAAGGCTAATAATAAAATACACATATTAGGGATGTTTTCCCCACTTACGTCACAAGCCCCAAGAAACTTAAACTGCTCCCAAAAGCCACCAGGCATAGCCTTGCATTGGTATTCAAACAAGGAGGTGCTTTGAAGAAATCACATAGTTCAGCAATATTTTGTCTAGATTCTTGCTGAAATAAGGTTAATTCAAAATCACAGTTCATTTCTGTGGTATGGAGCATGATTTCTTTTTCTGAGGTTGGTGACACTTACTGCCTTGTAGTATATATTTTGCTTGCAGTCTTTAAACTTCATTAATTTGTCACAGATTTTGCCATTATACTGCAATACTGACTACCTTTCCTCACAAAATGCATGAATCATTTACTTATTTTCCTAAGTGGTGGTGAAGAGGAAAATTAAATGAGTTAACATATTCAACTTTAGCTAGGTGACTGGACCTCAAAAAGAGCCTCAACAAGTCTCAGTCAATCGGTTAGGTTAGACAAGCATGCAGCCATTGACATAATCAAGAAAAAATTATCTCAATGCACAGAGGTGTGAGGGGTTTTCTTAAAAATTTTTTTAGTGCTAGTATTACAGTATTTAAGACACTATGAATTCAGACAACTTTAGGGAGAAAGCATAAAAAATTTCCTGCTAAAAAACCCGATAATCTGTTATGTCTGAAGCTGTAAGTCTGCTGGTGGTCACTGCAGGTTGCTTCGTGAAGTGTAACCCAACACTCTACAATAATGAATCCACCCTAATTGGAACTTGATGATCCTTGAGGGGGGAAAATGGGTGCGGTGTACTCCTCAGATCTTATTTCTAACATTTTGGGCTCCTTGGAGATGGTGAGACTTGAAGTATTGTTGCAATGTTTTTCAGTACAGCTTCCTTAAATTAATCTGGTGTTCAAAACTAGAGCACTTGTCCCTGTAAGCCACACTTCAAAATAGCATCTTGGAGCTGTTTTTGATGATTTTGCCTGGAGTGGAAGCAGAAATGAGTGCTGGCTTTGGCTGGGGTAGTTAATTTTCTTCGCAGTGGCTGGTATGGGGCTGTGTTTTGGATTTGTGCTGAACACAGGGCTGATAATGTGGAGATGTTTCTGTTATTGCTGAGCAGGTCTTGCACAAAGCCAAGGCCTTTCCTGCCTTTCATTCTGCCACGCTGGGGAGGAAGGTGGGGGTGCATGGGAGGCTGGGAGGAGACACAGCCAGGACAGGTGACCCAAACTGACCAAAGGGATATTCCCAACCGTGTGACATCATGCTCAGCATATAAACTGCGGGGAAGAAGGAGGAAGAGGGGGTACATTTGGAGTGGTGGCACTTGTCTTCCCAAGTCACTGTTACTCATGATGGGGCCCTGCTCTCCTGGAGATGGCTGAGCACCTGCCTGCCCACGGGAAGCAGTGAATTAATTCCTTGTTTTGTTTTGCTTGTGTGCTCAGCTTTTGATTTCCCTCTTAAACTGTCTTAATTTCAACTCATGAGTTCTCTGGCTTTTACTCTTCTGATTCTCTCCCTGATCCTGCTTGTGGGGAGTGAATGAGTGGCTGTGTGGTGCTTGGCTGCTGGCTGGAGTTAGAGATGACAAATACCATACACTTTGAAACCAAATTACTTGTGGAATATCTGGCATAACAAACACAAGAACTTAGCTAAAAAGAACTTAATGTTTTAAAGAAAAATATTTTTTGCAAAATAAATTCTAACAGTTCTTCCAAGCACGCATCAAACCCCAAGCATTTAACATCTGCAGTATAATTTTTCTCCCCTCTAAATTCTTTTGATCTTCCCAAAGTGTAGTGCAAAATATTGATAGGTTAAAAATGTGCCTGTGTCCTAAACAGAAAGTGGGATGGAAGAGCACAGTAATAAAGGGAAGAAAGTAACGCCTCAGGTTTTATGAACAGCAGCATGAAATGCCTGACCAAAAGAGCTAAGAACTGGAAAAATTGTTTGAAGCAGAGGAAAACAACAGAAGAAATATGAAAAAGGTGGGGAATGCAGGTAGAAACTAAAGTTTGTGTACCATTGAAATTGATACTTTATTTAGATGCCTACTATTTTGGTTTCTCTTGGGCAAAAATAAGGTCATGCTGGCCAGGGGCTTGACTTTTTACATGTTAAAGGTCAGAAAAGATATATTGAATGTCATTTAGGATCTTCACTTGTCTTAAACTCAATTTTCATTATTATCTTCTTCCAAAAGGTTTCTATCAACTTTACTGTATTTTAAACATTTCAACAATATGATGAATGGTGCTTTAAATGAAAAATTTGTGATGATGGTATGTAACGTAATAAATCTTGTTTTGTAAGTTTACGCTTAGAGGGTTATCTACCTGCAAGTTGCTCTACAAGTACCAACCTTTGAAAGAATTGTCAGGTTATTTTAATTATCCCACAGATATCCTAGGGACAAAGTAATTTCACCATCATAGATGAAAAAAGTTTCTGTATTTATGTGAGGTTTCTTCAGAGTTTTTCAGATAGAAGAGGGAGAGCTCTCCACAAAAACCATTTTGTTGTCATCATCTGTGAAATTGACTGATCAAGTTTGGTCTCTGAAAATAGAGGAAAAGGTGGCAATACCAAATAAATAGGTTTTGTGCTGCATTGTGGTGGTATTCTCTGTTTGTGGGTGGTGGTTTGTTTTTTTTTTTTTTAGTAAATGTTTCCTATGATTTTTAAGTTTTCTTAAAGATGTTATGGTGGTCCAAAATATTCCATAGCTAAGTAGCATAGCAAACTGAATGTTTGCCTTGAGGCTGTAACAGAGTATTTTCTAAAGCCAAACTTTTTAAGAATGGAAGAAAATAAGTGGTAATTAGATTAATTAAACCCATACTAAACCCAAACTTTGTCTCAAACAATGCTAAGATCTGTCTATTCGTTATAAAATGTTATCTTGCTCATTGCTTTTAATTGTTTTGCAGCACGTGAATCCAGAGCGTAATTAGATATTGGCCACATCATTTTTAAATAGTTATTAAAAGGATATGTGTGAATGCGTTTGGTAATTCTGTAGTGTTTAAAATCCAGATTTCCTACTGTCATGGGAAGTGTCATGCTTTTGCTTCATAAACAGACAATGTATATGTTCAATAAAAACTTGTTTAGGAAAGTACAACACATTCATCCTTGATATTTAAGCAAATTCACATTGCAGAATGATTAATTGCATTCAGCCTTTTCATCCACTGCTAATTTTTCAGGGGACATAATTGGATGCAAATTGGCCAGTGTTAATCATTAGATACCACTAATTAAAAACAGAAGCTGTAGGTAATGGTATGATTATTGGTAGAAATAAATGAAGCAGATCAGGTAACTCTTTTCTTCAGGGACTCATGACTTGTGCTTGAGCCTCATTAAATTCCAACATGTGAAGGTGCCCTGCTGGTAGAGGCTGCAGGAGAGCTGTATTTATAAATAACTTAAAAGTAACATAGGAGGGCAGTGCCTGAAAAAGGAGGTGTGGAACATTCCTGTGGCTCAAGGACTTAGCAGTTTAATGAATTAGAAACTTTAAAAAAGCAATTTAATTAGGTGAAAACTGGTTTTGCATAACAAAAAGCCAGTTGAAAGAGAAACTAAGGGCATTTATTTTCTGACAGTGTTTCTGAAGCACACTGAAATGCCATGTTCTGAAAATTCAGTGGGTACTTTTTGTATCCAAAGAATTAATTTCATACTTTGCCTTTTAAAACTGACTGTGATGTTAGATGACCTGTATACTGACTGAAGTGGAGGCTTGCTGAAAAAACTGTGATCACCCATTCAAATCGATAACAGTGTTTTGTGCGAGGATTCAGAAGAGACAATTTCCTCATGAAGAATCTTCTGACTTAGCTTTTAAATTACTTTTAAAATACACTGATGAACAATGAACCCTTTCATTCCAGTGCTTTGGGTTTTTTTCCATCATAATCACCGAAGTTCATCAGGAATAAACAGTAGTAATAACTCCCTTTAAGGGATTCATACAGTGATGGAAAACACCTCTTACATAATTCAAAGTACTGATACCAAATAAAAGATGCTAATAGTAGGTACTGCATGCTGTTCAGTCTTATGGACAGAATTAGTGAATTAGGCATTTTTGGGGGGGGAAAAGAGCCATGAATTAAAACATTTTAATTTTCACTGTTTCTTCCAGTTCCCCACCGACGTAATGTTCAGCAGTGGTGTAGGCAGCGACTGGGAGCTGTTTTCTGGATGCATGACTTCTGTCCAGCAGCTTTGCTCTGGCACTGGTCTTTTCTGGCTGCCAGCTGGAGTGAAGGACCTGCACAGATGGCAATGCCCCAGCTCTTTGGAGGCAGAGACTGAGGCTGGAGCTGTAACAATCAGAATTAGGACTTGAGCTTAGAGATGTGCATACCACAGTTTTACACATGCACCACATTTCATCTTTTTGATAATGGCTGCTCTTATATATACTTTAGGTTACAACTACTACTGTGAAATCAACATCATATCACCACTCGTTCATAAACATGAATGATGGCTTCAGCATTAAAAGTTATACTGAAAACAGATGGTTTTAATTTGATTGTTACTGTTTTAATGGCATAGATTTTATTATATCTAGTGACTTTAATATCTACACAAATAACTTTCTTTTTCAGGGCCACATTCTTGTGTCTGAAAGAAGTATTTTATATTGCAGGACGCTGATCAGGTCTGAACAAATACTGGGTTAGTTCCAGTCATACCAAAGCCAAAAAGAACATAAATGTAAGTAGTTTCTAGGACTAGTATCAAACCACAAAAGGATATTTTTACACTGCATAACTGCTGGATTCACAAAATAGAAGCCATCAGAAATACAACTCTTTGCATTCTACTACATCTGATTTCAAAACAGTTGGATTGTTTCATAATGGAAGTCCAATTAAGCTTAGAGTAACCTTGCTTCTAACACATGAAGTTCATCAAAAGTGAATTAAATTTTATTAAACTGTATGGATAGATATTTTCTTATGAATGTGAAGCCTACTGAATACATCATCAAGTATTTTTAAGAGATATTACTGTCCTCTGAAATAGTCAGTAGAGCAGATAGACTGAAAATTCTGTTTTTCAATTTGAATGTAAATTTTAAATCCAAAGTCTAAACGTTCTTGTAAAAAAACGTGGTCTGAAAGGAAGAGTATGTGTTCAGTGGGGCACTAATAGAAAAATTGGAAAGTATGTATGAATAGCTGTATCAGATGAGTGAGGAATAAGATACGTGCCTAAGGAAATATTGTGAATTAAGTGCTCTTATTTCAATTGCATCTTCCACCTGGGTTTTCATGGTTACAAGAAATAGAGCATTATTTATTGGCAGCTATCTTGAGAATGATCTGGGAGTTACCTTGAATCACAAGCTAGTACAAACCAAGAGTATCATGTGAACATTTGGAAGGGCTGTGTCTAGGTAAGGTTTTAGCTGTATGGGAGTGATATCCTGTTTTGGCCACAGCTCTGTGCAAGAGATGGACTGCTTAAGAAGAGCTGAGTAAAATGAGTAAAAATGAGTAGAGGCTGGGAAAATATCACTAGCCTAGAAAGATTTGTAAAAGAAGAGAGAACAGTTGAAGGTCTTTGAATCTTCAGGTGCTTACAGGGTTGTGATAAAGAAACAGTAGATGGTATATGCACTATGGATTAGAAAACTGATAAAGTAATTGATTTGCACCTCACAAGGATGTCTGGATGACAGCAAAACTCTTTTTCAAATGAAGAGGTAAAATAGACTGTTCTGCACTGGAGATCTTTCTGAGCAGGTTGCACCTTTAAGGGTTGACACAGCTATAACTAAATCTGTTTTAAGGCAAGGGAGTAGATTAGGTCAGACTGTGACAGTGTAGCTATTGATAGTCTTTATGACATCGAGAAGTAGTTCAGAAAAATGACTGTACAGCACAGAATCTGTATAGAACATGTTAAAAAGCAGGTACACAAATATGCTGTGTGAGCTAGGAAATTTAAAAATGGGGGAAGCCAAATGTCATCAACGTTCAGAACATAGTACAGTATTAATTCTGTTGTAATGAGAAGATACAGTGTCCCCCCGCCAACAAAAAGAAGCCCATCTTTGGAATAGATAACTTATTTCTAATTTGATTTTTGGAAGTCTATTTAACAATTTAAAATTAATTCTCTGTAAATGCATACATTTTTAATTAACATGTAGAGTATGTAATTTTTAAAAGTATGCTAAAATTCCAAGCTCTGCATGGGGAACCAACCAGTGCCATAATGAAAAATATGGCTCCACTTTATGTTTATTAGCATTTCCTGTTCATTCCTTCTATATATGTGTAAATAACTGTACTGGTGTAGATGAGGCACTTGGTGATATGGTTTAGTGGTGAACATGGTGGTGTTGGGTTGGACTCGATCATCTTAGAGGTCTTTTCCAACCTTAATGATTCTACGATTCCATGATATTAATTTTGCAAACGTATGAGCTATGAGATGTTAATTGATTCCCCCTACTGTGATAGTTATCTAATACATCTTTATACTAAATACATTACAATTCCAGAGCCTCATGCTCTTGAGGTATCTTGGGGGTCCAGGGTATGACTGTAGGCTTGGGGTAGCATGGGGTGTGTGAATGGGGTGGCCACAGCACAGGTTTGTATTGGAGTGGCAGACCACCATCTCACAAAGCTGTTTCTGCCGCCTGGGCTTGCTGCTTCCAGGGGTGTGTGGAGGGAAGAGTGGCACCTTGGTAGTGTGCACTCTGCCTTGGGGAGAAGGTGGCCAGACTGTGTGGAAGGATATCTGCCAGAGTTCCCATTTTAGAAACACAGATATACTGTGTTTGGTATGTTTATATCAAACTCTGGGGGACACCTTGCTGGCAGATACCTCTGTTTCTTACCCAGATGCACTCTTGGCAGCTTCTGGTTTTTGTACTGTAGTTGCCTTTAGATGCTGTGAGATGAAGAGCTGACAAACAGTCCTTTGAACCAGACAGTGTGTGCTGTCTTGTACCAAGGGACACTGGACCCAGGCACAAGCATATTTTCCTTTCCTGGGCTTCACAAGTAGAAAGAAAATTTACTTCAACTTTTGCTCTGGGATGAGTCCCATCAATCAGAATTGTTGTAGTAACCCAGAGGATGGGTCCTTTGCCTGCCTTAGCTTCTTGCAGTGGCATTGCGGTAGAACTCATGAGGAGAAAGGCTCTGGGCTCTCATTCCAGGGCTGATCACTCTGGGGGGTCTATCCTCCAAGTTCAACTATTCAGGGCAGCTCAACATTGAGGACAACTATGCCAAGTGACTGTGGAGTGGCACGACCTACTCTAAGCCATAATGGACACACCTTCCAATATTTTTCACTTTCAGTACAGAGCGAGTGCTGATGCAAATGCTGTGCAAATGGCAACTGTGACTTGTTCTTCTTTGCACTGGGCTTCACCCAGCTGTCTTTCCCCCATACTGCTGTGTAAATGAGCAACTTAGAGTTCTATTAGCCTACCATAGTGAATAGACATGTTACAGCAATGCAAAAGATGTGTGGAGCATGATCTGACCATGAGGCTTGCGAGTAAATTTTGCCCCAGAAAATATGTCAAAGTAGCAAGGAACCATTAACACACAAAAAAAGCAGAAAACTCTATCCTCTTTGCTCCTCCCAGCAAGCCTGTCTGTTGAACCCTGCCCATAAGCAGACTTCTCTGCCTATGAAGAAAACCAGTTTTTAATTTTTCATTACGAGTTAAAGACAGTAAGTAAAAATGCACTGTTGAAGTGAATACTGATGAGTTCTTCAACATGCAAACTCAATATTATCAATGTGACAAAACATTTTTGGTGTAAACAGAGCTGTTAGTGTGTTTTATATCTACATGGTCAGTGTAACAGCTGCCACTTTTCAGGTGACAGTCTAGAGTTAAACAGACTAATGAATCAATCTATCATCATTGCAAATCAATGGAAAGGCTTCCATTGGCTTAGTGAATAACTTCATCAGCTGTCATCGTAGCAAATGCTCTTGACCTGGGCACTCAGAAGAGCAAAAGAATGAGCACTAATAGCACCCCTTCAGCACATCTGGGCTGTTCCCATTGTACAAAAGACTTGCCAAGTGGAGAATGAAGATTCAGAATGCCTCTCTGAAACACTGCCAGTCTGCACATACCAAGCTGGCAAAGGCAAGTAGTAGTTCCTTTTGTTGTGAGATCATCAAAAAGGTAGACAAAGTCATGTGTTTGGTTTTTCCAAGCAGGAACTTGGGTAAATCCCACGCTGATTGTATGAGGTTTCATAAACCTGTTTTGCCTGCAGTTGCTCTGAATTGTATAGTGCTGCTGAATGAGCATTAGAATCACTCAATACATGTTTCAGATCTCTGTTGCTTCTATGAGATATAACTCTCTCCAATAAAAAAAATAATATCCATTAATTAATCCTTATGTTTGTGCTAATAATCCTACATTGTTTTTCTGTAACTGTGAAGAACATTATTCTGGGTTTTGTGGGAGATGACTAATATTCCCTAAAGCTTATTTGAAGTGGTTTTCTGGAATGGACTGCCAATTTCATGTTTTCTGTGCCATTGCTCTGAGTAAGACAGTATTCTCTTTCTCAAAGGCCAGAAGCTTGTATCATCCCGAGTGCTCAGCATCTTTGATTTTTTCTGAGGAAAACTGCAGTGGCACTGTTGGTGGCATGAAACACTTAACACTGCTTGGATGCGATGCATGGCTTTATGCACCCTGTCATTCTTGCATAAAAATCACTGGGATGTGTTACTATGTCAGCATCATAAAGGGCCTACCTTGTCTTATTGTGGCCTAAGAGTTGATGCATATTGTTGAGCAGCAGGTCTGATTGAATTTTTCATGCACTCCACAGAGACTTTTGTTTACATTTTGTGAATTGTTAGAAGAATTCAGTTTTTTGAACTCATATGATTAATGCCTCAGTCTCAGGATTTCAAATGTGTTAGACACAAGAGGGGAAAGAAAGATGGTGCCAGTCTTATGTCAAACATAATTTTTTCTTCTTCTCCTTCCTCCTTCCACTTTCATCAGGACTCATCTTTGTCACAAACTGCACTGACTTTTTCTGACATTGCAATGGCTCAAGTCAAAAGAAAGTGGGGGAGCAAAAGAGCTGTGGAAAAGCACTAAAACTCTGAAGTGACCAGGAGCTGAGATCCTGCTATGTGAATCCTGTAGGTCCTACTTTCAGCTAGCTCTCTGCATTGTTCCTCTCTCCCCCTAAACCAAGGAGAGGGAGAAAGAAGGGAGTATGGTTCTTTCCTTCCAGATTCTTGTTTTTAACATATTCGTAGTTGTATAATATGATTGGTGTTGATGGAGTAAAACCTGAAAACATATATTAAAAGAGGAAAAAATGTGGAGCAAGAGAGTGTAAGTATCAAAATACATCTTGCGGTAAATGCAGCTAACATTTCAATGTTAATAGTCTACCACATAACTTGAACTACTCAAAATGACAGATTACTGATGATTAGGTTAAAATCATGTTAAGTTTAAAGGCTTGGATCTTTTGATAAATTTTTTTTTTTCTGCAAATGATAATCTCAATATTGCACAATCTATAGCCCTTCCAATTTTGTGAAAATGTCATGCTTTTGAAGTGCAAATAGCAGTGATTTCTTTGCTTTATCCACAGTAATTAAAACAGGGCTTCTTTGCCCTGCTGTATATGTCTATCCTCTATTTTATCTTTCAGCAAATCTGTTTTACTGCAATAGCCTTGTAATTGGGAATCTGTGCTTATCTACCCCATGCCCTTCTTTCTTCTTTTTTGAAGATTGTAGTATTTAATGTTTGAGGTTGTTTCAGAACGTTGAAATTTGTATCTGTGGATAAATACAAGTGAGTTTTCCGGCTTTAAAAAAAGCAGCTTTTTGAACTATATTAAACACTCATAACATTAAATTTACACCATTATTAAATACTCAATATAGGCAGCTTTAATCAGCAGAAAGTGATACCCCAGGTGTCCTGTTCTGATTTCCAGTAAATTGCTGTTTAAGCTCCTGTAGATTTCACACTTCTGGCAGATACAATATTGGGTGAAATATTTCATGAGATTGGTGAATTTATTTCTTTTTTCTTTTGTTTATGTTTTTAAACAAAGCTCCCTTTCTTTTATATGTCAGAAAAATTAAGCTAGCTGTATCTAATTTCAGACATGAACCAGCATGGCCTATTTTCCATACAAATTTAATACAGTGTAGTGTATATTATCCATGACTCAGAATAGCATAACAAAAAAAGCCATCAAAGATTTCCATTATGAACAAAATAGCTGCTAGATAAGATAAATATTCAAGACAGATGATAGTGGAAATTAAAATTTTATAATTGGCCTTCTACAATTAAATTCTAAATTGAGAAAGAGTTTCTTCCCATTCCATCTATTCTTCATAGACACCATTTATTACATCTTTGTGTAACTCGTAGAGGGGGAAATTCATTAAAGGTTTTTTTTTTAAAGGATTATTATGATGCAAATTGCTGCTTGTAGTGTGTGGTGCACAATGCTGCTACGAAAGAAGTTAATCAGAAGAAGAGTGGACAGCTCAGCAGACTATAAATGGGAGAAGATGCCTTTTACTTGTAAGCAAGGCCAGTTTAAAACTGGCTACGTGTTGGTGATCTCATTCATTTTCCAGTAAAGACAAAAATCACCATGTCTGATAAAAATGATCTCTGTTCATGACAGCAATCTCTTTTCCTGATCAATTCCTTGTAGGGAGCATAGATTAATTAGGAATACCAAATAAACATTACCTGACATGTCCCATGTAGTCAGAAAGCACCTTTGCTCTTTGAACGTGTAAAAAGGAAACAAACAGGGAAACAAGAGCTTCCCAGCTCATGTTCAAAGAGGAATGCTAGTGATTACATAAACCCTAAAGAGAAGGCGCTATGCTTTATTTAGCATGCTGTTTCTTGTTGTGTTTTTAAGGGCTCAGTGTCTTTCCTTCCTAGGTCCTGTATGTGCGTAGAGCACAAATGACCTTTCTAATGACCTTTTATAGTTTTGTGCTTCTTGGTGGCAATTTTAGGGGTAAGCAAATCATGGGAAGGAAAAAATCCTTGGGGGAAATGTGAGTGGAAGAATTATTGGTACTGAAAACAGTATATGCAGAGGCACTTCTCACATTTGGAATGGAGGCAGTCTTTAGAGGCAGGGTAACATGATGGAGAGGACAGATGCACACTGGAAAGGAATGTAAGAAAACTGAGGCCGGGGGAATATAAAAGCAGAGAAGTGAAGTTTCACCATACTGATCTACTGGAAAGGATACTAGAAGAGTGGATTACTAGGTAACCCTGTACTGTGGACAAGAAATGCAAAAATACCTGATCCAGTGCCAGAGCTATGAATCCATCTTGCTTTTTGATTTTCTAGAAATTCAAATTTTCAGTTTGCATGTAAAGACTTTTTTACTTCCACCTCATCCATTACCTTCATCCCTCTCAGATACGGAAATATGGAATATGTATCAGAAAGCACCAGCCACAGAAAAATATTGCAACTGTTGTCTAATGGAATGAAATAAGTCAGTAAGTACTGAATAAATAAAACGAAAAACAGCTGGGAGTTAGACACACTAAAAGAACTCTCTGAATTGTGATGCTCTCTTCGCATACTGTTTTGCCTGTGTTTGCCTGAGAATGTAGGCGGTTTAATGCAAAGGTAAATGAAAACAGGGATCCTCAAGTTCTAACAGGCAAAGGGAGCTTGTAATGTAACTTACACTATGTCTTTTCTCAACAGTAACTCTTGCATAATTTATTTTTCTCTTTATTGTTTCCAGAAAAGAAAAAAACTTGCATACTCCTATCATATCAGATGTATATTCTTACTGAAAAATCTGTACATCAATACTAATTAGTCATCTTTACTTACAGGCTAACTTACAAGACACTAAATTTCCTTTTCATCATGATGGTGTTCCTTCTGTCATTAAGGAAAAGTCTCTTAATGAAATAGGAACACCTCATGGTGCTGGCCTATAGTGTCTTGGAGCAATGGCTCAGAGCATTATTGTGTGATGTCTCTGGAGTAAGGAAGGCAGTGAGGAATTCACTCTGCAGCTGGGGATGCTGTGAGCCCTGCTGTCACCCTACTGTCACTCTGCTGGCTCTTGTGGGCCTGCTCCTGCTGCTGCACTTACATTTCTGACACTAATTAAGACATGGTCTTATATGTATGGGACTATACTATAAATTTTACATAGTCTTACTATATTTGTGGTTCACTGGAGGACTTTTTGCAAGAACACAGATTAGCAAAATGCTGTGTTGGTTTTACAGTTCTTATGCTGCTCTGGATTTTGATGTACACAGGACATAACTTCTTGGGATAAATTTTGAGATAGTACAAATACAGATTTAGCTGAGAAAGAAGAGATCTTTTCTCCTCACTAAGAATTATTCTTAGGAGTGATACTCTGATATGAAAATGCAAGACTTTTTGTTGTTGTTTGTTTTTAAAAGTAGTAAAAAGCCCTCTCCCTGTTTATTAAACCTTATGAAAGCCCTGTTTTGAACATACATCAAAAATTCATGCATTTACAGGTATTTGAAGTATACAGGTTTAAGTATCCATTAAAAAAAGGAAAAGTTTTATCAGTCAGCTCTCTTACAGGCAGCCAAAGAGGTTTACTGACACGTAGGGAAAAAATCTTAAGTTGTAGAACCATTAGGAAAACTCTCTACTTAATGTTGACTGTTCTGGAAAGCTGTTAAAGATACTAAAAAGTAGTTTATCTTGGAAACCGCTCTGTGATAGCAAATATAGCAGAGCAATTTTGAATTTGTAGAGGTATCTATGATTAATAATTTACATTGTTTGGATATGTATCCTGCTCTTTTTGTTTCCAGTGCAGTCTTACTGGTAGTGACAAGAAAGAAGTTAAAGATATCAAGAAAAATAGCTAATTTAGACATTGCCAAACTCTGAAAAATAGAGAAAGAGTTCTACTATCACAAGGAGAATGCAAGTTATTCATTAACAGGTTTTTAAAATTTTTTCTCATTGCAAAATTGACTTGAAAGAGTAATAAAATACAAGAGCTTACTGAGTTTTGTCTTGAGTACAATCATCTAGGTTTATTGTCAAAAACTTTCAAGTTTTTGGAGATGCCTTGGCTGGAATAATCTGCAAATCTATGCTTGAGTGAACCCAGGAGACCAAGGAATCGAAATAGTGAACCAGGTGCGTTAACAATGGCAGGTCATTAAAGAGCAACACATTTATTACGTGTCAGTTTTGGGCCATCCAAATAAGATGCTGAAGGATAAAACTACATTGAGGGTTAGGCTCATGCTGTGAATACATAAGCCATAAATAAGTCTCTCCTGGCAGTGGTTGTCTGGTATGTCACAAAAGTGAATGACTGGCCCTGAGGAGCAAAGCAGGGAGCTTGCAGAGATCTGTGAGGTCCTGCCTTTGCAGCTGTGCAGCACTACTGCAGTAACTTGCCTGGGAGGGGTGAATAGGCTGTGGATACTACAGCTCGTTGGGTTGATGTTCTTTGTCCTTCGGGAGGAAGAGGCATGGTAATTTATAAATTGCTTAGGAATTTATATTTTATTTCACCTAATCGATAGCAAAATGTGGGCTGAGTAAGGATGGTAGGAAGTGATGCTAATGGATAGTGGCTAAAACATGGCTAAAATCATTATTCCTCATTGCTTCTGTCAAGTGACAACAGTGGATTGTTCATCCCTGCTCATTTCTAAAATTAATAAGTAAAAATTACTCTGCATTCTTGCTTTCTGAATGATGACTGAGTTTCAACCATCATTTTTACGCTTCTAAGCCAGTGAAACAGAAACTTCTAAATGGGTCTGAATGACTCAATAGTATTATGTGTGCAACTTACAAATGACCTTCAAAATGCGAATGGGATACAAGAACTGTTGGATACTGCTTTTTTGATGACTCTTTTTCTTCTTCCTGAATAGCACCTTTCACAATTAGATTGCTCCCTGGTTAGTATATTGACATAACAGTTTTATATGCCTAAATCTGAGAACAGCTAATATGTGTAACAGCATTCATTTAATCATTTAACTAAATAATTATATTCCCAAGAAACAGCCTGATGTGATGACATGCCAAAGATGACAGAAAAAAGTTTTTAAATCTGCAGTGATTTAATTAATAAACACATTAAATATTTGCATATAGAGATTATATTATTTATAATTAACTTTACAAATAATTTATTTTGCAGCCTCTCAATTTCCTCTGTATCATTCTGCCTCAGTGATAAATCCAGTCACATTTGACAGCCAGAATCTGGCATTTAAATGTGACCACAGTAGATAGAACAATCATTCTTTAAAGAACATATCCTGAGTGCCATATTAAAAAAATCTTAAAATCAGTGCCAACAGCCACTTTTGCCTATAGCAGTCATAGATCTGGCCATTTTGAGGCCAAACACACTTTATTATTATTTACTGTATTCTGAATAATTTTATCCACAGCTTAAGGAGAACTAAACTCCCTGGATGCCTTCTCATAGGAAGCAGTAGCCAGGAAACCTTACAGACAAGAGAAAAATGTATCTTTCTAATGGTAACAGTCAGTGAAGGTGTAAATTCTTTTTAAGTTACTTTAAATTCATAGCAAAGACCACATACAATCTTTTTTTTTAATCATCACTCCATGTCACTACCTAAATTCTTCTCTGCCTCCAACTGAGTTGTTGATCTTTTCTTCTGGCTTTCCTGAGAAATACAAAGGAATTTTACTATGTGACTCTTCTACTTTTAGCGTCTCTGTTCACTCGACCTCTTCTCAAGCATGGAAATGATGTGTGCTTCTTTCTCATGAGCAGATTTCAGTAAAAGCCCAGTAAAAGTTGCTTGAAAGGTTATAGTACAGTGAGAATTGAATCTCTCTTTATCAAATTGCCTTTATCCCGCTTCATCCAGGTGTGTCCATCATAATTTTTCCTGCTGTTTGACTTCATGACATGGCCTAGTTCTCTGTTGTCAATCCACTTCCAATAAGCAAGGATGGGTGAAAGAGAATTGCATGTGAAAAGAGACAGGGGAGGGGCATATAGCAAAGTGGAAGCTGCTCTGGAATCAGTGTTTCTCCCTTTCACCCTCATTATGCACCAACTTGCTACTGAAATTATTAAAATTAGATGCTATTTTTTTCTGATTAATGGGGGGTTTTTTGCCTGAATGGTCTTATGGCCATATGAACTTCATATTCAGTGTTCCTAAAATGTTGATGCTAAGTGTTGAGAAATACATACTTTCAGGAGTAAATCTAGAATGCAGAGGAGAACTCGTTAAACATAATCTTTAATATCTGGACTCAAAGTACAAGTTCTACGCCAAAAGTCAGGTCATGGTTTTGACCAGACATACATTTCCATGACTTAAGCAAAGAACAAGCAAGTATGTGGCTAGTATGGATGCCTGGATGCTTTTGCCAGCAACTGTTCTCTCAAGAACTCTTATTTCTTTTCATCATAATTGTTCCTCTACAGTTCAATAGAATATAGGGTCCTGGTGGGCTGTTTTGAGCATTCCCTCCCTATTATATGGGTTCTGTTTTTGCTTATTTGTAGTTTTAGGCACAACACTGCCGTTGACATCTTGGTTACCTTTTTCGTGTGGGACTGAGCCACAAAGTGGTTAGTATACATTAATATTAGAGATGGTACTCAGTTCCATTTGCTTATAAATCTAACACTTTTTTTCTGAACTGAAGTGACTTTTAACTTAACATTGTAGTATTTTTCTATTCCGCATCTCTACCCAAAGGTATATTCATTTTCTGTACGTGTATCTGATAGAAATACCATCCAAACATTGCTGGGTGTGATGAGATGCTTTTTAAAATGTGGGTCCACTGATTCTACTGACATTAAAAAGAAGTAAAAAAAGTTAAGCTGTTTTGACTGCCTAATGAAAAAATATTGGCATACTAGCTGCAGAAAAGCTTTCTGCTAACAAACAAATAAATAGCCTAACTGAATTGGGGAAAATAGTCATGATTTAAAGGTTCAGTTTCACTGAAGTACCATAAGTCTTTTGGAAGTGATGGAGCAATCTTGTGAAACCTAAATCTTATCTGTGATGGCTTCTATTCAGATATTTAGTGTGTGGAATGCTCATCTTGTCAGAATCATGACGGATTCTATGATTTTTATGTAGAATGTTGCAGTAAGGAGCTGTATTTTTTGACTGTCAGGTGAAAGTGGGGTATATATGCAAACTGATTTTGTAAAGCAACATCTGTTTTGTTTTTAGGGCCTTATTCTGGTAAAAGTCTCTGAGAAGTCATAAAAAGAAGTTAATTTAGGGTAAAGCTCATTCATTTTAATACAGCCTAAAGGCAATAATTAAGCTTTTCCAAATAGAAACAAATTCACTTTGAATAGTAATGGTAAGTGAAACATCCTGATGTGGATGAACATGTTGGATGTGGCAAAATAGATTTGGCCAGGTTAAAATTGTACTGATACAAATCCCTACATCAAACCTTGATCCAAGCTTTCTTATATTCCTTTTTAGAAAAATTATTCACCTTTTATTCTGTGTCTTGAAATTTCTTCTATTTCTAAACAAACACACTGGAGATGGATGTGTTTATTGGACAACTCTTTGGGGCTTTCATGTTTGTTGAGAGTATTCTGAACTTGCACAAGCTCCTCGGTATTCCCATATTCAGTTGGTACGCACAGATACACTGAACAACAAGTTAAGTTCTCAATTACTGTAATTTCCATTACTCTGTCAGACTATGAAGCAAATGTCGTAGATTTAAATGTAGGCAAAGAATGAAGGGTATGATCCAGACTCCAGTGAAGTAAATAATTTTTTTTTTTAATTTAGAGAGGCAATTTTCAATTAGATCAGGCAATCCATAAAAACCAGATGTAAAAGTTAAATGGGAATAGGTACTTTTAGGTATTGATTTCTTGCTCTCACTGAATCCCATGTCAATGAACTCCAGTACAGTTCCCAAGTACTTGCATGATTAGCTATTTTACCATTGTTTATCACTCTGGTGTTACTATTTCTCACATTTTCCATATGATAATGAGCTAATGAAACATAATTCCTCATGTGGGCCATATGTGAATAACCATAGCATAAAGTCATACTAAAACTGTCCTGTTAAATTAAAATTACAGTTACATTGCCATACATCAGCTATTATTTGTAGCAAATGGGAAACCAGCTCTATTATTGCATATACTCTACTTTTTGTTGAAGATAGTAGTAAAATGCATTCAGAACCATATGAACCTCTGACTTCAAGCCTAAGGCATGTGACCAGTATACCATCCTGCTGCTTTCTAGAAATTAAGTGTGTGGTAAATCCCTGAAGCGTTTCACATTTACCATTTCCTTTGACAGTCTTTCACAGGACTTCACTGATTAATTGTCAGACTGAGCATGCTTGAACTAAGTCATTAATTTTGTCTGAAAAGGTATCATTCCAGAGCACTTTCTCCGGCAAGATGATATTGCCTGCATTATTAAATACTTTCTCTAGTGCCTGTCATACATAAACCCTCTGCTCCCTAAGCACAGATCCCTTCTATTTACCTGCCATTCATGGATAGAGACAATAAACTAAGATGCAATTTTGTACTTCAGGTGTCCTTTGATGAAACAATTTGTTTTTGTGAATTTAAAAGAGCAGTAAATTATGAAATTTTGACACTTTGAAGATTTTTATTGTGTTAGAAGTGCTCATACTTAACTTTTTGTATACTAATTTTTCCATAAATTAACCAGAGTTCCCCATTTTCCCTGAAGGACCTCCCAGGCCTCTTAACAGTGGCCTGACAATGATGAAGTGAGTAGGAAGAATGGAGACATACTGATGAGAGAGGCAGTTAAAATGTTCTTTTTGCTATAAAAAATGTCATAGCATATTAGAGACTTTTGGCAAATAGTTTATTTTCATTTTAATTTGAAGTATAAATAAAGGTTTTGTTCTATTGGCATGCACAACTACCTTAATTTATCTAGTGTGATCTTACTTGAAGTAGTAAACTGCTGAGGCTTTTTTTATGAGCGTGTCAACAGACTAATATACAGTCTTATATTCAATAGAAGGAATAAGGATCCTGAGCCTTATTCATTTAGGGAGTGTTCCCTGCACAGTTGTTTGCCTGAAAGGATCCATATTATTTACTGAACAATGTAAAGCAGTACAGGACATATGGTCTTGGCATATTTAACACTTTATAAGTCCAGTGTGTATGATTTTAATCTGTTAGTTATGAACATCAGATCCTTAGGGAAGTGTGGAAGTCAAGAAGAAGACTTCAGTTTCTAAACACTAAGAGAGTTTTAGTGTGCCAGATAATGTACTTTTCAGGAGTAAATGTCTTTTTAATAACTGAACATGTTCAAGAAGCACATAGATCTGAATTAAGACCTCTCCTTCAGTTTTCTCCACAGGAAACTTCCTCTCAGTCACAAGGACTTCTATGAAAATCAGGCACAAATGGATTGAATGTCTGTGAGGTAACCCTCCTCAATTAGAGCTACAAATTATTTAGTACAGTTTTTGCATTGCCGCCAGTAAAACTTGAAAAATATTACTTATTTTGCCTTCTTTAAAGTAGGCATGGATTGCCCAGATTTGATTGAAAGTATAGACTGGGCAGCAAAATCAGGCAGTGTGATGGCTGAATAGACAGGGATCCACCTTGGCTTTTAAATTCTAGATTGTTTGCAGTGTTGGCTTTTGGAAACATCCCCTCCACTACTTTAAGTGTATAAATGGCAAACATTGAAAACTGGTGCTACTGGAAAAGCAAGGAACATGAAATCTCTTGACAACAAAAGTGAACTTTCTTTAGAGCAGAAGTAGCTCTTAAAAAGATCCTAAAATGGTGCCATGAATGTAACAATCCTTTAAATGTGATGAATAATTAAAAATAGCCAGTAACATATTCATCTAGACTACCTGGGAAATAATAAGGGACATTTCATAAAAATGAGGATTCTTATAAGTAAAGGATATTGCATGAAGACAGCAGAAGGTGGGCTCCAAATAAGAGGAGTGGGTTGAGGAGGGGTTTAGTTCATAGACAAACAGGAGAGCTCTTGCCAAAGACAGGGAGAGCTGAAGAGCCACACAAGGCTAAACTGATCCCAATTAACCTTTGAGTTTAATTAACCTGTAAATCAGAATTATCTGTATCTGTCTCAGTATGTCTGTGAGCTAAAATTATCAGAAGCTGTGAGGTTACTTTGCAAATATATTTATCTAGTCCTGCTACTGCTCAAGCATTCACTTTTGGCCACTGTTGAATAGTGTCTTGGGCTAAACGGGCTTCTACTGTGAGCCTCTGGCTTGTATGTGCTTAACTGGCTCAGATAATTCAGTGAGGAGAAAAAGAAGTTAAGTTTTATGAGTTAGTTATGGTGAAAAATATAACAAGATTAACCCATTTTTAATGATATCTTTTGAAGAAAGATTTTTTTCTTAGAAAAAGACTAGCAAGATGGAATACTAAAGATTAACAAGCTGTTTGGTGTATTGTGTGCTCTAACATGGGCACATTACATGACCACATAACTACACAGAATATTTTTTGACCCATAGTCTTAGTATTTTACAGAAATTAGTTAGAAAACTTCAGCTGAATTTGAGATGGCTCTGACACTATTGCCAGGTTAAAATGAGGCTAATGTTCAACTTTGATATGTGTATTTTATATTTCTAATTTTTTTTAAAATTATTTTAATATTGTTTTATAAAAAAGTAAAGATCAGACCAGAAAAGAAAGGTTATCATCATGGCAGGTTCATGACATGGGCAATTGGAAGGCACAGCTGGCAGTGGTAGAGCATTCTTTAAAACCTAAACAGTTTTCCACTTGCAACACATGTTGATTTACAAGCACAGGCACAAAAAGTAGGGTGATTAAGGAATTTATTCTCATTCATTGTAGCCTGTAGGCAAATGTCTTCAATATTTAACCAGGGGATCGATGAAAGCAAATTGTTCACTGACAACCAGCTAGTTACTTTCCTTCAGGTGAAATACTGCTCTAAGTACTCTACCATTATGAGGACAGTTCTCTCTGTTTATTTTCCATTACTTCCTGCATTTCTTTTCCTCCCTATTTTTATTACCTCTCCTTCAAGAGTCTTCTTACAAGATAAAACTGGAATTATGTGGAACCGGCTAGTTGCTACTGAGTCACATATCAGTCAAGCTCCAGTAGGGAGCTGCATGTTTCAGTTTCATGTATGCGGATAACTGTAATTTCAAAATGAGGTATAGAGCCCAGAGTGTACAAAAGTATTTCAGGAGGATTTGTGTGCAGTCTCCCCAGCTGGGCAGTGCCATTTCACCTGCAACACCATTTTATCCTTTGTTGGGCTAAGAATTTTCTGAGTGTCACTACTAGCCAGTACTGGAGGGGGCATGGCCCCTGTAAAAATGATGTCAGTATTTCCAAGGAGGTAATAGTACTTTCTCAGTGCCCTAAGGTCAAGTCTGATGTTCTGTATGATTTTTTTCACAGAACTGAGGTAGTGATGAGAGACTCCTCTCTTGTCATGTCCTCTCCTTGCCATGGGGGAAGTGTGGCAGTAGTGAAATTCTTTAAATAGCTACCAAGCTGGGACACAGTACACTTCAAAAGTTGCTGTATACCTTAGACACTAACCATCCTATCATCTTTTGTGCCCTTGGGGCAAGGAAAGTGGCAACACATTGTCAGCTTACAGAATTCTACATGAGAATTATTTGGGCAGTTATTTTTTCTGAGAGTCATAGATAAGGAGCTTTTGATCCTTTTCAGCCGTATTTATCAAATTTTAAATTTCACACCTGTAAACCTCAAGAAGCTGACCCATGTGGTAGACAATCAGCTTACAACATCACACCAGTATTTAGAACATCCACCATCTTATCTCTCTAGCATTCTACGTATTGCTTTTATCAAGAAATGGCCTTGTTTGTTCAGCTCTCATATGCCAATTGCTGGTACTAGATCCTGACAAATCATCCTTCTCAAGGAGTAAACTGGCATTTTTCAGCTATCTTCAGCAGTTACTCCTCCAGGTGCAAACAAAGAAACAACAGAGAAATAGTTTCAAATAAAAAACCCAAAAAACCAAAAAAACCTGCGCCTGACTACTCTCTATAGATATTCTGCCCTGTCCTAGAAGCTTTTCTGTTTTCTAGGATCCTGTAGTGCTTTGTTCTCTACAAACACAAAACCAAAACATACTTCCTGTAGCATGATCTTTGTTATCACATGCCATCATATGTTCTGAAAATCACTTTATAAAAGACTTTTCAAAAAATCTATAATCATTATTTGTCCAAGTATGCTCCATGCTTAGTTAATAGAACTCTAAGTGCTCTAATGAAAACTGAGTTCTCAAAATTTTCGTAGGAAATTTTTTGTGGAAGTTCCTTATTTTCAGATAATTTTCTTGCTTTTAAGAAATATGATTTCAGAGAAAGTGTCATTACCAGAACTGGTAGCATCGATTCAGAAGCAAGAAATAATAGTGGAAAAAAAAAATATTGAGCTGCTAAAAATACTTACTAAACAGGTTCCAAAGACATGCCTAGAAGTAGGGGAGGATACTAGAATTTTTTTTTTAAATTAAACATTTATTTTCAGACTTCATTATGCATTGCAAATATTTTCCGCCTTAAATTAAAGGTTACACTTCCATTTATTTTAATAGCTTGGTACTCCACCCTCTTGATTATTTATCGAATGCAGTCATAATAATAGGGTAAAATAGACTTGGTCAAACAGATCTTTAAGGCAAGATATAAATCAACATGGCAATTTTGACAGCAAGAAAATTACAGCAGGTCAGATACACTGAGGTTTTGTCCCCATGTCCTGTACATATTTTTCAGTCTTTGATGGAAATTTGTAATCAGTGTCGCTATCTGGAATGCCTATAGCTACTAATAACAATGTAAGAAGGGTGGGTTTGGGTCAGGTCAGATGTTCATCTAGTCAGGCATCCTGCCTTTGTAGTAAATGCTTAGGGAAGGAGAACAACATCAGTGGTACTTCCCCTGGCATGTTCATCCAATTTCTGGTTTTAGTAGCTTAAGTACTTAGAATCACAGAATGGGTTGTGTTGAGAGGGACTTTGAAAGCCACCTAGGCCCAAATCCCCTGCCGTAGGCAGGGATGCCATCCAGCAGACCTGGTTGCTCAGAGCCCCATCCAACCTGGCCTGGAACACTTCCAGGGATGAGATGTCCACAACTTCTCTGGGCAACCTGTTCCTGCGCCTCAGTATCCTCGGAGTAAAGAAATTCTTCCCAACATCTAATCTAAATCTCTCCTCTTTTAGTTTAAAACCAGGCACCCTTGTCCTATCACTATCTATTTTACACACTATCACTGCGTAAAAAGTCACTCTCCCTTTGCTTTACAAGCCCCTTTAAGTCCTGTAAGGCTGCTCTAGGGTCTCTGGATTCTTTTCTTCTTCAGGCTCAACAACCACAGCTCTCTCAACCTTCTTCATGTTCCAGCTCTCTGATGATCTTTATGCCCCTCCACTGGACTCATTTTAACAGGTCCGTGTCTTTCTTGGCTGAGAACTCCAGGCCTGGAGGCAGCACTGCAGGAGGGATCTCCAAAGGGCAGAGGAGAGGGGAAGAATCACCTCTCTGGATCTGCTGGCCATTTCTCTTTTGATACAGCCTGAACTAAAGTCTGTTTTATGATTCTGGGTGCACTTTGCTGTACTGTTAGTTTGTCTATATTCTCAGCTGTATATTTACCTGCAATTTTATAATTTCTCATGTAGAATAGGAACATTATATAAAATAGAATAGATATGCATCATATAGTTCTCCTCATAAATCCCTAATCCTGATATCCAGGTATTTTAGTTCCTATGATTGTGTCACTGAAATCCATTAAGTAATCACAATTTCACAAAGTGGATTTTTGTGTTTTATGAAGCTGTAACTCCACAACATTGTGTTCCACATCTATTGGCTATAAAAAGGTAAGTTAAGCATTACTCACCTTCCAGATTCTCAGGTCTCAATTTAAATACACCTGACTTTGTTACATCAAAAGGATCATCTATGCATACCTTTCACATTAGGTTTTCCCATTTGTGTTCATTTTCCCCTTATTCCTACTAGTGTTCTATTGTCATGACATAGTTCCAGTCAGTTGTCTGCAGGCTGTTAGTCTGAACACTAGAGAGAATGCATATTTGACAGCAACCAACTGGGCTGGTAATCCATAATTTGTTGATAGCAATAGACACAGGGCATTGGGGGATTGTAAATGAAGTGCTGATGTAGCAGTAATTACAGACTCAGCAGCATTGCCAGAGTTAAGGGCTGAAGTTTGCTTTAAAGTCTGTTTCAGTGGTTTATGTAATTCAGCTAGGGTAATTTGCAGTTGAACGAAACCTGACATGGAAATCGTAAACTCAAATACAGATTTTCTTCTGGAAAGGGTTCAGACAAGAACTGAGAACACAACAGTAGTTAGAGAAGAAGTTCATTCTGCCACATATGGTTAGGTAACTAATCAAACATAAGCATTTTCAGCTTCCAAGAGTTTATTTTTTGAATGATTTACATCTTTGTTTTTAAAATACATTATCAATGAAATGGTACTTGTTACTGTTTTATGAAGCTGTCAAACAGCCACTCCCCATATATCAATGAAATTTGGTGCCATGTTGCAGAATGGTGTGAGACCACAACCAGATGACCACTTAAACTTTGAAATTAATTCTGATTCCTTATATGAGTAGCTCCAAGTGACTATTCCTAATAATATTCTTCACTCTTTCAGGTGACACTAAAGCTTGGTCTCCTAAAGGGTCATAGTAGGTGAAAGCAAAAGAGGAAAATAGCAGAGCCTATAAAAGTTCAAATGGATATTAAATGAAGTTTTCAGCAGTGTTGTGGCTGTATTTCTTAGAATATCAGATTACTGTATCGGCCTTCACTTACTTCATTTGGCGCTTTCTCTGTATTCCAAACTCAGAACTTGAAGAAAGGTTGTTGGCCAATCAGCACAGCAAATGGATTGTAATTGCCCCAGTCCCCAAAGGTAATAACATTTTCCTTCAAGTGACAGGTCTGCATAGCCTTGTGGTAACCAAAGTCATCTGAAAAAACATAATCCTATCTAAATATTTCACCATGAGAGAGGAAGCCCTGACTAGGAAGACCTTTTTTTCTTTATTAAAACCTCTGGAGTTCAACACTAAGTCCTTCTCAGTTCAGATTTGCCTTTAGTGTATTTATCTTCCAGTGCTGAATGCTTGTGCTTACTATTATCTATTTTTTTTTTTTTCAGAAAATAATAAAAGAACAGATTAGGTATTTGGTATTGAATGCTAATGTTATTTTATGAGATGTGATGCAGTGTCATCCTCTGGATTATGGTTTCTCTTTTCAAGATCTCTTAGCTGTGTTTTTGTTGTTCATTTTACAAATATGTAATTGAATTTCTAGGGACAGATAGAGTTACAGAACCATAGAATGTTTTAGGTTGGAAGGGACTTTACAGATCATCTAGTTTCAACTTGCCTGACATGGTCAGGGACACCTTTCACTAGACAGGTTGCTCAGAGCTCTGTCTAACCTGGACTTGAACACTTCCAGGGATGGGGCATCCACAACTTCTCTGGGCATATAATATTATGCTTTAATAGTGAACCATGCTAAAGCCAAATAGAACAAACTTGCAATAATTTCTCCTTGGGCTCAGACCTCTTTAGTTGCAATCTCAAGGTTACTGTGTTGTTGGCATCCACCATGATGGGATTTGCTCCTCAGAGGTTGTAACATGAAATAGAAAGTGTTATAGGCAGTATTACTGTTATAATTTGTCGACCTGAGCAGCACAACATTCAAGCTTGTTTCAATTATAAGGAGAAATTGGATGTGTTTCCTTGAAGTCACTTTATTTATAGAATATGTTTTCCTAAATATGGGATATATTAAATAGAGGCATCTTGTATTTATAACCTCAAGATTTTTTCCACTTACTCCTGACACAGAACACTCTTACTGTTGGTTCTGAGGTTGCATTGATGACATTAAGCCCTTTATGGGAGCTCAGGTTTCATTGGTCTTGAAATGCTCAGCCCCAGTACACTGCTGCATGAAAGGAGTTTTTTTTTAGATAGACAAACTTGAATTTTGTGAATGAAACAACTACCTTTGTGGCACATTTTATTAATAACTTTCTTGGTCAGCTATACCAAGCTAAGTACTCAATTATGAGCGTGGTTCTCTAACCTCTGTCATTTCAGCTGGGATAGAGGTCATTTTCTTCTCAGTAGCTGGTACAGCACTTTGTTTTGGGTTCAGTATGAGAATAATGTCAATAACACACTGATGCTTTGGGTGGTGCTTAGTAGTGCTTGCCCCAAGTTAAGGACTTTTCAGTGTCTCGTGCTCTGCCAGTGAGGAGGTGAACAAGAAGCTGGAAGGGAGCATAGCTGGGATAGCTGACCCAAGAAGGCCAGAGGGATATCCCATACCATAAAATGCCATGCCAATGTTAACTGGGGGAGTCACCTGAAATGGGGCTGATTGTGACTTGGGGATGGGCTGGTCATCTGTCAGAGGGTGGTGAGCAATTGTATTGTGCATCACTTGTTCTTTGCTTTTATCTCTCTCTCCCTCTTTTTTTTTTTTTTCCCCCCTCCTGATTCTCCTCTGTCTTATTCTCGACTCCCTTCCTGTCCTTTAGTCTGCATTGCTTTGTGCTTTTCTCTCTTTCACTTAAGTGTATGCTGTCTTAAATGGAAAATACTGTATAGTGCTGAGGGTAGTTTGGATTCTTGATGGAAATAGCATACAATTTTTGGTACCTTCAAACTGAAGGAAATGATAGGGAGTGCCAGTGAAAAATTGTAATTTATACTCTTTTTTTTTCCTATAAATTAAATGAAGAATAGGTGGCATAGGTATTACTGCTGCTAGTTTTAAGTGGGCTATTCAAACTAAAAATCATAATTTCTGTCAGAATGGAAGAGGGGAAAAAAATAGGTGTGGGAATTCCCAAACACTCTCATGGTTGCTGTTTTTCAAGAACCTGTTTCAGAATCTGAAATCTATGTTGTGGGTTAACCCCACTGGTTAACCACTGATTGCAAGACCTGCACTTAGATGACTTTGGTTCTCTTCTGGACCA
Source organism: Edolisoma coerulescens (assembly GCA_013397115.1). NCBI lineage: Eukaryota > Metazoa > Chordata > Aves > Passeriformes > Campephagidae > Edolisoma > Edolisoma coerulescens. Next base: position 398,925 of record VWZW01003149.1, read on the forward strand.
GGACTGTCTTGCAAAAATCAGTACCCCTCAGAAACATGGGTTGCTTGGATTTTGTATTTAACACAGTAGTGCAAGAATTCCATACTCTGAGCACCACTCAGTGTGGGTCCCTCCTTTGCTATGGCTGCTCCTCGGAAGACTGCATGAATCTCTTGCAAAAGGTATGCATGGTGCACCTAAGGGAACTTGACAGCTTTCCCTTCCAGAGCATATAAATAAACTACAACCAATCTGACTATAGAAAGGTGTTCACTCTTCAGAGATGTATAACTCACATGCCTTCTTGACCTATCTAATTGATAAATGCTATAAGACACTTTCCTTGTCTTATTTTTCAGATAAAAAGGAATGAATGAGCAGAGTTTCTCAAAATGAAAATCCTTGATTTTGGTCTCTGTTTCTTCTCAAGTTCCCACTTAGCTTTGAAAGATATTCCTTGATGCTGTTCTTTACTTTATGTCAATCAGTTGCATATGTTCCAAGAAGTTTGATTTCTCTTGGCTGTGTGGCTGTGAGAATTCTTCTTGTTACTGTGTCCTTATGTGTCACATGAAATACATTTTAAATTACAATTTATGTTCTTCCCACCATGTGGACAGCTTCTAGACTCTGTTACCTAACACCTGATGGTGTTTAATCAAGAAAGTTGAAGCAAATGTGGTATTATCAGAAAATCTTTGTTAGTTTACTCTCTTCACTTAGGATTATGACTCTTTACACTGCATGAACTAGATTTAGACAACAAAGGAAACTATGCTTAAAAGCTGCTAGACTGTTACTGTATGTTAATGATTTTGAGTGGGGAAGGAGAAACAACCCCCACAAATCCTCCAAAGCTTGAAAAATACTAAAAGCTCTTGGTTCTTTGTCCATTTGACATTAGTCTTTGTTGGTGATATAAGCTTTTCAGATTTCTGCACTCAATTTCATGGCTGTTTAATGCAAGCCAGGCTTTAAATGTGCCCTGTGGAATAACAGGACTTGTCTACAAGGGGGAATTGCTGAAAAAAAAAAAAAAAGAGATATATTCATCTACATAATTTGTTTTAAACGCTCTCTTTATCCCAGCCACTTTCATAGGCAATTTTAGAACACGTGTCCAACATGCATAGTAGAGAACTGCCCATGCTGGCTTCAGAAATGCAAGCAATGACATGGATGTAGCTATGCTCCTTTTAGATTGAGATTTTAGATTTGTTATGTCATGTACATGTACCAGCTTTGTTGGAGATAGCTGCAGGCTGTCTGTCTGTGTGCTGCTGAAGGGTGTAGATTTGCTCTTTGCATGTTTGTCAGTAAAAGAGTCAGTAATCTTTCTTAGATTAAATTAGGTTTGTTTGCAGTAGGGAATTCTCACAGAGCATGTTGTGCATTGTGTGTTTCACACAGGTTACTGTGCAATGCAGTCTCTCTGTATGGGCAAGTTGGCAGCCTTCCAGATAGAGACTCTGTGTCCCTCATTACCTCTCCAGACTAGCTGAAAACATTTCTGGGACCAGGGACTAGAAAAATGTTAGATTTTAAATTCACAGCATCTCCCACTAGAGGGCTGCAGCTGCTGAACAGTTAAGAAATATTTGTATGGCGGCAGGAGAGTATCTTGTTCCTCTGCTTATTTAGGATCTGTGAAAAGAATGATTTCTTGTGTTCATTATGTGTTAATGACACTGCACAAAGTATACTTTATGATGCACTTGGGTGCAATAACTTAGCTGGATGGTTGAATACAATTTAAATATGCAAAAAGAAGGGACTAATGGAGTATCCTCAAGGACTAGCTAATACCTTTATTTATAATTATGCCATACTATCCAAATTTGAGAAGATTTGTGTTTGCCACAAACACTACGTGTTTGAAATGTAGCGTTTGAGATTTAACTATAAAAGGACCTCAGTATTTTCTCTGTGGAAATAAGTTATTTATATTTGGTTTTGGGTTGTTTTTTTTTCTTTAAATCTGTAATCTACCACCAATTCAAATGCCTTCTGACAGTGGGCTCTGAGAGTGCTTTTAGTAGGTACTGCTTCTTTGCTTAGAAGAACTCTACAGACAAAATAAAAATATAAACCTAAGCACATTTAGAGAGAAAAGGAACAATGGAGAAAAAAATAGCAATGTTTTATATCCAAGAGGAAGAAAAGTGCTTAGTCTGGGAACTTGGACCAGTCTATGAATTTGATCTGAGCTCAAGGGGTGACTGCCTAGCAAAATCTGCTTCATGTCACCTTTCCTGCTCCACATCTGCCAAACTTCACCTGTCAGGAGTGAAATGCCTTGAGTGCTCTGTTGGATGATCTTGTGAAGGGGTAGGCTCTTTTCTGGGGCTCCATCCCCTTACTCTGCTAGGGAAAAGGTTTAGGTAATTCCTTCAGGCTTGCTAGTGCCAGTAGTATTGCATCTTTCCAACAACAGCTAACTTCTGCCATTTTTCCTTCCAAAATTGTCACTGCAGGACCTCAGTTTGGGAGTTCTGAGCCTTGCCTATTGATGCAAAGCTTAATGTGAGTCACTGTGTTCAGAGGAAGAGAACCAGTCCTGTGTAGGAATGTTAAGTGTTGGCCTCTGTGGTGGGCACTCCTTTTTCTTCTGTGCAGTTTAAATGGTCAGATTTTGGGGACTCCCAAATAGGAACCCAAATAATTTGCAGATGGAGATCTTTCTAACCTCTGTAAGATATTTACCTAGACTACCAGCTGGACAAAAGTACCAAGAACTCTGGAAAACTCCTTATTTCCTAAAGATTAACTGCGTCACTATAAAAAAAGTTTGTTCATCTTTTCCTGAATACATTTTTTCAAGAATACATGGCCTGGAACATCTAGAACATGCACTTTCTGTCAAAGAGCAATGAACCAAATGTGTGTGTTGTGGCCCCAAGGGATAACTGCTGCCCTGAAGGATTTTTTTTTTTTTTAATTTAAATGCAGTTTATTTTGAACTCTCCCTAGGTGCTTTCACAGAAACTCCTATCCATATGGAGTGAAAGATAGTAGTTTTTCTGATATTCTCAATCAATATGATTGTCAGCTACTAGTTAAATAATGGACTTAGGCATAATTACATTTTTTTATCAACAATCTGTTGGGCTTGTTTCTATTGCTCTCCTGTCTGCTTTTATTCATTACAGGAAATTTAAATACCCTATTTAGTGTGAGTATAATACTAATTTCCTTTGTATTTGTAAAAGCAGTCATCTTAAAGAGGTCATTAGGTTTCATGTTAACTTTTAATGTGGTATGTGTACATGATGAACTATTCTGATACATCTGAAGTCTGCATATGATATTTCCATGTTGCCAGTCCTGTCACTGACTAGCAATGTAGCAGTGTATTTACACTTACAGAGCAACATCTCAGTTTTCTGAGGTTTTGTGGATTCTTCTTGTGAAATAGTTTTGGTCCTGCAGTGCTGTATTGATTGTTCTAGATTCTTTTTCAACTAATATCAAATATGACAGCACTCCAGTTTGGAGTTCCAGTCCCATTGTTTACTAATACTGCTAAACTGAACTTTCGAGCACTACAATACTTCTTTTTCCTTTCCTCCTTGAAGAGATGGAGATTAGACATTTATCAGTTACTTTGAAGTACCTTATCCTTCCAGCCCTCACTGGGCACTCTGGAACATGAGCTGGTGTAATGAACTGCAGCAAGAGCATCTGTGACTCAATAGACAATCGGCTCAATAAATGTTTATTGATTTAAATTACAGATTATACACATGCATGAGATAGTGAAATAAATTAAATTAGAGCTGGTTATGCATCTGTCTACACTGAAGAGGAGGGGGAGACAGTGATCTCTTCTCTGTGGTGGCCGGTGACAGGACCTGAGAGAACGTCCTGAAGCTGTGTCAGGGGAGGTTTAAGTTGGATATTAGAAAAAGGTTCTTCACCCAGAGGGTGGTTGGGCACTTGCATAGCTTATATGCCCCACTCAGGGTTGAGGGTGTTCCTGTCAGCCACCTCAAAGTGTCATGGATACACTTCAGGGCTTTTCCCAAGGACGAAGATGTGGCCAACTCAGATTTCTTTGTGCTGCCAGAACTGCCCAGATGGAATTGACTGTGCTTTTAGTTTTTCTTCACGAATATAACCAAAAGCCAGCAGGCTTTTGGGATGGGAGATGAGGGATGGGTGAGAGGCCACGGTGAGATACTTGATGTGGTTCTGTCTGATCATGTTTCTCACTTCTGCATTTGCTGTCCAGGTGAGAGTACTGGTCAGCTCGAACAGTGAGCTGAGTAAAAGAGCTGGTCCAACTGAAGTGCAACCATGTCAACTCCCACCCACATTCCTTTATGTTTGGATCATGTGAAGTTTCATGTTTTACTGAAAAATAAAGCTAGATCAGTTTCACTGTCTGATTTACCAGGCACTGGCACAGGCTGATGGTGGGGAAGCTGGAGTGTGTGGGAAAATAGTGTGCAGGCGAGAAAAGAAAGGGCAATGACTGACTTAATGATATTGGATGTATTCTCAGTGTTTTAATAGAGCTGCTTATTTTTCCTGATGGTCCATCTGCTTTCCCTTTTTACAGGTGAGAATCTCAATACTCTTCATAATTATTTTACATTTGGGTTTACATAACTTTGGTTTGTCATATAGAATTGCAGACTGCAGTCTGAAGAGGTTTCTCTTCAATCCCCATAAATATTTTGCTCACTCAGTATTTTTGATCTGAACCTTTTGCCTGTTGCTATATTGACTTACTGAATGGTTTATTTTATTTAGCATATCAAGATGATTATTATGTTAGCAAGAAAGGAAGGTTAATGGTCCCTGTTCAGTTGGAGAACAATTGTATCTCCTACTAATTATGCTGTCTGACTGCTGAGTTTTGGAAATGTCAGCTGCCTTCTATGAATCTTCCATTCATAAGTAAATATTAATAGCAGTTTCTTCAGAAGGGTGTTGCATGGCTAAATTCTTGTTTGTAAATTATTCTGAAACCCTAAGATGCCAAATTGTCTGATGCAACAATTAATGTTGCTAATATTAAGTATCCTTCCATTTCTGTATTGCATATTCATGTCCTTTAACAAGGGAATGAAGCAGGATGTAATGCTCATTGATGTTTTTAAGTTCTTCATTGAAGCTAATGTCTTATTAATAGCTTGGAAAAACTTTGCAAATATGAGATTTAGCCCTTTTCCCTGTTACTTTTGAAGTCTAAAGATTCTACAAAGCAGCTATTACTTCTTCATAATCAGTTTCTGGAATGAATTTGCAGATTTACTCATGTATTATCTTGGGGTAGTCCTGGAGATAACTGTTTCATGAATATGTAGAGCATGTTTGCTATCTTCTTTTTTATGTTGTAGATTCATGGCAAATTCCTAGTTTATCAGCAAGTGGCTTTCTCTGCTATATTCTCTCTATATAACAAATGCTTGTTTCTTTGGCAACTCAGACTTCATTATTGATATGAAATGAGTCTGCAGTGCAGCATTATTATGCTTTGAAAGCACTAAAGGACATTTTCAGTTCTTCTGTTGTATTACAATGAATACTGGATTTCTTTTTTATTTTTAATAATTTTCTGACAGCAGATTTCTCTATCATTCATGATTTTGCTTGCCACACCACAGATCATTTTCTGTTCAGTTAGCTTCCTCCCTCCTTCTTTATAAGCACATATGCTACTTCTGTTTTACACAGAGATCTTTAGAACTATGGATAGTTTTGCATCTTTTTTACACTCTCTTCAGTTCTCATGGCCACATTATACTGATATATATTTCAGTTTTCTTCTCACTATCATTTTCTCACTGAATATTTTCTAATGAAGTTGGAAATGGAATATCACAAAAAGGCATTTTTAGTTTGAAATTAGCTGTAATCTAGGAAAAGAACGAGACAATCTTGCAGCTGAGATAAAGCCGGACTTAGAAGAATCTGTGTATTACTATGGATAGTAGTTCGAGTGGCAAAAATGTCTACATGAAATAAGAAACCCTTTAAAGTAAGCTTAACAGAGTTCAGTGGGCAGGAGTGCCATTAATAAACTTGGAAGGGAAAATAAACAGAAATTTGCACAGAGTTCAAAATATTCATGGAATTGAAATGGGAATGTAAAGTATGCACAGTAGTTTTTGAGGAAAATACTGGTGGTCATGAAAAAAAAATTGTTGTCTAAAATTTTATTCAATAGTCTGCTGTAGAGCAGACTAAATATGTTACAAAGTGATAAAAAAGCCCTGAAGGCATTATGAAAATTGGATTTTAAATAATAGAAATTGTCATGTAGTTTTGACACCAGTAAAACATAGTAATAGAAGAATCTGGAGTTCTGGTACAATGGATATTTGCTTCCATGCTTATTTGGCACACTAATTTCTAGGTAGATTCCTAAAAATTAATTCCATGAATAGTGCTGAAAAAACCCCACCCGAGATACTGAGATAGTAAAAGCAATTCTTGCTCAAGTGCATGGGAAAATTAAAGACGGTACTGTTTGCAAAGGCATCAAGAAAAGAGCAGTACCTAAAGAATTATATGGTTTGAATACAAATGTCTTCTAACTTCATTAAATTACAACATAACGTGATTTCCAATACAAAAGACTGGAAGTTGTTATATATTTTTGTAACAGAAATTGTTTCATCAAACACACTACCTGGGATAGCAATCTTCCAAAAGCAAGAGTGGGATGGAAATTTCTACAGATACTGTGCTTTAAAAAACAAATGAAGAATAGCACAGAAGTGGAAAAAGAAATGTTAACTTGTTGGATGTAGGCAGNCCCAACCCAGCAATATTGAACTTGATTGCAGAATGTCAATGTTTAATGTGATGCTGCAAGCATGAGTAAAACTCAGGTTGTGGGCAGCTAGCCTCTAGTTCCCTTCCATGTGAAAGTGTAATTCTACTGGGTGATTTCTTGTGGTTTTATTGCCAGAGTTTGTGGGTGTGATTATGGGGGGATGTTTGAAGGTAGTTGCTTCCTGCCAGCCATGAATCTCATACTATGCCTTCTAAGTGTAAAAAGGAAAAATTAAGATCATTACCTCACACAGTGAAGTGGACTTCCACATTGCAAACTGAATCACTTTTGAACAGCCCAGTGACTCCAGAAGTGAAATTTCTGCTTTCTGTAACCTGCTCACCTGCCTTTCTAGCAATCTGCTGGGATAAGTACAAAAGACTTTTGTAGAAAGGAAATTTCTGTTGAATCTAGTCCTCCTCTTTCCCAGATAAATGCATCATTTAATTCCTTTCATTAATGTTTTTTTTTTTTATTTTTTACTGTTGCTGTTATACTGTGTCACCTCTGTTATAAGCGTGTTACTTCAAGAATGAGAATGGCCAAACTGTCCATTCTCTTGGGTGTCACAGTAGGAGGGAATGTTCAGGATGCAGCATGTGTGCACTGTGTGCTGTTCAGAACCTAGAGGGGGAGTTTGGCTCATGCACTTCTGCACTGGAACCTCAAGACAAAATCAGTCAGGAAGTCTAAACTGCTTCAAATGATATAGATGCCCATCATGGCTACATTAATACTATTTTCAGTTACAAAGAGTCCCCTGTTCATTTTGAGACACATTTTTCATTTCACCATTAACGTCTTTCTTCTGTACTTAATTTCTCATTTTCCCCTTTATTATTTATTCATAGCCTTTATATTTCTATGATTAGCACAGGCTACAATATTGTCTTTCTTTTTATCTTGCTCATTTTTACTACAGCAGTGAAAGCCACACTGATTAGACTGTAGCAAATTCTTCATCCTGTAGTAGTTTGCATAGCCCTTAAGGCAGACTATTCCCTTTTTCACAATTCACTTTTTCAGCCTTTTCCTGTATAGTGCATATCGACACAGATAATTTAGATGCCATGCATCCATTTGGGTTAGACACATCTTCTGAAAACAAACTTTTCAAATAATCCAAATTCTTTATGGTAAGGTGAGGATTTTTCCCCCACCTCCCTTTTCTATTAGTGTAACTTAATTTCTTTCTGTTCTCATTATTCTCTCAGTTTTGTCTTCAATATTTCAGTTTCACTAGTTCCCATCTATTAAATGTTAGTAGAATTCATGATTTTAAACAAAATTTAAACATAGTTTAAACAAAATTCTATGTACTACATTCTCCTCCCATTTCACATCCTCACCACTCATTTAGTTGAGCAAAATTGACTTCAAAACACAAGTGTAAGTATACGTTGTACCAAAAGCAAACCCATTGGTTGGCATTAAAATTCCAAGGTAGCTTCTGTGAAGTCATAGGGTAAAATATAAAACCTCCATGCAAGAAGCACTCTGTATAAGAATGTTACAGTAAAAGATCTGAGGAACCTCGTAATATCAAATGAGATGAAACTGGTGAGAATCATTGGAGTGAAGATAAAGAGCATTAGTAAAAAAAATTAGGTACTTTAAAACAAACATGCTCGTGAGTGTGCCCATCAAAAGCACCAATTGCTTCAACCCTTTCCTGGAGCAGACATTGCTTATCTCCAGGTCTGATAGCCTATGATGAGGACATCTGGCTTCCAAGAATGCTGTGTTGTGAACTTAGCTAAACTCAAGTCCACAATAAAGTGTGCCTATACGCAGCTTTCTCCCAAGTTCACAGGTGTTTTGCAAATATTCTTCTCCCATCACCACACAGTCAGGAAAGAGAATTCTAGATGTATAGTTTCCTCCAAGTTAGGCCTGCACTATTTGTAGGAACTTTTCACATTGTTGCTGGAACGTGGTATCAAGGCAGCATGTCAAAATTAATCAATATTCATATACATAATATACCCATTTAGAACAGAACAATTCCTTAGAAAAGTAAAATTATTTAAAGATGGTTTTTAACCAAGAAAAATCCTGTGTGCTTGTCTCTTCCATAGATAGCTGTGGACTATCATAAATTCCCAGCTTTTGGTATAAGTGATGGTGAAATGCAGAAGTTGTAGGAAATAAGTAAATATAATAAACTACAATGAGTCAGAGGTAGAGGGGTACTCTGGATCTTGCTGTGTTGCTGGTACTTGCTTTGATGAGCATTGCTGCTGAATCAGTTTGCTTTTGGAGGTTGTTTTCTTTGTGGAACAGATAATTTGCAAAGGTATGTAGGTGAAAATGCCAGACCATAAACTGTTGATGGGCCCCTGGCCTGCTTAATCTTTCTTTTGGCTTGCTAAGTCTTTGTCATCTGCCCCAAAATGAGGACTCTACCAAGTCTGAGATGGGGGAGGCAGAAGTGCCCTTGAGCAGCTGAGCCTCTCCTTCAGTGAGAAGAGAATGATTTACATATAAGTAGCTTCTGCTTGACTGGAGGGAATTTACTTGCAATTGATTTATTCCCAAATCTTCCAAGGCAAAACTTACAGAAAGATCTGAGACTGGCATACTGGATAGTGATGAATTATTTTATTGAAAGGCTTTCTAAAACTAATTTTTTTTTAAATTTATTTAGGAACAAGGTATTTGAGGATGACTAGTAGAATACTTGAAAATCATCACATTAATTTACCTTTTCTTTTAGTGTAAAATGACCAGCTAAGACCATTGTTAGGTCAGATGCTTGCTCCTGTATGGTATTAGAATGTTGAATACCAGATCCAGTTAGTGGCTTTTCCCAAGAAAAAAACATGTGTCTTTCTGTGTGGAAATCTTTGGAATTTATTCTGATTTTCTGGTTTTTGTGTGCTTCACTAATCTCTGTCTGTCTTGTACTGTTTTATGGAAACCAGTATTAAGAAATACACACATATTGTCCAGATGCTTCCAATCTGCTTTTCACAGAGCACCTCTGATGTCAATAATTTGCTGAAAAATGATTTTTAGAGAAAGGAAATGAGACCACAAGTACAGAACTATATCACAGAAACTGGAGCTTTATGAAGTGTTCTGATGAGTGCTTTAATGGGGAAGGTGGTTTTCCAGGTATATGCCAGGTATGTGAATCAGTTTTCACTATAGAAAAAGGATTTCTGAAATTTTGCTGTTAAATGAAAATAGAAAATAAGTAGTTACTTCTTCAAATACCAGCATACTGTTTCCTTGAACAGCTATAGCCTGGTAGAGATCATATTCATCTGAGATGTACGTGCTGGACTTTGCTTTAATGAATACTGAAGTGTTTTGCACAAAACGGAGCACCTTTGACAGCACAGACTGAAAAATACTCTAAAGCTTTTAAATAGTATTCCATATTTTCTTCTCTTTCTAAAGTGTATGCTCACTCATGAATTGCAACGAAAAAATGGTCTTTTTAATATTCTCGGTGTTGCTGTATCAGCCAGCGATGCTAAGCTGAGTAGGTATCTACATTGAGTAGGTATCCACTATGTTAAGCTCTGAAAGAAAAGGTAACTCCTGCCTTAGGAACTAACCCATGCTAGTTTTAAAAAAAAATCAGTTTTATGAAACCAAACAATACAGTATTCTAGGGAGCATCACTCAGTATTGGGAATAGCTATAGAGTCTTAAATAAGATGAGAGAATAGACTATATACATATATACAAAAACCAGGTTGACTTCAGCTTGAAGTATTCTGTCATGTGCCTGTGATTCCTGAAATTAGTCTTGAACATGTTGAACTTCTTTCAACCTTTCTGAGTAATGTTTGACAAATTAATTCAGCCTTATCTTAATGACTTTGTTTTTAGCACTTACTCGTTGCCAATACCCAGTGCTACTTCTCTTTTCCTATTGACACCTCTTAACATAATGCTGTTTATAAAGGTACAGCAACCTTTCAAAAGTTTGTTTTCTCCATGTCTGATTAAACCTCAATATCATTGCCAGGACGATTTTGTCAAAATATTTATTCTTATATTTTCTATTAAAAATATAAAATGTAAGTTCTCAGACCTCAGATTTCATCTAGTTTTATTTGGCTTTCTTCTGTGGAATACTTAAGTTTGTTTTGGAGCCTGCACTAATAGTTAAATGACATTTAAGAAGTACAGAGACTTTGACCTTCAGTGAATGGTCTTCTGAATAAATGAGAAAATATATGAGTGGATGAAAAGATAAATGCAGTGCAGTTTTCCTGCTTTGTGCATAGTCTTCAGAGGATAATATCTGGTATCGGTGGCTAGACTAATTCAGTAACATGACAATTTTATTTCCTGGCAAATATGTATGACTCTGTGAGGATGATGCCTACTTAATTTAAAGGGGCAGATTCTCTACTAATATGTAGGACATTCAAGTTTGAAGACTTTTCTTGGAGAATTAGTAAGAAAAAGAAGCTTATCTTTTTTTGCCATTCCTGAGTTCTAAATTATGGACATCCTATCTAGATTTTAGACTAGCTGTTTTTCAGACATCAGTTCCTTGTTGCACTGTGAATGTTTTTTTTCTGCTAACAGAAGTAGTCTCTAAGAAGACTTTCAGATAGATGTTGAGGTGCCATACACATAAACAGGCAATCCAAATATCACTTTACACGTGTATAATATTGCTGTTATTCTGTGTCATTAAAATTTTGAAATTTAAACAAGATGTAGGTGTATTACTAGGTCAGCACAGAACTTTACAGAACATATTATGAAAATAATTTCATCCATTAAAAATAAAGTGAATTTCAAATGCTTAGCAAAACTCCCAGTATGAGTCAGTCATTCTAAATAAACTGTATTAGTCCACAATAATTTAAAATGAAACAAGCTGAAAGTGTGTCTGGGTTTTGCATAATGATTTGCAGCCCATTGTTAACACTTGAATTATTTTCATTCTTCTATACTAATGAGTTTTTAACCATTTTACTTGGGAAAGGGAGTTTAATGATACAGCTGCATGCTATATAATAGCTGTTAATAATTGCCTGGCCTATCTTGCTGCAGTTCTTGGGAGGTACCTGCCAGGAATTTTACCTGAAGGAATGCTTCATTGTCAGGCCCAAGACAATGTAGCAAATGAATGATTGAGGCACTATCTCCCTCTTTCTTTCTAGTGCCCAGAGACAAAAAAAAAAAAGAAAAAAAAAAAAAAGAAAAAACTGTACCACAAGAGTGGTACCAGTAGAACATGAACAAGCATTGACAAGTTACAAGCAGTTCCAAAGAGATTTTACAGCTGAATAAATAAGCTGCCTCTAAAAGGTCTTGGAAACTGTGCTTGAGATGTATGCCTTTATTAGAGAAAAGTTATGTGAGATATTTATAATTGCTCTTCTGATTAAAATCACGTGGTTAATAGATTCTCAAAATTCACAAAAATATTCCCATAAGTGTATCACCTTTGGCATTCATATAAAGTTTGTTAATTCTTAGTAGTGGTAGCAAAGACCTTGTTTTGCATTGTCACTGTATCTAGTTAAAAAAAAATCCTGGTTATAGGTATACCTACAGATGAAAAAACTTTTTTTTGTGAACTGGCAAATTTACAGCCACATGATGCATGATAATACTCTTTCACAATGATAGTGTTATGAATTTCTTTGATCATGTAGAAACTTTACACTTCTTCCTAAAAACACTCATAATTTTGACTGGTGCATGGAAAATAAAGAATAAAAATAATTCAGAAAGTTATAAGACCTGTTAAAGCACTAGGTATGAAATGGCTGTCACACTTCACTTTCACAACTTCAGACATAATTATTGGGTCTTAATGGTTGACAGGCTAGGGTCAATTTTTACAGTCTAAATGTTAAGAATGGATGATTGGAGCAATAAATACCTGTCACCAACAGCTTTCAAGTAATAATAATAAAAAAAAATCCACTTGTATCTGGTCAGAGTGATAAAAGCACATGAAAGTGCACCAATTAAATGACTTTAAAAGGATTTGTCAGGTGAGAGCTGCTGGACTTCATTATTTATCTCTTTTGAATAATATTTGTAGCTATAAATTAGAAACTATTGTTAGGGACAATCAAATAAGAGATGAGGAGAAAAGCAGTGATGAGTTTTTTATCTGCATTTTATTGGGCTACCTGTATTTATGAATAGTGCAGGTGGGACTTGGTAATAAAGTATGTGGTCTGGTGCTGATGAGGCAAGAAAATGTGTTCAGCGGTAGGTTATAAGCCCAGCTCTCTTGTCATCAGCAAGCATATTTAGGATACTAACATTTTAATTTATTGAAACTTAATGCTATTACTTTAGATTATATTTCTTCTGGCTTCTCTTGCCTTTCAGCTTTGGTACTAGAGACACAAAAGACAAGTAGTATCTGACACCTTGATTAATGCTTAGGTAAGGAACAATAAAGCTTTCCAAGTTCCTAAACAGACAGGAAGTCTGACAGCTGCTTTGTTTACTTTGCCGTTTGGCTTAGTTCATGGTGGAAAGGTGGGAGGGAGGGATGAGGTGCCATTAGCAGAGGTGAGTGAGAGCCAGCCTGCTGTCTGACAGGATGTTTCTGGCCCCGGATCATCTCAATGTTTAGATCTAGGCTTTTAGTGCAACATGACGAGGCCAAAGTAGAGGGACTGCTACTTCCTTCACACTCTTCCCTGCTCTGTCTTTCCTGCTCAGGATCTGCACTATGGTACATGTCCTCCGTGCTCATTCTTGACTTCTAATACGCCATCCCTCTCTGCCTGACTTTTGCTGGGCTGGAGACACGCCTCTGCTCTCTGCCCAAATCAATGAAACCAGATCTCAACCCCACTCAAACATACCTGCTACTGGGAGGAGCCTTATTTCCAGTTTCCTCTGCCACTTCTTCAAGGATTTAATTTACTGGTATGGCCTTGAAGTTAACTCTGTTCTACAGAAGTGGTGCAGCTCCATAAATCCTGATGCAGTTTCCCATGTGCCCCTACTTTACTGTTGCTGTTTTGGGCTCCTGTTGTCTCCTATGCCTCTACAAAAAGAACTCCTATAAATAGATATAAAAATCCCAAGGAAAAAAAACCCAACAGTACAAAGTTTCACAAGGCTTTTATCAGAGCTTTCCTACAGGTTACCTGCTCAGCATTTGGCTCATATAAACCACCAATTCTACCTTCTCACCAGAAGGGAAAGAAAATGTTTTACTTCCCTGCTTGCAACAATTCTCTCATATTAAAAGCCCCTTCAATTTTAGGCAGCAGGTTTAACTTTACTAGGCCATACAAGCTACCTATGCCAGACCATTGTTCCCAGCTCAGTGCTACCATCCTTTTTAGCTGTTCTTTTGGATCTTCAAAGGATGCAATCTTATTTGTGTCTCCTAACCAAATCCACATAGGGCTCATAACCAAAGAGCTGCTGGGAGACCATTCACTCAGAGATAAGACACAGTTTCATCCATTCAGCAAGCTGAACTGTATGTCTCCCACACTCAGAGGCCTCGGAGTTTTGAATCTGCTCTGTGCCTCAAACATGTCCTGAGGCGTTTCAAACCTTTCTTTTAAAAATCAAACAGCTTTTCTTTCTGCTAGAACTTTTTTCCCGACAAACATTTCCAAACTTGTTTCCACAGCACTCTTTTCCCTTCAAAAGAAACTACTTGCCCCTCCTGTTTTCAAAGTAGCTGTACATTTCGTGAGCAGGGTACACTGGCTGTGCCACTATGACTTGGACCTGAGTTCTTGCCCAAAGATTTAAGTTAAAATACTCCTCCATGCTTTGCAAGAGTCCAGCCTTGGCAACTTTGGAAAATGCTCTCAAAAGCCATGTTCCTCATAATACAGATCAAGCCTTTGTACACAAATGGGCAGGGAGTGCAAACCTTGTGTTACAAATATTCAGCTGCCCAGTGCACATCAGCTGATCATTTATACAGGCATACACCTGCAGAAATACATTAACTGGTGTCAATCTAGTCCAAGTGGAAATGTTTCTGCTGTTACAGATTTTATGAATGTTGCTTTCCAATCTTCCATCAGATTTACAAATAACTGTACATTTGCTTTCTTCTTCTGGTACTGTGCTTTGAACTGTTTATGCATTTGATTTATATAACTTATATTGCTTTTGCATTGTTTATACTGTGCTTTCTTTATACTGGTCGTTACAGAGTTCTTAGGCTATGTGCACTTCCTCACAGCTCAGCAGACTTTGTGGTCCCAGCAATAAAAAGACTGCAAATGTATTTTAGATTAGCACTGGAGTTGAAAAGACTAACTCACCTCATCAAGTAGTCAAACACAAAGAGGTTTTCACATCCCCTGTAATCAGAATAATATTAAAAACCTTCCCAAGTAATTAATTTATCTAAAAGAAACCCCCAACGTTGTCGCCTCCAAGCGGTACTGTCTTTACAGAATCACAGAATCACTAGGTTGGAAGAGACCTTCAAGATCATCGAGTCCAACCCATGCCCTAACACCTCAACTCAGCCATGGCACTGAATGCCACATCCAATCTTTTTTTAAACAGATCCAGGGATGGTGACTCCATCACCTCCCTGGGCGGACCATTCCAGTACTTTACCACTCTTTCCGTGAAAAACTTTTTCCTAATATCCAACCTATATTTTCCTTGGCGCAGCTTAAGACTGTCCTCTTGTTCTGTCAGTTGCTGCCTGGAGAAAGAGACCAACTCCCACCTGACTACAACCACCTTTCAGGAAGTTGTAGAGAGTGACCAGTCTTGAACTGAACTGGTCTTGAAGAAGGCCCAAACCTTAAGGGTTCCCCTCCTGACTGACGGTGGTTTTTTGACACCCTGGTCTATGTTCAAACCACTTCCCTTTCAGAGAAGACTTAGGAGTGAAGGGCAGTGAAGGTTAAGCAGCACTCCCACAGCAGTGTCCCAATGGTTCAGTTTCCCCTAAGGATCAGGGTCTGTTCACCAGCACCCTACCTACCTCCCCAGAAAAAACTGCTTCTTCTGTACCGATTGCCATCATCCATGACTGGACGGCAGCTCAAGCCCTTTTTTTGGCTGCTGAGCTGGAGTTATTCTCTTATCAATGATACTCAAAAGCAGTGCACAGAGAAAACCACTGTTGCATAAAACGTATCAAAATTTAGCAGAAAATAAACCCCATTGCATTCCAGCTTCTCCTCAGAGATCAAGGGGGCTAGAAGGTCTCAAAAAAGGAGCATTTTTCTGTTAATCTAGGAAGTTTTGTTTAACAAAACAAATGTAACTTTGGGACAGAAGCTCTATGTTTCTGGATTTGACATGTTAAATAATGAAAATTTGAAGCAATCAGTTACAGAAACGAAACAGAACTGAGACTCACATGCACATGATTATTCAGTTTGAGCAATGATGGCAACATCACAGAAAACTGGGAAAAAAGGAAACTGGACAATGAAGGGGATGTAAAGGCACTGGTTTCTTCTGTGTGATGAATTTCAAATACAGAAAACCAAATGTATTTCTGTGCCAAAAGAAGAATTAAAGTTTTCAAGTTACCCACAATTGCTATTGCTTTCCACTAGAGTAAATGAGCCCTCAGCCTTGAAATTTATGCACTGATGCACAGGCTGAGAGAAGATCTGTGCCCACAGGTTGCTCACTCTCTCATGGGGTAGGAGACCTCAGGGGCTCTGAGCAGCATAACTGAAGTGAAAGGTTTACACTTAGAGCTGTAAGATCTTAGGAAGAAACTGAGAAACAAGAACCTCTTACCCAGGTGTTTCCGTTGATTAACATAGTGGTTAAGATATCCTGAAGGGAAGAAGTAAGGTTGAAATCTTAACTTTCTTGGTTAGTGTTCTAACAGACAAAATATCATATATAAGTAGATTGTGCATTTCCCTTCTTACATTGTGGTACTGTTTATGTCAGTATTCCTTTACTTATACCTTCTAAGTTTTCCAGGGTTTTTCTATTCAGTCATGAACTGGATTTGATACTTCTCAATTTTATCTTATGTGTGCTTTTCTTCTGTAGTTAGACTAGGTTTGTTGAACTGTGAGTAGCTACTGTGATGTTTGTTCTGTTTTTCTCACTCAGTGGTCTCCAGCTCTGTTACTGTTCTGTTCTGTTCTGTGCATTTTTGGAGTATTTCAGTTACTTAGGGCTTATTTTCTCTTGATGGATAACTTGGATTAAAATTATACATGGCATGTGCAGGACAACCAGGGGATCAGGCCCAGTCAACATGGGCTTATGAAAGGCAGGTCCTCCTTGACCTACCTGATCAATGACCAAGTGACCTGCTTAGTAGATGAGGGAAAGGCTGCATGTGTTATCTATCTATTGTCTTCAGTAACGTGTTTGACGCTGTCTCCCACAGCATTTTCCTGGAGAAACTGATGGCTCATGGCTTGGATGGGTGCACTGTTCACTTGGTGAAAAACTGTCCGACTCCAGAGAGCGGTGGTGGATGGAACTAAATCCAGTTGGCTGCCAGTCACTTGTGGGGTTTCCCAGGACTCAATATTCGGGTTTGTCCTGTTTAACATCTTTGTTGATGATTTGGATGAGGGGATCAAGAGCCCCCCTTAGACTGCTTGCAGACAACACTAAGTGGGGCAGGAGCGTTGATGTGCTGGAGGGCCAGGAGGCTCTACAGAGAGATCTGGAAAGGCTGTATTGATGGGGTGAGGACAACAGCAAAAGGTTTGACAAGGTCAAGTACCAGGTCATGGCCTTGTGTCACAATAACACCACGCAGTGCTACAGGCTGGGGGCAGAGTGGCTGGAAAGTGGCCAAATGGAAAAGTACCTGGGGGTGCTGGTTGGCAGCATCTGAGCCAGTTGTGCCCAGGTGACCAAGAAGGCCAGTGGCATCCTGGTTTGGATCAGGAATAGTGTGGCCAGTAGAACCAGGGCAATAGAACTCTGCTTGGCAGTGGTGAGGCTGCACCTTGAATCCTGTGTCCACTTCTGGGACCCTCACTACAAGAAAGACATTGAAGTACTGGAGCGTGTCTAGAGATGGGCAACAGAGCTGGTGAAGGATCTAGAAAACATTTCCTCTGGAGAGCAATTGAGGGAGTTGGGGCTGTTTAGCTTGCAGAAGAGGAAGGTCGGGGAGACATCACTGCTCTCTACAACTGCCTTAAGGCAGTTGTACCAAGGTGGGGTTGGTCTCTTCTGCCATGTCTGAAGAGAAAGGATGAGAGGAGATGGCCTTAAGTTGCACCAGAGGAGGTTCAAGTTAGATATCAGAAAAAGAAATGTTCACTGAAAGAGTGTTTCGTTGCTGGAATAAGTTGCCCAGGGAGGTGGTGGAATCACTGTCTCTGGAAGTGTTCAAAGTTGTCTGGATGTGGCACTTGAAGATATGATTCAGGGGTGGTTATGGTGGTGCTGGGTTGATGGATGGACTAGATGATCTTGCAGGTCTCTTCTAGCCTTGATGATTCTGTGAAAAGGATTTGGATAATTATCCTAAAATAACAGTGCTTATGAACTATAGAATTGCCGCAATGGTTTATCTCAAACAGTTTTCAAAATGCATCATGTTAAACCAGATGTGGCACTTCTGTCATGGACCAAGAGTATTCACAGATTAATTATTTAGGGAATGGTGTTTTGGAAAAAACTATTTTTGAGTAAGTATTTCTGAGAAGCTCACATGTAGAAAGGTTTTTCTGCTGATGTTCTCCACAATTCACTCATCATTCACAACATTTAGTGTAGCAGCAATCTGGAAGCAGAGGTGAAAAGAACCACATATCTCGCTTGATGTGCCATGTGGGTTGTTTTTGCTGCAAGCAGTTTAGCTGCTCCTTTAGAGCCATTAAAAGTTTATTAAAATGCATGAGAGACATCCATTATAAACCAGGAAAAAGTCCATTAATATTACATATCAAATAAGAGTTATATCTACACATTCCATCCCCCAAACCCCTAAACACCTAAAATAGGCATATTTAAATGTAGAAATTTAGAATTGTCAGAAGAATATTTTTATACTGTGCTGAGTAATTGATTAAACTGTTAAAATGTGGATCAATAATGAGACCTTCTGCCTAGAAATCTGATTAGTTCAAAATAATGACATCATGATGCAGCTGACATTTCCTGACCTTGCGTACTTTGAAGGCAAATTGTACAGCCTTCCCACAATAGTTCTGGGAAGAATGAAAGTAACCAATACATATTTGAAGGTTAATGACAAAGAGGAAGAAAAATCCTTTAGAAAAAACCACAGTGGTTCAAATAGGGTTAAGGTAAAATGTAGATGTGCTATGACAAGCAAATTCTTGTTCATAACTTACTCAGCTACATATATTTAGATACAAAATAATTTCTCAAGAGAAGTGGGGATATAACTTTCTTACCAGGATCTTTTCACGCTGGTCTATGTGCAGATATATTTGCATGCAGCAGTAATATACCATTGACAGAGAGAGCATTGTTTGTCTAGTTTACCCATGAGGTCTTCTTGTTTCAGTTACATACTGTGAAACTGATGTAGAGTGAGTTTCAAAGGTGTATAGAATACAAAGAAGTGAACAAGCATAAACCGGTATCATAAAACAATATCTGTTCCTGACTGCAGCTTTTAAGATGTTACTGCTTTCTTTGTAGTCAGCTCTAGCTGTGTTTTAGCTTTTTAGCCCCATAGGAGACTTTTTACTGCAGGATCCTCTCAAAATTAGGTATTTATTTTCCAAGGTATGTGCGGTGTTAGTACATCTGTGTAATTCTTGCAGTGCAGCTCAGCAGGCTTTTGCCAAGTAGTAACTTTCAAGATAACTCCCTATTGGTCTCCTCTGGAAGCAATTGATTAGTATCTTGGCTTTAAACAGAATATTTCTCAAAAATATTTTCTCCTTAAATAGGCTTTTCATAACTTGTAACCATTTTCATTCTCCTGTAAATTATAAGACATACATCTTTGGAGGAAAATTATTCTCATTCTGTGCTAGGCATTTAATATGCACTGACCTCAGCCAGCAGAGCCATGTCTATGAAACATTCCAGGTGGGTAAGCTACATTACAATTAAAGAGGAGTCATCATTTGTTTGTATTTATTCACTCATGTCTTAAAATTGGAATCCTAAAAGATTAAGAGGAAATAAATTAGATTTAAAAAATATTCATCTTTATGACAGCTTCTGAAATTTTACTGCAGAACTCAATCCTTCCTTGCAGAAGGAGCCAAATTTTCACAGCACCCTCAGTATTGCAGCAGAGTATTTCATGTGGTATTCTCTAGCTAGAAGATATGAGTGCAATTTTCAGTGTAGATATGAATCTGCTACTGCAGAGTTTACCTGCTAGGTCAGGAAATGTTATTAACAACTGTGTCTGTTGAAGAAGCAGAAAACTTTAACAGAACAACATGAGCCATAATATTAATCACCAAAAGTCTCCTCTGTCTTTGAAAATGCTCTGGTTTCTTCTACACGTGAAATTAGAGAAGCAGACATTGCGAACATGTGCAGAATAACTTAATATTACATCTGTAGTGCATTGGAAATGTTTGGGATATAACACATAAACTCTGATTACAAATTAGATCCCAATCACTTCTTTTGCTAATTTTTTTAGATACTTTTACACATATATCAGCCAGAAGGAAAAAAACTAGCCAATGTACAAAATTCCTGACATTTTTTTTGCTACTCTTACATATGTAAGTGGTTTCCTATTGCAGTAACCAGTTTACCAAACAGTGTTGTTTGGTTTTCATTCAAGAAAAATAAAAGACACCTTGTTCATGAAGAATTGCATAGTTTCTATATTAATATTTAGAAAATGTACTAAATACACTATAGCAGATTTAACATGTCCAACAATTTCTGTGGCGTAGTATTATTACAGAGAGGGGAAGAACCCAAATATAGTCTTCTGTGAAAACTGTTGAACATTTAGACTGCAAACTATTTTGTTATGACTGTAATGTCTGTGTTAATGGAACCAAGAGACATCTTTTCAGTAAAGATTGAAGTCCTTCAGCTGCAACTTAAAAATGCGCAGTTTCAACTTATCATAGTTTACGTGGAAAAGGAACACGCAGTTTGGGGCATATAGCTAGGGAATACTCACCACAAAACTTGTCTGCTCTGGAAATCTAGTACACATATGTTACACATCCTCACCCATTCTTTCGCAATCCAAAGTTTCACAAGTTAAAAGAGCCTGAAAAGGGACTTCACAGACTGTTTCAATGCGTTTAGACTGGAGCCACTTGTGTGTGGAAATCTGCTTAGCATTAACATGTGTCTGAACTGTTGAATTATACAAGCAGAAACTTTGCTTTAAACTCATGATTTAACTCCTGAAACTAGTTCTGTCTAGAATAATACATAAACTGTAATGTTATCTCAGTTTTCCATGGGCTTTAGGAAAAATTAGTGGCAACTGGTCATCCACTCCAAATTTACATGCATTTAATCAAAACCTCTCTGTACTGGTAACAACAAAGAAAGTCTTTGTTAACTCCACCCTTGGTACATTTCTATAGGTATTGCCACAGTATGTCTAGTGAAAATTCGTGCTTAACTGAAGAGAGTTTTGGAAATTTCCACAGCTTTTTTTTTTTTTTTTTTGAGTTTCAGGCTTGTTTGTATATGTCTGAATTTTAAATTTTCCTACCCTATGGCTTTTAAATTAACTGTAAAAACATGCATTAATAAATCCTTGTTTTTTCCCTCTAGATAAGTAAAACTGATTCAAACTTGTTTATTCTAGAAGTCCAAAGTATTTCTAATTAAATTTTAAGTCCTGTATTTCATATATTGCTTTATTTACAACACACTTTTAAGTTTAACTGTCGGGCACCATGTATTCTGACAAAAAAAAAAAATTAAATTTTAAAATAGGACTATGTATGTTAAAGAGCATTAAATGTTGGTTAAATTATAGCCCAAAGCCAAAATATTTGTGTCTGTGGATGTGTAACAGAGTTAGTCTGGCAATGAGTAGTTTTGAAAATCTATGCTATGTACCTAATTCCCAGTGATTTTCAATAGGAGTCAGTCTCTGGGGCTCTGCAGATGTTGTAAAATTATTTAAAGAATGTACCTGAATTTGTAATGGAGTATCATTGATTCACAAGGATGTTGCAGTCACCTTGAAAACTCAGCAAATCGCTCTCTGAGAGTCTGTGTCAAACAGTTAATATTTAGATAGTATAGGCACCTAAGTTTTAAGACTTGGGCATTACTAGATAGAATTGATCAATAAAATGTAGTAAAATTCAGGGTAATGTGAAGACTGATAACCTGTAGTATTTTCCTCTTTTGCCTGTTTTTATATCCTGATTTTACTGGCCCTGTAGTTTGAATAGATAAAGCAACATACTTAAGCATCCTTCCAAAATCTGAATTCAGTTTTTTCTACTAAAATATGGTTTGATGATAATTTATTTTTTCATAGTGTCATTAATTGCACTAAATCTTCTTCCACTTCTGGATAAGAAATAGAATTGGTAATAAAAAAAAGACTGCATGAGAATCATTATCATGGAACCATGCAAAGGTTTGTTTGGCAGGACATGTATGTAGGCTGAAGAAATGCTGTAGATTGGTATATCTGAGGACACAGAGAACATATTAGAAATGTGATGATTGAAATAAAATAGTATTTAATCATTGTGTTAATAATGTTAATCACTGAAAATTATTTTTCTGCAAAGTGTTTCAAAAAATTTGCAAGTATAAGGCAGTTTTTTTAGTCAAAAAGTCAAATTCTTTTTTAATCAAAAGTGCTGTAGAAAAAAAAGTTTCCAAACTAGGAAATATTTGTATAGCTCTTAGTGGTGAAAGGGAAAAGTGAATATGAGCACTCTTGGAAGGGCCAGATTGGCTACTGCGTAGTATTGTCAGTTATGTGTTGGGAAGGACTTGTTCCTAGGTTTATTCTGGAGTGAAGAAGTCTTCTGCAGGCATTTTCTGAAATACTCATCTGATGTTGTGTTGGTGATGGGCCAAGCACTTTCCCTAGAGTATCATCAGGGACGAAGAACTGGGAAGAACAGTGATGATCAGATATTTTAGAGAAAGGGAGCCGATTTTGTGGTTTTAGCTTGTGAAAAAAACTATTTTATCATCAGAAGCTATTCTTCATCAGCTGGGTAAAGGCAATTCATCAGCTGGCATAATTCTTATACTACAGATGAGGTATATGTAAAAGAGTAGGTAACAAATCTTTGTTGTATTTTTTCGTAAGTAGTATGACGTTCATAACTTTGTATGTTATGTGATATAGTGAAACTAATTTCCAGTGAAACCATTAATTTCAAGGTTTTCTTTTAGCCTATTCTGGTTTTGTTTGACCTGACTCATTAGTAGTGAGCTTTTTATAATGAGATTTTCATCAGGATAGTACAGGTTTATTCTTTAGCACTCCTTCAGGGGTGAAACAGAGCTGCTTAGACTAGCTTTTTGGTGCCAAAAGGGGTCAGTACTTGCTCTGATAAAAAGAAGCTGCTGGACCAACATCTTATTATTGCTTCCTTGCCTGGATGTTCTTTTCTAGTATTATTTGCTCTGTTTCATCTTAGTAACAACTATGTCTTGGTCTACCTGGACAAAAAAATACAATCTGATGAACTACCAACTGCAGACACAAAGTCCACTTGAATTTTATGCTAAATCTTGCAGGATTTTGAAAACAAAAGTTGCAGGTCAAGCATCTCAACATTTCTCATCAGTCACCTTAATCTTCAGAGAAGAAGATTATTTTATACTGGAAGCTGTATGAAACACTATACCATATTTATAAAAATAGTTTCTAACCCAAAGGGAAGGAAGTTAGAAAGAAAACTTGCTCTATGTATCCCTTGACATGTTTCTCTGGGTCCACCAGGCCTGTGCTATCATGCAAACCAAAATCACACAATCCTATGCCACAGTGTTTATGAATTGTTGCAATTTGTTCTTTGTAAAGAAACAATTCAATGCCAACAAAACTTTTCTTTTTTTTTTTTTGTTTGGCAGGCAGCTGTCTTCAAACTTTTGATATCTGTGGTGTTATTTTTTGATGAAAATATTCTCGAAAAATGAGTATGAACAAAAAACCCCCAAACAATTAAAGAAATCTCAGCTTTTAGTTGACAGTCTTGCATTAATTCCAGAGCTCCAGCTGCTGCAACTGACAGTTTCCACTGGAATCTCCACTTCATTAAATAATGTAAATTTCTAGCATTTCTGGTTAAAACATAACTTAATTTCAAGGAGAGAAAACTGATACCCAAGTGGTTATCTCCCTGCTAATTCTATATGTTACATTTTGATAAAGAAGAAGGGATTAAGAGAGTTCGCATTCACAATCTTGAACACATAGTTGGCAGTGTTTAATAACACAGCATGACATACGAACAGTCTTTCCATATTTCTGTATGCATTCTGCTAAAAGTTTTTGCAATGGAATATTTTTCCAGATGAAATTGCTGCCTAGCCAAAACCAAGTTTGTGGGTGGAATTGTGCTTACTTTCACAAACTGGTGTTTTGCCTGATTTCCTTACGCGATTCGGGTTTATCAGCAAATCATCAATATTAATTAATTTCCTCTTTTTTGAATAGATTCTAATCATACTCTAATTTAATACTTTTCATCTTGGACATATGTAGCATCCAGGCAGAGACTGTCTCTGACCAAAACAATGTACAAAAAGACACTGCTACATTCGTGCTTGGTACATGTGGGGTAACACTTCTAAGCTATTGAGAATATGAAATAATTTTAAGCTGTATTTGTGATGTGTATTTCACCCTCAGTCTGCAATAAAGCATATATTAATGAAGAGGTAAGCAATTTATAACTCATTTAAAGGGAAGCTTTATGTCTCATATGTTTCAGTAGGAATTGACAAGATACCCAAATTAATCACAGAGTCATAGAAAGGTTTGTGTTGGAAGGAAGGGCACGGATTCTGATGGCACAGTCATGCACATGATTCAAAGAAGAGAAGGCTGAGTGTAGCACAAAAGATTAATATGACACTTTTCCCACTTAAAAGAGCTGTAGGTCTTTAGAATGTCATCATCTCAGCCTAAGAGGTCAGGAGATAAATTCATTGTATACTGTTTTAAATATTTGTTTATGTTGAAGTAGATTTATAGAGCTGTCTTAGTATGTTTTAAATTTTATGTCTACTAAACAGATTTTCTGAAATAAATACCTATGATTGAATTACCTTGTATTTAAACATAACATAGCAAAAAAGAGGATGTAGCCTTTTATTGCAGAATTACATCACAAGAATGATTATCCTCTGAGGTAGATAATGATGTAATAAGATTAATTTTAATATTGAGAATTGAGATATTTAACCTCTGCTGTTTACAGGAGGATCAAGAATGTTATTACAACTGCTAAAGGTCTGGGCCAGAATTTCTTGTAAGTAATGTAGCCAGTCTCCAGCAATCCCTGAAAGATGCTGAATACCCATTTCTGTAACATATTTTACTTCAGGGGAATTGTGATATGTTCTCATACTGTCATCTAATGAGATAAACAAAACTGAAAATAAAGTAACCAAGTCTTAAATCCCACCCACATCTTTCCCCCCTTCCCTGGCTTTTGATCTGTTTTCTACAACTGCTAATTTTTCTTATATATCTGGGGCAAAATGTAGGATCAAGCAATGTATTTGAAGAGGAAATAGAATATATATCACTGAGTTACAAGTATAAAAAACTTAAATAATTTTTTAAATAATAAGTTTCACTTTGGAAATTTTAAACTCGGAAAATTCTGTCTAGGCTTATGGAAAAAAATACTCTCCGATATTGTCATATTAGTTTTTCACTTAATTAGACGTGTTAAGACTGTGGTGGTCAGTGAGCTATCTGAGATCTATTCCAAGTGCCAGAAGGAAAAATTGCACTGTAGTCTGTCCGTAGATGCTAACAATGAGATACTGTTTTCTGTCCCCTACTGAGTGTGTGTGTAAGTAGGAAGACGGAGGAGAGGAAATCTGGCTGACTTTTGTTAGGCTTTACTTTCTCTGCTTTTAGCACGTTAATACCCATGTTCCCAAAAGTGCTCTCAGCATTCCCACAGGCAGCTGCCTGCCACTGCCTGTTTCTGTAGTAGGTCTCCTTTGTTTTACTTGGTGCCTGTTTCTGAACCTGCACACCTCCAGTGCCAAGCCATCCCTACCGTTAATTGAAACCTCACAATTAAGTGTTTTGTCGCATCAGCACAGTTAGAAGTCTGACCTCAGCTATTAATGACAGCTCACTTATCAAAAGTGTTTCTTGAAACACAGGCGGTAAAAAAATTATACAAATGCTTGATTGAAACAATTTTTTGTAATTTAATCACTCCCTCACTATAAATAATGTATTTTCTTGTTTTTAATATTTTCATTGTGGAAAGGGTTCTATAGCTTAAATATTGAAGTACATCCAAATATATTCTATATACAGTCAACATATATCAATAGGCAAATAAATTTAATGTAAAACTTTGTGTTTAAAACTAGTAAAGAACAAAGACATGAGAATATTTTTATTAAAAATTAATTTAATTATTATAAGATCAGTACAATTACTATACTAATAGATATTTGACATAGGAAAAAAATTGCTTACCCAAAAATTATGTTTAGTTCTTTGATGGTGTTTTTGCATTTCATTATCACCTTTCATCTGGAAAATAGTTTTCGTCACAATGTATAATTGTCATTTTTCTTGGCTTTGCTCCATAGTTGTGTAAACCATAAGCAACAATTGAGCAGAGGTTTTTCCAACGGTCTCTGCAGAGGATTCCTCTTGCCGGTGCTGAATGTTTCAGATCATGATGAATTTTCACATTTCCAGGGGTTGGTTGGTGAGCTTTATGTTGATATTTTTGCCATACCATGTTTTACCTAGCCTGCAGGAATGAATGTATGAATGTCTAAATATGGATGGATATACATACATATATATATATATATATATAAAGCCATGATTAAACCCTTGTTGTATTAAAACTGCTTCATAGAATTTTACATGTTTTGATGAGAAAGTTTCTGTGAACAAAAGCATAGATAGGGAGCCATTATATAATAACTTGTAAACTGGGAGTTAAGGTACCTACCTGGGAAATGGGAGAGGGAGACTCAAGTCCTTGCTCTAGTGAAATGAAAGCAAAGACATAAACCTGAATCTCTGCTTGAGGGGAGCTTCTGGTCTCAGTGAATGCTGAGAGGTAAGCGAATCCAGTTATTTTCTAAGCTTACTTCACAAAGTAGGCTGACTTTTTACCCTTCTAGTACTCCAGTACATCACTGTCTCAATCAGAGTGAACAGAACAGAGTGGAACAGTGTGAGCAGAGGGGCTTGCATCACACTCAGTGGTACCTGTGTAATTTCCTCAGACTGGAAGAGCAGGTGCATCACACTGCACTGACCACCGCAGGCCACTTGCAGGTGAGACACCAGCTCGTGCACTGCCAGCATGGGCATCTCCACATCCTGATTCCCTGAGTAGTATGGACATCTTCTGTTTCTGGCCTTGAACTGGCAGAAGTGGGTGCCTGAATGTGGATTTCCCACTGTATTATTGCAGCCTTTTCTGAATAATGGACTGTTTGGGTAAGGATCAAATGAGAGAAGGAGAGCTCTTGATCAAGATAAAGAATGTGTGCCTTAATTCATTCTTCACGCTGATAAGATACTGCAGGATGTTTTAAGGCAATAAGATTGTGTGACAGAGCATTGGAAAATTTCAGAATAGAAGACTTGTACAGATAATAATAATAATTCGGTTAAATAAAGGAAACACTTTTTTCCTTCCAATAATACTGGGAGAATGTAGCAGACAAACTTCCTCTCAGTTCAAGGATGTTCAGGACTAGGATTTGGCTTCTCATGGACTGCATAGATAAGAATTTGTTGTCAAATAAATCGCTTAAGTGGCTGTTTTGTCAGTTTTGTCTGTGAAGTAGCTGGAGCAGTAAAGCAAAGCACTTTGGGCATGTACAGAATGTGAATAAAGATTTAAAAAAATCTTTAGGTAAGGAGAGAAGGTTGAAGAAAGAAGCAAGAAAATCCTGATTATTTATTGTATATCAACTTTACTGGCACTTCACTAGAATATGACAAAAAAAAAAGGATAACTGAAATGATTTCTTAAAGTATAAATTTACAGTAAGAGGAATCAAATTAATATAGAAAGGAACTAAATGACTGCTGTGTTGTACTGAATTGTCTATATGGATTAAAGCTGATTTTTGTGAGGCACTCTTTTTTGCCAAATGGTTGTATACTGACATGCAATGATTCCTGTGCTTAGAAAGTTATAGTAACTATTTGCTGTTTAATTAGTGCTATCAACCAGGCTTTCCTGTTTGTCACTGTGATTTTATTGTCCTTAAGCCAAGATCTTAGGTCCTTAAAACTATATTTTAAAAGGATCTTGGAATATAATTTTTTACTAGCTAAGATTTAATTGATGAAATGGAAACAG
This sequence comes from Edolisoma coerulescens, assembly GCA_013397115.1. Taxonomy (NCBI): domain Eukaryota; kingdom Metazoa; phylum Chordata; class Aves; order Passeriformes; family Campephagidae; genus Edolisoma; species Edolisoma coerulescens. Next base: position 427,065 of record VWZW01003149.1, read on the forward strand.
TAACTCAGCCAAAATTCCTGTTGATTCACTAGAAAGAAGGATCCAGTCTTTAAAATCAAAGTAAAGAATTCAAGAAAAAATACCTGAGCAGGCCCAGAATTATTTATGTTCAGAGAAATGATGAATTATATATAAAATGAAGTAACTTGAATCACATCAGGTACTTTATTTATGGTACCATTCTCAAAAACAAATACTTCTGCTTTAGAAAGCAGAGTAGATATTTTTGGTTTGCATGGAGTTAAACTCACAGCTACTACAGATAATGAGAAATTTGCAATTAACTTTGATAACAAGTAAGTTAAGGTGCAGAGAACTTGGGAATCCCTCTAACTTCAGGCCAAAAATAATTTATGCCAAAGTCAGTAAATTGTGTCAGATGAAGATGGAATAGTTTAAGAAACTATGTTCTGTTCTCCGATTCTTTCTTTCTGGCTGATTCCACAAACACTGAGTTTCTAATAAGACTGTCAGAGCACTAAATCTTATCTACTCTTAAGAAAGACTTTAAAAAACTCCACCAAGTCTCTGATGGCAAAGTGGAGATAGATTTAAAGGGGGTTTTGAGCTACTTGTTTTATTTTTGCAGAGATTTACCTACTTACAAAATAGTAGTATTTGTCTTTTCAAGCATCACAGACAGTGAAAATCTCAATATTTATCAAGTCTGTTTTTCAACACTTTACTTTCTATCTCGACCTACCTTGTGGCTCCCTGTTGTCTTGAATCAATGTTTTCCAGAATTGTGGCTTCTGTCAGTCACTCCAGTGCTTCAGTGTCTGGGCATGCTGATACGTAACAGTGGGAAGCTGACATGGAAATGGACAAAGCAGAAAGGAAGTCTAGGCTGCATTTTCAAAGATAACTTAAAAAATAAATCATCGTTATGGGAAAATGAATATTCTCTTAAAAGTGGGGTTCATTTTTACCTCGACCTTTCCAGTACTTATCCCTGAATCATATAAATAGTAAGCATTAGAAAAATGGAGTAAGTAAACATTATGACTGTCAAAACAAGATGCATTAAATGAAGAATCTTTAGAGGAGTAGATGGTATTACTTTATGTATTGAAATTGATGATATAGCCTTGTCAAATTACCATGAAGGGTTTATTTACATTTGGCTTATTTCCTAGGCAGCACAGCTGCCTTTCTAGTACAGAGAAAGCTTATTGAAATCTTTGTCATGGGTTTTTCATGTTGTGGAATTGCACAATTAAAAACAATATTAATTATATTTTCAGCAACTCATTGTTCATTTTGCATTTAAAAGACAATCAGCAAAAAACCTCTTGATATGATACAAATCCCATTAAAGGTTCAAGGAAGGAGGCTCCAATTTATTCCTTTACAGAAGCATTAACTGCAGGAAGAGACTTAAATTGTGCTCACTACTTCTCAGGGCAGAGGAAAAAAATCAGTAAACTCACTAAAATTACCCAAGTTTTTTTGAAAGAAAGCAAAAAATTATGACCTTCTTTTCTAATTCTGATTTTTCTTAATTATGAATCATTCTCTCATACACTCAGACTTTTTTTTAAATCGAGGAAGTGATTTTTTCATCTATTGCAAAAATGGGTGTTCAGTACTGGCTTGATTACAACTTAGTTTTGAAAAACAACTTAACTTATTTAATTATCTACATATTCCCATTGATCATGGCTTGCTGGCTGTTTTCTTGCATGAAGAAACTTGTGTGATGTCAGGGTTTTTATCAGAGGACTCCCCTATGAATAACAGCATCAGGTAGCAGTGAAAAGGCATACAGCAATAAAAAGGGAGATAATATGGATTTTACAGGCCATAAGCAATGTAGTCTTTTGTGTTTATCTTGGTGAGTGTGGGAAAGGTGAGAGGTGTTGCAAAAAAGCCCTTGACCTCCTTATGAGAATCGGGAAAAAAAATGGGAGCGGATTTATAAAACTGGATCATAAGTAAGAATTGGCTTGGAGAGCTTTCGTTAAGTAAATTAGATAGTGGTGAAAATCCAATGCATTCAGTCTTCTGCATGAGAATTACTGGCTGAAGCAGAGGAAAACAGTTTAGTCTGGGATAGATGGGCTTCTTCTGCTAGATTATTTTTGCAACGTAATCTTTATCTCATTTTACAGTCCATAGTCTGGAAAATTCTTATAGATCAAAGTTGGGGAACTTGCAAGAGCAGGTAGCTTTTGGGCATAAATTTTGCTAATTTGAAAAGAGAAGAAGGAAAAGCTTGGGACAAAGCAAGAATATTAAGTTATTACAAATCCTCCACTTTAATTTGCAGCAAATTGAAACAAAATTTTACATTTATTGTTATGCAAACATTATGTTTAACAAATACCAGTGAGATTCTAGATCATGATAGATACTTATGCTAAGAATGATGACTATGAAACCCCACACAGAGTAAATCATGTTCTTAAATAGTTGTATTTTATCAATAGGAAATGATCTGCATAACCATATGAATACATGTGAATTGCCTAAGTTATGTTCACTTCTAATAATAAAAATAGTCCTATAAGACGACAAGTAATTTCCTGTAAAAAAGGAGATTCTTCTTTGCTACATTATTTAATGAAGCTGGGGTCTGTGGAATACTAGGCAGTAGCCAGTGCTGTTTTCTGCTGTGCCACTGTGGTGACATATTCTCCTTGAGGTACTGTTTTTGACACTCCAGCAATTTTTTCCCAAGGTTTAAAAGGGAGTCAGCTATTTAACCCTGTTTATAGGAAGAATTTGATCTTATAATAATTGGTATAGGTCTGAAATTATTTTAAAAAGGAAGTGCAATCAAATTACAAGTTAAAAATTATGTCCCATTATTAGTGTTAATATATTTCTCTTCTGTGCAATGAGAGATATAGAGGTGAAAACATTGGAACAAATGCTTCAGTGAGGTCTTTGTAGGAGGTTGAATGTATTTTCTGAGATAGAATCTCATTCTTGAAGTGAGGGCAATTTTTTTAGAAGGTAATGTGTGGTGGGTTGACCCCAGCCAGCGCCCACAGAGCTGCCTGCTCATCTACCCCATCCACGCCTACCCCAGCAGGACAGGGGAAAGGCTAGGAAGGGCAAAACATCAAACTCATGAGTTGAGATAAGAACAGTTTAAGTGAAGGAAAAAGGGGGAAAAAGCCCAACATGTGATGCAAAGGCAGTCATTTACCACCTTCCACAAGCAGAGTGATACCCATCCAGCGCCTGAGAGATGGCTGCTTTTGAAAGCCAGCTTGCCTTTCCCTTTCTTCTCCCACTACCCCAGCTCTACTGCTGATCATGACATTATGTTTTATGGGATATCCCTTTCACCACTTTGGGTCAGCTAGCCCGGCTGTGTCCCCTCACAACGTTTCGTGTGCTTCCAGCCTTCTTGCTACTGCTGCAATGCCTTGAAAACTGCTACTGGTTCTAGTATAATAAATGTTGTCTTTGTGTTTTCCTCCATCTAATACTGTGAGTTTGAGGGACAGATGATTCAATGTCTGAAAACTCATACAGACGAGCAAGACAGAGAGTATGTCAGTTGTTATTTTTCTCTCCGAACTCCCCCATATCACTGTCCTCAGAGCCAAATGAAACAGAAATCTTGGACAGAGTTGCTTTTATTTCCCATTCGTGTCAAGATAGAACTCCGCCTTCCTGCTGAAAGGGTTTTTTTCCTAATAGTTCCTCTCACTTTTCTTACATGAAGTGGCAAAGTAACTGTCACTGCATAGTTTTCGAGCAACAAGTTTGCTTCATGTTACTTCTCTTCTTCTCCAGTAATATGCTCTTTTATCTCACAATAAAACATGATCTGGTTAAGGTTTTGAGTCAGGGGAGATGGACTGTCGGAAGTATTTGACTCTTTTACACTTAGAGCCTTTGCATGCGTAAATGTGTCAGGAATTAATGTGTTCCATTTCTGGAATCCCAGCTGGTTTTTTAAAGATTTACCAAGTACTGTAACAGTCAAAATGCCTTCAGGGTTGCAAATGAAGAGAAGTTGTACATCCAATTGGAGAGCAGGCTGATGGCAGATGGGAGAGACCCATCTGTGGAGGGTCTTTGAAACTCCATCAGTTTCACTGTGAAAAGCTTGACTTTGTCAGAAGATTCAGGGTTATCCTGTGGACTGGAAAGTAGGGTCTGATAAAAAAAGTGCATTAAATCGTCTTACCCTTCTGCTTAACAGGATCTTGACTTCTGTTTTACCCATTTAAAAACCTGTCTGAATGGAAACTATTAAAATACATTTTACTACTAATTAAGAGGTAAGCATTGCATCAGTTTCAAAATTACCCTAGACACTTGACAGCATCTGAACATGTAAAACTTTGGAAATTAATCTGTTCATCTTTTAACGCACGCAAGCCCAGTTATACAAAAACGGCTAGCTCAGAGGTCTGGCTGCTGCGTCTTCGATGAAGGCGGCACACACACAAAAAGAGTTTGAAGGTGAGCTCCTCACCGGAGGGAGCTGCCCCTGGGTAGATAATCCAGCGTGCAGGTGGAGGCAAGGAAGGAGAGAGGGGACTTCTCATACGGGTTCCACACAGGGGTTTATTAAGGTGATAATCCAGGAACGAATAGCCTAATCTCAGGTGGGGGGGGGTGGTTCAGGGGTTTTTATACTGGGGACCACCAGTGTGGAGGTTTGTGTTATCTTTTGTGGGCTCGGTTGGTTTTGCCACCTGCGCCTCCACAGTCTTTGTTGGCTATACGAAGAACCTTAAACTAGGGCGATGTAAATTGAGAGAACTTCAATAAACATAGTAATGCCTCTCTTGTACTGGCTATGAGCCTGATTCGGAGTTACCTTTTGTATAGTTTAGACATCCTATTCCCTGTCCTAACACTCAGCTTCAACAGTTCCATTATTTGTCCCTAACTTGCAGAGGTCAGAAATCATCCCACTGAAGAGATCTGCCTTCTTGGAGATGGCTCTAGGCAAGGCTGCCGCACAGGAAACTCTGAATATCCCTGCCTGGGGTGAAGGATGGGCCAGGTTTTGGGATGTTTCTTCCATGGAAGGGCTGGGACCAGACTTCCCTGCTGCTATTATCCTCCCAGAGGAAGAATGTGGAAGGGAAAGTTTCTGCTTCTCTGAGTAGCAAGTGTTGCCCACCTTCCCCATGCTGGACCACGGAGCAATGGGAGCAAAAGACAGCAATCCACGTTTCCAGATATTTCTGTCATATGAAGCATCTGTTTTTCTCTGCCTACAACTGGAAACAGGACAGCTGTTACATACAGTGGTAATGAATGGTGACAGATCCCAGATTTCAGAAGGCACATAATGTGTAATATTCATCTGCTTTTTCCCTCAGTTGCTAGGTTTTAATACTTTGCATCTAAAGAGTGAATCGCAGTTGGTCAGAATATCTAGAATATTAATATATTTCAGGAAAAAGTAGTTTCCAATTCTATCTATATGAAACAGCAACTTGTTTTACCAGTTTGAAAATTCAGGAACATACTGTGAGTTTTTCTCCTGGTTTTGAGAATTCGGGTTAGTGACAGCTATGATTCTGTCTCCCCAAGTGAACTTAAAGGTTGTGTGTCTTCCTTTCTTTTATTTATAAGACCTGAACATCTGTAACAGTTCCTTTCTACTCAGGAAAACACTTAGTTACATGCTAGAAATTGCTCTCTGGAACAGCACTGTCATCTACAGAAAAAATTAATTAATAATGCAGAGGGTTTGAGAACACCTTTGTGGTAGTACTAATAATTGATGTGGACATAACTGGGGGACATATATTTTTTTAAAAGTTAGAATCTTAAAATCACAGAGTTCAAACCTACAAAAGTGTTTAATATTCTTAATTTAGTCTTTTTGCCGTATCTAATGACAGAGGGTACTCTGATAACTAGGGTAGCCTTGGAAAACTTACCTTCTTTGACTATCAGCATTATTTTGATTGTTTTGTAGCAGCCTGATACTTTATTGCAAGTAGGAGAAAATGATGCTATTGATTCCTTCATATTTAGAGGTAAGGTGATTACAAGTTCTTTTTTCATTTCTAAATGTGGGAAACGTACAAATGTAATTGCTCTTTGTTATGTAGTATTCCCTGTTTGGCCCTATTTCTGATTGTATTTCATTGATTAACATAGATCAGACATACATTGCAGATGTACTTCACATCTTTGCAAACTAAGACCTACACAATATACCAAAATGTGTGAGAGCTGGAATTATTAAGCTTAGTTTTATTATTGATAAAATACAAAATTTTTGTAGCTGGCATGAATTCTGAAACACATGCTTGCTCTTATAGATTAGTGCCAACTGACTTTTTTGATTATATATTATTGTTCATAATTAATACTGCTGAGGAAGATGGTATAATGCAAAATACATTAATTATGGATGGCATCTGTACTTCAGAGAACAAATATTTTTCCCTATGCGTATTGAGACAGGTTTTAACTGTGTGTAAGTCAAGTCCATATTTCCCCAGTACTTGCGTATATATTGGACTCTTTTCAGAAAATCGGCAGCAATTTAAGCAACTCCACAGAAAGCATTTTAAGGTGCTTTAGTCTGAATTGTTTTGCATGTGTATGAGATACTGGGAATGGAAACATGTGCAGAGATGGTGAGAATGGGCCAATGTGAATTTGAAGCTCATCTGTATTAATCCAGATATTTTAGAACATGAAAACTGCTTAGAAGTGCCAGCTCTGACAGCTTTGAAATGAGGGTAATTTGTAAATATTGGGTATTTATACTGGTCAGTTTTACATCAATTGCCTATAATGTGCATTACTTAGGTATGCAAACAGTTGTCTTGGTTAGGTGAAACATCTGCTTTCAGCTCTCTGAATAAAGGGGTGTATACATTTGTGTGTCAGGAGAGGGAAAATGCATGCTTTCTGAACCCATATGTTATCTATAATTTAGAGAAATTGTGCAGAAGCTTGTATGAGACTGTCTTATTCCTCTTTGTACTTAGCAGATTCATTTCAGAACATTATCTGTTGGAAAAGTTATGTGCCCAGTGTGGGCTCATTCATCTGGCATAGATTAGATAAAGGTCTAAGCACCAAAAAGACAGACAAATTATTTAGTACCAGATTTTTTAGTACTTCCCATGAGTTGTAACTTGAATAAATTAGATCACAAAAGAGCTTCAAACTATGGTGGGTGGGAGAAGACGATGTCAGACTTCCACTCTATCCCTACAGACCACAAATTTTGCTGAAGCTGAACCATACAGTTATTTCAGACTATACTTCCTCAGCTGAAAACAGGGAGGGACTAGGCACCTACTTAATTTTGACAGATGAGTGTGTAGGAGAAAAATGTGATATTTGTCTGTCAAGATTCTGGTCTTCAGGTGATAGTGTGAAATTCACTCCAGTGGAGGTAGCCAGCTGAGCATGCACATCTTTCCGACCCCCATGCAGAGAGGCAGCATCTGCTTGAAAATCAGTGAAGTTTGGAGGCCAGCAATGGCAGGAGCAGACACATTAGTGGTGAAAACTCTCCACTAGTGAGGCCAAAAGCAAGGACAGTAAGCCTGAAGGTGTTGGCATGAATACCATGATAATTTTGAATAGATGCCTTCAGTGGGCGGTGGATTGGAAGGTGAACACCTTTTGACAGCCTGTTGGGGGGTGAATAGTATAATCTTTGACATAAATGTACAGGAATTGAAGATGTGCTGCATGACTATGCCTATTTCTGTGACATAGTGATGCATTTTTCCATACTAGTCTGAGTGAAATACCAAAATCTAAGTAGCGAAGGATGTCTTTCTTACGAACTAGAATAGGATTTTAAACGTTATGTGCCAGTGTTGCAGATTTCACAGGTGACACTGCACAGAAGGCAGAAAGATAATTCTCACTTTTCTCATCTCCTGTAAAATGTCTAAAGGACAGACATCCCTTTGCTGAAGGCATGAAGTGCCATCCTCTGCCAGAAAGTTATGAGAGACTTTTGTTGCCCTTGGCCTCAGCACAGAGAAAGAAACAGACTTGAGTTCTGCTCTAATGAAGGGCTTCTGATCACTCGCCTGCAGCTGGTACAAAGCTCGTGCAAACAAATTTAGCGCAGACATTATAATGATGAGCTGCAGCCCCCTCTAAGGGGATGTGTTTGGAGAGTCTTGTGGTGGGACCAGGACACAGGGTGTTAGCCAAGGAGTGCAATTTACACTGCGCTGGTGGGGGCAGCCCAATAAAGGGACTGTCCTCTGCAGTGTGCTCTGTTCTCTGTAGCCTGGGGGCAAAGGCAGCTTACAGAATGCATGTTGCTGATGCACAGCACTCGTCTTGGCAAATTGAAGCTTGAATCTAGGCAAGTCATAGGCAATATAGACATTATGGCTGAAGCTGATTGGAAAGCTTCCACTCAGTACCATGCAGGCCACCCTTTGAGTTTGATTGCAACAGTGTGATTATTTTCTAATACGAAAATCCTATTTCTTCTTGGCTATTTATATGTCAATCTTATGTTCACATAATTTTTGCAGGTGAAAGTTTCTGTGCATGGATTCTACATGAAATGAGCACAATAACTCCAGGAGCTGGCATATTTCATAATAATCCCTTCTGTGTGGATATAAAGGCTCCTGGCAGCCTGTTGTAGATGAAAATGCCTTCAGGACTTACCAGGCTTATGGTACTGCAACTGTAACTCACTTTCCTGCCCTCCTCCTCTTTCTAATGAGGTCTTTTTCCTTTTTTGTCTTTTAAAGATAATTAAATTTGTAACCCTTTTTATCTGATTCACTTAGAAAACTTTTATTCCTTTTGTTCTTTTTACCATGAACATGAAGCACAGGATTTAAGCAACCGAAGAGTGCAGAGCATTTATTTATTGGTAAGCACGCTGTGGAAAGACAGGACTAGTGAGCTTGTAGGTAAGCATTAATATTACCAGACTGAGCATTATATAGTCACCAATCTGATGAGATATCTGACAAGCACTTGCTGCTTGGGTGAGGAGAGGTCAATAATCTTTGCTTCTTAGTTTGTGCTTGATCCTTGATCTTACTGAGTTGCCATCTTCTGCTTCTCCATTATTTTCTAGCATTTTAAGCCTTTTAATGTCAATATTTTTCCTCTTGATTCTCACAATGATAACTGTCCCCATAGCCACACTTACCTTTTTTTTTTTTTTATTTTTTTAGGCTTCCTAGCTCACATAGCTTTCCTTTTCTCACTTCCTTTTGGTCATCTCAGCAGTTTTCTCAGCAGACTGACCAAAGGTCACACAGCTTTACTGCCCCAAACTGCTCTTTGGTTTATAGACTTTGTCTGAGGGTTACATATGAATGGTGTCCCCAGATACTTTCCTTTTCTGACTTGTTTCTTATCTGAAGTTTTTTAGAAAAGATTAATATTTACATTTATGGACTTAGCTACATCCCACTGAGCACAAATGGTATATGGAAATAGCCAAGAATAAATTTAGTGTCTTTTCAGTATGCAAATCTTTACAGAATATAGAATGATAAAACAAAATGTCGTGATAAAACACTGAGGATGATACTTAGGCTTTTCATTGTGTTTTGCTGTTCAAGGATGTACACAAACATTAAATAAAAAATCAAAAAATAAAGTATATCTAAAATGAAATATAAAACACATCCTACTGTTCAGAAGCCAAATGATATTGTGCTACTGAGTACGAATTATACGGTGAAAATTACTTGACAGAGATTTCCACAATAAATCACATATTATTACTTTCATTTTTTGCCATTTCCTGGCATACAGAACATCCTCTGATCTGCGAGAATTTCACCCTTTTACACACTATACTAAAAAGAACAAATAATGATCTCTTGTCAAACAATTTAGAATCTAAGCATAAAATGAGGGATGATAGGCAACAGTACCTGAGGATTTGGTGAGATGCATTAGGCTGTAGCATAAGTAGTGTCCTGCCATATGACCTGCCTAACTTCAACCTAGCTTTTCTTAGAAATTAAGCAAAAGAGTTTATAAAGAAGGTGTATATATATATATGAATTTAAGGAGTGAGTGTTGAAGCTTTTTTATAATATTTATGAATCCAAATCAGAAATCTCATGGGAAGCCTGTATTCTGTTTAACAATGAAACCCAAGTGTCTGAGACTGCTGCCTTTGCTTCAAGACTGGAATTCTTCTTTCCATGTTGGAAGAAATGTTAAGTTAATTATAATCAAAATAAATTAAATTTTCCTGATATTTAGTTTCATTTTTAGAATTTAAAGCTGTGATTCTGCTGGCATTTAAACAGGTATGTACCTTGGCTCATGTGAGCTGTTTTCATCTGACATGACGAAGATGAGTCACAGATACCCTGGCAGCTCTCCGCTCTGAAAATACGTAGGTCTGTAGTTAAAATTTTGACTTTTTATTATCCTGTGAATATCCCACTATTAGGTCTTCAGGGGCATTTTGAAATAGTCTTCAAAGGTGTCTTATCTGGTTTCCACTGTGCTCTTTCTCTCTAAGACTGAAACTTTAGAAGAAATTAAAATCCTTGGATGGTTGCTATTCAGATGTCTCAGAATTCCTCTGGAAGGCTCCTTGGTTATTTTCTGACAGCCTTTTTGTGCTTCACATATTAAAGTACCAGAAAAAGCTGGTGGGGTGTCTTCTGTTCTCTTTAGGACCTCACCTATTACAATAAACCCACAGTAGTGTATTAAAGATTAGTCATCTAGGATTTCCTAGGATATAGGAAACAGGATTAAGGTTTGGACTTTATTTGCTTTTGGTGAATCCAAAGATTCTCAGGAAAAAAAACCCAAAAAACAAAACCAAAAAAAACCCCGAAAAACCCCCCAATTCTTGTCATTTAGGGCTTGTATAGCTTCACATCTGTCTTAGATCTTTCAGGTTTCTTTATGCTCCTGTGTACAGACTGCACAGCATGTATGTGCTGCACCCAAGAGGAGAGTGGAACCACGTGCAAAGAAAATATCCCTGTCTTCTCTCCTGAAGAAGTATGTGATTAATGATCTCTAGCCTGCAGAGCTAAGATGTGTCATGTGCCAGGATGTAGGAGGTTTTCTACCAAGAAGCCTTGATTATTGAGATGAATAGATAATTGATAACAAAGAGGAAAAGCCCCCACAAAATATTAGGAGAAGAAATGGTTTTATTATCTCTTATTCCATCTTGGGGTGCAGAAATGGGCTGTGTAATCTCTCAGGATTTCTTTAATCTCTACTTTTTATTATTTTGTTTTTCTGGAAGAAGAAGTGTAATATGCCAGGATTAGTACCTATCTGCATGCAATGTTGTCCTGCCTTGAGATCCCCAAGGAACCCTTCCAGCCCTCTGACAGGGGTGTAGATCCAAGTCTGGAGCTCATTGCTGCAGTTGATATATGGAACAAACCTACCCTGCACACAACTAAGAATTTGCACATCTGTTCCTTGAACACTTTCAGCAGCCACAGCCTCAAACAAAAGCCACAATGAGTTTCACAAGAAAGCATTGAGAAAATTATGTGTGTTCTGCGTGGCTGCATTTAATAACAGAAAAACAAGGCTGGAAGAGACCTCAAGAAGTTGTGGAGTGAGTATTGTTCCAGTACAAGTTCTCTGTTCAGCACATTTTCCAGTCTGTAAATTCTACAGCTGTATGTGTGTGTTACTTGTTCTTTGATCATTGTAAAGTCAGCACGGATTTTTAGAAATTGCTAGAGAAATATTTTTTAGTTTCGCTACTATTTCATAAAAGGGAACATAGTTTGGTTTTTTGTTGTTGTTGTTGTTGTTGTTGTTGTTATTCTGACAGCTTTTTCAGAGCAGCACACTGATATATCATGGAACTGCTCTGTTGTGATGTCCATAAATGCATATCCCAGTTTCTTAATAGGGAGGTTTGAAATGTGTGGCTGAGTTTCATTCAATGCTTTAAGAATTATGAGGAATAAAGGAATAAAGAGATAACCTTGACAGAAGAAATTCCTTGTGTTTATAGAAGGAGCTGATTCATGATTAAGTTAGAAATACAGTTTTCAACGTATGTTGAAAGCTGATGTTACATCAATGTTACAATTCTTTGTTTTTCTGTCTTTCAACAACTTTAAAAAAAATATTTTCACAAGCCATTTGTACCATTATGTAACTCTAGCAACCATGTTTGATTCAAGACTGTATACTGTCATTTCCCTTGTGGATTTCTAAATGTGACCAGGATGATTCAGAAAGTTTGGTCTATTTCATCAAGCTTGTCCTGGGGCATTTATGGATCGACTTGAGGTAGAAGTTGCTGGTGTCTGAACTGAAAATTCTGTTTCTTTGGGAAAGGGAGAGGGCATTTAGAGCGAGACTAGAGTAGAGATTCCTCCGAGAAACTAAGGTAGTTCTGCCCAGAAACAATAAAAGCTGAGCTACAGCCATGTGTGACGCTTCAGTCTTGCACAATTAACCTCTTGCTTTCAAAAATAGTTTCTTGTGTTACTTGATCTCCTGGAGTTGTCTGACATTTCCATTGTATTTCTTTTCCTTTCTCTCACTTCCCAAGACACTTTTTGAATTGTGTCCTAACATAATTTCTTTAGCACAGTACCTGCAGAACAGGCTAAACACATGGAGAGAAGAGAAATTTTGAAAAGACTTGAAGACACTGAAATGTTTTTTGGTTTGTTCCTCTCCACCCCCTCCTGCTTCCCCAGTGAACAAGTCTTAATATTTTTAAAATTTTTTGGTAGGAAAATCTAGATTTTTTGAAGTTAGATTAATCACAGTGTATCTTCTTTTCAAAAATCAGTGCTGTATGTTAAAATTTAGACCTTTTATTATGCTATTATACAAACTGGTGACATTGAACAAACAATGATTTGACAATCAAAGGCCAGAACTTTTTTTTGCCTGCTTGCATCTTGTGAGAGCTCTATTTTCTACTTTAAATTACAACATAATCCAGTTTTTGCAAATGCTCTGATTTCAGCTAAGGAGCCTATTTTTCAGAAGTTTTCCACCAGTTTTTCTTCCATTAGCTATTGTTGAATAGGCATGAAGAGAACAAATTCCTTGTCAGGAGAGGAAATACTAATGTTAAGCAAAGACTTGTGCTGAATACCCACCACTGAATGTACAAAATTAATTTCAGTATAGTCTTTTCTATTAAAAAAACTGTGATGCAGTATCATTTCTGCAAGAATAATTGCACAAAAACTCCTAAAAGGATTTTCAAAGAAAATAGAAAACTTGAAAAAGATAGCAGGCATGCAATATAAGAACTGCCAAACCAGTAAACTAGAACCTGAGTTTTTCTTATCAATCCTGCTATCTAGATAGTAGAAGTTTCATATTTTGTCCAAAAAGGACAAAGATACATCTCAACAGTACTGAAGAAAATGGTGTTTGTAGTCCTTGTACTGGCTGGTGTGTCAGGTTCTGTGTGGAAAAGTCTTTGGATTTTAGTGCCACTTTGGTTAAGTTAGTTGCTGATGTAGATAATATAGTAGATGAGGTATTTTACATTACATCGCATATAGTTTCAGATAAAATGTTTTGTGGTAGTTTGGGTGATTTTTAATTTTGCCTCCTGTCACTATTTGTGCTTTGGGACATGGTGAGACATTTATAGATGTTTATGTTTCATGTGAGTTGAGGTGATAAATTAGCTTTAACGCTCTCTGGAAGACTAAATACTTTAATCCCTTCCTAATACCCCTTTTATACCTTTTGATTTCAGAGGTAAAATGAAGGGTACAGACTAAGAAACTCAGTCAAATCATGCAGTTGAAGTAAAAAGTAAAATACTGATGACAATGACTACCTCTACAGCTGAAAATAATAGAGGTTAGAAGCATGATGTAACACACAATCTGTTGTAGTAGCTGTTAGAAATTGGAAAGGTGAACTGGAGCAAGTTGTAAATAGATATGAACTGGACCTGGTTTTAATCCAGTACTCAGAAGTGTGTTGCAAATTAAGAGAAACTTTTACCTTTGATATACACAATTAGGAAGGCCCTGGGGAATACTATTAATACTGCAGAAAATCTTGCAATTGTAACGTGCCTAGTGTGAGAAGGCACTCAGATTGAAGTCTGTAAATACCTTTGAATAACAGTAATTTGAAGTGACAATATGTTGCTCACTGCATTCAGTATCGCTGAAATTCACACAAAGAAGACCTCCTCTTTCATTTATTAAAATAAAGCACAGTCCCAGAACACACATTTACTCATAAGCCTTACTGCTTTCAAAATATTTTTCAACAAATGATGAAGAGCTTGGAGATATCTTTTTATAAAAGAAAAATAGTAAATGTTATGCTGTTAGAAATGGAAGAAAATTAATAGATGTTATGCTGTTAGAAATGGAAGCAATAAGATTTTGTGTGGAACTAAGTAAAAAACAAAATAGCTCTAAGAATTCCTGAGAAACTGGGAATTTTTTTTGTCATTCTGAGATTAGCTTGTGCTTAAAGAGCTCCCATGATACCTCATGGTATCACAGAGAATGCCCGACTGTTTTCTGAGGGTAATATTTCTTGCAGAATTGCTTCCACGTTTCACTACGGTCTGCCCTTTGGTGCCTGTGGGATGCATCGAGAGAACAGCACGTTGTGGGTTTGTCCTGTAGAAGAGATCCTGTGATCGACAGCAATTCTCAGACCCTATACAATTTTTTGGAAATGTAGGAATGTGTCATATAAGTGTTGAAGCAAGGCATAAGTGCAAACTTTCTATTACTCTGATATTTCAGTACCTCTCCTGACTTTCAGAAGAGCTGTAAAAATTCAGTAATAGATTACTCCTGTTATGTTTTCCTAGAAAAATTATGAGGATGAAGTTATACAGGATAGTTGGCAAAAATTTCAGCTTGTTCTCTGTAAAAAAATGACTTCTCCCTGTAGACGATATTGCTTATGTGTCCAGTTACAATATATAAATCCTGCCTGAGCAACATGAGACTTCAGAAAATCAGAGTTATTCATACCTGCCTCTTCTTTTTTGAAGTTCCTATGTGAGTTTGATAGATTCTTTCAGACTTTTTTTCTGTGGAAAAGTTATATGCATTTTTACTTCAAGGATTTTAGTAGGCTATGCCAAGCCTAGTGCTGCAAAATCCAGAATGCTTGTTGCAAATCACAAAACATGAAACAATGTTAAAATGCTCATCTCACTAATACTGAATACAAAAATCACCAAGAAGAATGGACATATACCTCTGAAACTCTCTGGAAGTCTGATGTGATTTAACCCCAGACAGAAACCAAGTCCCATAGTGCCATTTGCTCACATCCCTGGTGGGGTGGGCAAGAGAATTGGAACAGGAGAAGTGAGAAAACTCATGGGTTGACTTAAAGAAAGCTTAATAGGTAAAGCAAAAGCTGCATGTGCAAGCAAAGCCAAACAGAATTCATTTACCACTTCCCATGGTCAGGCAGGTTTCCCAGGAAAGCTGGGCTCCATCAGGTATAATGGTGATTCCTGAGGACAAATGCCATCACTCTAAACATTTCCCTGTTCTCTTCCCACAGCTTTATATGCTGATTCTGACACCATATAGTATGGATTATCCCTTTGGTCAGTTGGGATCAGCTATCCTAGCAGTGTTCTCTCCCAGCTTCTTGGGCACCTCCAGCCTTCTTGCTGGCTGGGTGGAGTGAGGAGAAGAAAAGGCCATGACTCTGTGCACTGCTCAGCAATAATGAAAACATCCCTGTGTTATCCTCTGCTGTTTCCAGCAAAAATCCAGAACACTGTCCCATACCAGCTACTATTAGGAAAATTAACTCTGCCCCAGCCAAAACCAGAACAGTCATTGTCACTGATTTTTTTTTTCCTGATTCTCTATATGGAGACCTCTTCATGTGGGCAGAGGGTTGGCTGTTGATGACCTGAATTCAGAAAGATGGGAGTGGAGTGGAAGCCAAAAGAAGACTATAATTAACAAGTCATTAATGTGGTAGGACAGGAGTAATTCAATAAATAGGATCTCAAAATAAGCAGTTGTACAGAAAGGTTCTGCTTTTGTCAGTAGGATCCCCAGTACTTACGCCAGCCCTCAGGGCATTTTAAAATGCAATTGAATATATTTTCCTCACAGATGACTTAGAAAGAGAAAAACTGTGGCTGGAAAAACATAATTGGAGATTAAGATGTTAATAAATCTCTCATTTTGCATTGTTAATGCATTTATTGAAAGATAGTTATAGTTTTAATTATACTAAGAAAACAAATTGCATTAAAAATGCAGTCTAACTCAGTTTTGAACCAAAAAAATGGAAATAGATTTTTCACCTTCAGGAAAGAAGAAAATCCTGTTTCAAAGACAGAAAATCAGTTGGATTATGTCTAGAAATTTATTATGGATGCTTTTGAAATACTATTGGTATTGAAATTGCCATGTGCTATTATTCTCCAATGTAATTATAATTAACTTGATTGCATAATCTTACACATCCTAATAATAACATTTGCAGAGGTAGATATGGTCTAACTGAAGTCCAGGCAGACTTAAATTTTCTGATAATACTGTTAAAAATCTACAGCAAATTGTAAAGGAAATACATTTTCAATTCTGCTGCGTAGTTATAATCACAGTTTGATGTGTCCATGGAAAGAGAAGATTTGAGGTACATAATTCAAGGAATTATAAGATTGAATATTATGTGTTGTGTACAGACAGCAGCCATTCCAGTTATGAATGGACTATTTTTGGTAATTTTTCTATCCAGAGTTTGGGAGACTGCTGATAAACAACAACAACAAAAAAACTTGACTCTTTTCCTAGAGCTACAATGGAGGCTGCTGTCACTTAAAGCTGCTTCAGTCCTGCTTGCCTGCCTGCTGGCTTCTTGCTTGCTGTCTCAGTAGTCCTTTCTTAGTAGTCGTCTTCTGCAATCTTCTCTCTCTTATGAGCTGCCTCCTCGAGGGGCAGCCGCTCTCTGGTCCTTAGTAGAAACACCTGGTTCAGCACAGCTGTAACTCATCAAGGTCAGCACTGCCTACAGCCCATTCTTGTTCTCCTACAGGAGACAGATTCCTAATAACGATTTCTCTTTGTACAAAAGAGCTAAGGTGCTGCTGTTCAATTTGCAGATATTTGGGGTACTTAGGCTCATAAATGACTGTTCAAGAAGTAAAATTTCAGTCCTGAACTGGGGGCTAGTCCAGGATCTTGTTCCCCAGCTTCTGTTGCTGGCAGGCCGTAAATAAGTGGGTCTTCATTAGTTTATGTGAGTGTGCTGACAGGCAGACTGGCTCCCGCCCTTTGGCTGCCACTCAGCAGAGCACACTTCATCTTAGCTTCTCAGAAGCCAAGGCTCTATGGCTTCCTGTGGCCGTGGAGACCTGTGCTGTGGAGAACTGTCATAGGAATCTAACCCTAGTGTTTTACTTCAAATATGGCTGAAATTTGCTCATAGATTCAAAGCATTGTGCAGCAGGGATAAACAGACAAACTCACAGCACCACAGTAAAAACTTCTCTCTTAGGAAGCTGAGTTAGAAATGGTTTATGAAAATGTTAAGAACTAGAACTTTTCAAAAAACAGTTACATGAAGATAAAAAATGCTTTAGGAACCTATATTTTTTATTGTCAATTATTTCTTCTTCATTCTTGATTTTCTTTTCCCTTTAAAAATTTTTGCTTGACTGAAGTTACTACTTTTATTTGAAGAAGCTGAATAAGTGATGAAGATGTACAGATGGAAAAAAGTGAAACACATAACCCTACATCAGAATTTTAAAATGTCTCATTTTGGCCCCAAATTGAAAAATGTGAATAATTTTGTGGAAAATAAGAAGTTTAAAGGAAAGATAACAAATATTAAATGATTTTTTAGCAGTCAAATGTCAAACTTACACTTGGTCACAGGATGGTTATAAACAACAAGCATTCTTATTTCAGCATCACAGCAAAACTGTAAAACCAGATAGTTTTGAACCACGTTTTTCGACTGTTGGGTACTTAGTTTTCTCCATATTGGCCTCTACAAGAGTTTATCTATACTTCTATTTAATAAATACTCTCTTTCGACAGTTCCACACTATTCTTGTTTTGGTGGTAACTGCCATTCTCTCTCTTTTACATTATGTTGTCTTGCCCAACATAGTCTCCGGTAACATGTCTATGTGTTCCTAATCAACCATCTTTGCTCGTTCTTGGGTTTCCCTTTACTAGGCAATGATTTGCTTTACCATTGACATGTCTTTGTGCTTTTTGCTAGCAAATCGCACAGAATCAAAGGTTAGGCTGGAAGGAGCCTCTTCTGCAGATCATTTAGTCCAATCCAGGTCTCATCAGATCATGCTTCTCAGGCCCCTGTTTTCTAGTTTTGGGTACCTCCAAAGATGGAGGTTGCATAACCTATCTAGGAAACCTAATATATGCTTCAGCCTGTGACCATTGCCCCTTGTCCTACCACCATTCTTATCAAGAAGGGTCTGTCTCCATCTCCTCTGTGTCCTCGCGAGCGCTGAGTGGAGGGGAAGAACCACTTACCCTGACCAGTGGTCTGCATTCTTGCTAGTCAGGACTGCTGATGCTCTGGTACTTACATGTCTGTTTGAGAACTTCTGCTATTAGTAGAGGCATGTAAAGGTAGAATTAAAGCTATAGTCAGATTTTGGCTTTGGCCTGCTCTGCTTTGCTTTATTTGTGGCTTCTCATGGAGAAATCAGCAGCTGCTCTTGCTGCACTGACACCTGCAGTTATTGGCTGCAACAGAAGAAGCAGGTGCTCAAGCATTAGCCAACCTTAGTTTTGTCCCCTCAAACAAAGAATTATTTTGAGAAAAACCCTTCGGTGGTTTATCATGATGTGCAAACCTGAGGGATGTTGTGCTGTTGCATTTCACAGAACAGCTCAGTAAAAAGAAAAAAATCAAACCTACAGTAATTCACAAAGTTAATTTCAGACTCTCGTCTTTCTTTTTTTTTTTTTTTTTAGAAAAAATACTTCCAAAATCATCTTAACTGTAGCTCTGGCTGCATGAGATAAGGAATAGTTCTGAGACAATCCTGTTTCTTCCTTTCAACGTACACATCTATACCTGTGAGCAAGGGCTTTGCCTGGCAAGATGAAACTTAATATATCTTGTTTATATTGCATATTTCCTTGAACAGTTTGATGGAATTGGCAAGGAAGGAATGGAGTTAAGAGCAGTATATAGATATTTTCTACTATATCCAATATGGTCTGTAAAATGAAAATATGTCTTTAAGGAAACAAATTCCAATGTTAAAAAAGGAGAGTAAAAATCTTTCTTACATGATTTTCTGTTAGTGTTTTGATGTCTGCATTCACTGTACATATGGTTCATGTAATTTAATGAAACTATTAACACATCATTTTTTTAAAAAGTCTTGGAGGCAAACCTTTGACCACAAAATATTCAAATACTGGAAAATGGGAAGGGAAACCTCAACAGTGGGCTTCTTTCCTGTTTGTTGTTCAAGAACTACTTCTCCTGGATTCCGTTATCACATTCTTGAGCTTTCTAGCGCTCAGTGTTGAGGACAGCCCAGGTGAGACAAAGATTTGCTTCAGTCAGGCCTCTGATAAATTAATGTGTAATTCATACATATTTGTTGTGTATGAACATTGTTGTCACGATGTCATACATCGTGACAACATGTCATACATGTGCTTAGATGTCATACATCTAAGCAGCAGAGGTTTTCAGAACTGTCCCTACTTTAAACAAAAGGGGGATTATTTAATTGTTTCAGTAGTCTACGTACATGTCAGGCTGCTTATATTCTCTAACTCTCTCCTCACTATTTTCATAGATGACCAGCAGGAGATCCTGTAGCCACCAGTTAGCACTGCAATTGTTGAGGCAAAAATATTTTATCTATAGCCTGCAAGAGCCTTACCAGCATATATTCTGAGATGCTTTTGTTTTGTTTGGCAATTAAAAGCATATAAACTTAATGGAATTTGGAGATACAGCAGCCTGTTTACGTTTGCTGTGTCTGTAAGATGCAATGTGTATTCCTGACTAAGCTTTCACCTTTCTTGCTTGTCCCACGCCAGTGTTTGTGTTTTCCATAAGCATTTAGAAGCTATATTTAATTACATGATTTTTTCATATAAAGAATGCTGAACTGTGACAAAACACTGTTAGCTTCTAAGTCAGAATGTGACGTAGAGTGTTGAGAGCCACACCCTACAGGGGATTATATCTGTGATCATAAAATCCATAGTTTTGTTTGAAATGTACTCATCAAGTCTTATGACTATACCTTGACCATAAGCTGCTAAGGAAATATTTCTGAACTTTTTCTGAGAATGACTTCTCCCTTGAGAGACAGCTGAATGAAGTACAGATGATATTTTTGTGATGTATATCTCACTGAGAAGGGCTGCCCAATTCAAATAAACCATTTACCATTTCTGCAGGGGTCTTATTAACAGGAGAATAAACTGAGACAGCTATAAATCTAGAGCTGTGAGAATGAATTACCCATAGAGTGCACTCCTTTATATTATTAAAAATAAAAAACTACTCTAAGGAGTCCTACTCAAATGAACAAAGTATTTGTTTCTAGACTTCACATACTTACTGTATAACTCTCTCTTAAGCCAACACCCTTCCCTGACAGTGATGGAGCTCCTAATTAAGCATTTAGGTGAAAACACATAATCTCAGCTCCTGGTAGAAAATGACACTGTGTGATGCTCTATCATAATAGTAGAACTGAGCTATGGATAGGTTGTGTATCTCTTCAAAATGTGGTTAGGAATAAGAATGGATGAAAATTGTTTCTCCATGTTGAGAAAACAAGCTGGGAGCTCTTGAAAATTGCATTTTCAGGTATGATAGAGACTTAGCATTTTGGTTTTATTATAGATGTTCAATGTTTTAAAATTTCTGTTTTGCAGGAATAGTATTCTAGCTGAAGATAGTTTATTGATTGACCCTAAAATGAAGGGAGACACTGGAGAAAATGGAAAATGTGTTAGCTGAGCTAGTAGATGTTTCTTAAGCTTATACTTCTTGGAAACCTTTTAATGGCATATCCAAACATTTATCTTGTTTTGGTTTTGCTCTAATGTGTTGTATTGGTTTTTATGGCCTGGTTTTGGTAGCAGGAGGCTACAGGGGTGGCTTCTGTGAGAAGTTGCCAGAAGCTTCCGGCATGTCCAGCAGAGCTTATGTCAGCTGGCTCTGGGATGGACCCACCAAGGGCCAAGGCTGAGCCAGTCAGGAATTGAGAGTAATTCCTCTGGGGTAACATATTCAAGAAGGAAAAAGTTACTGCACTGATGTAATGGCAGCCAGTGAAGAGTGGGGTGAGAATATGTGAGAGGAAACACTCTGCAGACATCAAAATAGGTGGAGAAGGAGGGGCAGGAGGTGCATCAGGCACTGGAGCCAAGATTCTTCTGGAGCCCGTGGTGAAGATCATGGTGAAGCAACTGTGCCACTGCAGCCCCTGCAGGACCACAGGGAGGCAGAAATCCACCGGCAGCCCATGAGGAGGCCACTCTGCTATCACAGAGGCACTGCCACCATTTCCAATTGGTCTGGCCTTGGTCAGCGACACTATCCTTGGAGCTGCCAGGGACTGGCTCTCCTGGACATGGAGGAAGCTTCTGGCAGCTTCGGACAGAAGCCACCCCTGCTACCAAAGCTTGGCCATGCAAACTCAATACATACTTGATTGGACCATTTCTAAAGTGGAAAACAGAAAGTATTGAATTTCTAATGAAAATACTGCCTCTGATCCCAGAGAAAATAATTTCACTACCATTGAGATCTAATGTATAAACCAGAGTTTGATGTGAGTCAGATATTTTGGATAGTTTTACATGGTGTTTTTTTCTTAGTGTAGAAGGCCTCTGTGTAATGAATTTTGGAGTGTTTATAATATCCTCTAAATGAATCACTCTCTCGAAATGGAAGTGCTTGAGGTTTTGGGGTTCTCATTCTCCTCTTTCCCTCCTCCCCCCCGCCTTCACCTTAGCTGAGGGCACTATTTTAGGATAATTCTGTGTATAAAAGCATCTGATATATCATTGCCTTTAGGGTGCCTTGTTTAGCTTATAATACAGGTCTGTACTCTGTTTCTTGTAATTTCTCAGTTTTTCTGGGAAAAATGAATTGTCTAACCTGTAGAAAGAATTTGTTGATACTGGGTCCTGTATGTATTAGCCAGAAGAACTGAAAGAAATTTAAAATACTCTGCCTAACAAGAAGTACTCTTTTTTTAATTGGAATTTCTAAACCACAAACCTTGTTTACTAATTAGGCTTTTTGTCAGGGCAGTAGCTTGATTAAAATAATAAAAACAATGCCTGGCATGCACTATATTATATATTAGCATCTGATTCAACTATGCTTTAAAATTAATTTTGCCTTGAGGCTTATTTCAGGGATGTTGATGTCAAAAGCACTTTGCTACAATTTAGGGCTGCAAACTGAATTCCTACCTTGTTGTCCGTCAGATGCTAATTGGCTAAAAATATGAGCATCTCTTTTTTCCTCCATGCTAATTCTCGTTAACAACAATGTGAAGGTATAAAATAATGTGGCTAAAATCCTACTCGTTTTGACTATATAGACTACATTTTTAAAAAGTATTAAGCATTATTATTTATTCTTTCATATGTCAAAGAAGAGAAGGAATTTTCCACTGAACTTCTTGAGCTCTCTTGATCAGGCTACACTTGCCTGCAGAAAATACTACATGCAGGACAAACTGAATTAGCTGAAGAGCTGTGGATGTAGTGTATGGCAGGTTTTTGTTAGTCTGGTGGGTGAGTTTTTGCAGCCTTTGGAAAGGTGAGTCGCCAGGTCAACAGGATGCCCAGTGTACAGGAGAGAAGTGTCAATAAACAAACTGCAGTGGTCGTGTGAAGTGGTGGCAAGTGAGTGAAGGGAGGTTACTGTGGCTTCAAGGTGTTTTACAGGATAGCAAGAGCCTACGTCTTGCTTTTCAAAAGGAAGCGGGGATATAAATGATTGAATACTGAATGTCAGAGCTGTGAATATTAATGTGCTATTATGGTCGTTTTCCAGAAGGTACTTGGAGGAGATGTTGCATTTAGTGTTCTGTATTGCACTGAATAAAAAATGTGTATGAAATATTAGTTGTGCTTAAAATCATCTAATATGTATCTAGATGTCATAATGGTATACAGAGTAGGAAAAAAGTAATAGAATAATTATAATATAATATAATAATTATATTCCTCTTTCAAGTATAAGTTTTTTGACATCTTGTATAAACAGATGAGATTAAAATCATGCTTTTATCAGAAAGCATATTTTCCTTTTCTTTTGAATATTTTCCCTACAAATATTCTTACTGCAAATGATAGTTCAAAGTTAAAGGTATTTGCGTATAATTTTTGTTGTAACTCTTATTTTAATGGTAACTTGCACATTTACTTTCCTTGTGTGTAAATATATTATGTTAGATTTCCATTTAAGTCTTGCATTTCATAAAGGAAACAAATGGTAATGTGATGTTTTTATGCCAATACTAATCAAATAAAACATATTAATGTCATTTTCCCTGCTTGTACCATTCCTGGCATGTATACAAAAGCTCTATAACATTAATTTATGCATGCTAGATATGTATATTGCAGTGCTTGAGAGTATTTCCTATTACTGCCCTTGCATACAAATACAGACACATGCATAAACACAGAAATGCCCTTTGTTATAGTTTTGGGGTTTTAAAGCATCTAACTTTGGAGAAAAACTTCAGCAGCATTTCTTAGTGCTGGATTGTGCAACCATTAAAGCAACCACTATTTTATTCTTCCCGAAAAACCACTACCACCTAACAATCTTTTACAGGAATGCAGAGCTCATTAATGGAGTCAGGCTAAAAATGTTTATGATGGCTTTAATGGAGATCTCATATTTTCCCAGTGTCTGACTAAGCAAGGGAAAAAAACTTGTAAGGAAAAGTCAGAGGACTATTAAGTCAACTATTTGTTTTAGAGAGGCAGCAAATTCTTAAGTGAATTCAACAGTCTGTGTAAAGGATTGTGATGCTGCAAGGTAACACAGAGTCTTAGAACACTCTTGGGTATTCCTGGTTTATGGACCTCACTGCAGCTCTTAGCTGCTCTTTGCTGGAGCTTCTGTGCTCACTTAGTATTTTACAAAGTGGTTGAGTGGTGTTTGCACAGCTGAGGGAAAGGTTTTTTTGTTTCTGCCCAGCATCATTTCCCAGCCAGTAATTTCTGCTAGGGTGAGTGTGGCAGGTGACTTCTGTAACTGTAGTTTGGGGCTCTATAGGCTTATCCTATGACATGTAAGCATCAGGGAGCAGTTTAGTGAAGGAGAATGTAGTCAGTTGTGTGTAAGAGCGGCAGCTTTATTTATCTCATACCCTTTATCATGCTTAAATGTTGCAATCCATGTGTATTGGTAAATATGATTAGAGGACAGTCACATCACCCCTTGGTCTAGCTGCTTTGTAAAAACATCAAAACTGTCAGTATCCAGCATTGCTGTGCCCATGCTACATGGCATCCCAGGAGCCATTGCTCACAGCCTGTACACAGAGATGAAACCAAAAAACCCCAACCCGAAAGCAATAAATTCCTAATTACCACATGTTTTCATGAAATATTAACACATTAATTCTCCTGCATAGCACTTAATGTTACTAAATGAGTTACTGTAACTGAACGAGTAAATTAAAGATGTTATAATCTATGAAGTGCAAGGCATCACTGTTAGATGGTATAAGTCCAAATTAGAGCAAAAAGTAATTCATATTTTTTTGTGGCCTCTTCTTGGCATGTACCCTGAACAACTGATGTGAAATCGATGATACAGGATGATTGTATTCATGGGTAGAAAATGAAAACATTGATGTGTAAACTTAGGTGACTCTTGGATTAGTCATTCTGTGGCAAATAACATCAAGGGAATAACAAATATGTCACATCCATGATCTTTCTAACATGATCTAGACTTCCTCATCATTTGGGGATGCCCTTTGCATCTGTAGATGTATATGAAACACGTGACTTGATTGAAAAGACTTCATTTCACTTTTTAAGCAGTAGAGGAACAATAGTCACAAACCAAAGGAAGGTATTTATGACTTTTTTTTTTCCTTTTAGAAGACATGCAAGCTGGTTTTACTTTTCTTGCTTAAATCAGCTTTCAAAAAACATATGTTAAAATGCAGTTACTTCTCAAACCTGTGAGAAATTGCTACATAGTCTAGGATTTTGTCTATGTTTGATTTATTAACAATTATTGTTCACCCTGTATCTGGAATGTGAGCTACTTTCTCCTGTGCAATTACTTTCCTTTTTGGCCAGACACTGAGAAGCCTTTGAGAAACAATCTACATTTCATCCCCTACTTTATGAGATTGTAAATTGATGTTTTTCTGTGATCTTATTAATTTTAGCTAGCTCCTCCAAAATTTCGATCCTTGTTTTAATCCCAGAATGCCCTTTTCATAGTCATAGGGGTTCTTACATGAAAAGCTGAGTGTCATACACCTCGTATGGTTTGTGTAAGAGTTAGCAGAACTGTTCTTTCCTTTTGTTCTGGTATCTCTGCTACAGAAAAAGTGACACATTCCTTATTGAAAAGAAAAATAAATGTAGGAAATGGTGATGCAACGAAAGCATCATTGTGACCAGGGAAGAGAAAGGATATTAGACTTCTAATGCATATAGTTTTGATATGAAATACTTCATAATGTATGAATGGTTGTTACAACCTTAACTATGTGCAGTATTATTGGAAATTCCTATAGAGCATAAGGATAGCTATACTCAATTAGAATGCAGCCTTAATGTTTCTTCTTTTCTGTACAACACTTCTACCTTTCAGTAGGTCTAAACTGAGCTGATTTGCTTCTTTGTGTAAAATTAGAGTTATGAATTTTAGTCTCAAATGATTCTACTATTTTAGAGTACAGATTTATCAACATGGTTTTCCATCATGTTCACTACTGATTAATTTTATGAAAGGTTTTACTTGGTTTGTATAACAGCAATGCCAAAACCTCTTTACCATGCAGAGGGAGCATGTGGATCTTATTTTCATGCTGCAGTGCATCATTTAGGAGTTTTTTAATGGATTTTCATTCTCTTTGAAAAGATGATAGAGTTTTATATTGATAAAATAGATTGAAAGTTTTATAGAATGAATAGTGAGAGCTCTAATTGCTGCTAGTTCTAAAGCTGACAGAGGGCTTATTTGGGAATGAGTTCTTGGCAGAATGTAAGGTGGCAAAAATCTCCCCAGTAGTGTGTGCATTAATGCTTTCATAGAGGAAAGTAGTCAGTCAGTAGCTTGAGAGTAGAGAGGACAAAGAGAAGAGGGTAAAGGTCTCAGGGTTATGCTGGCTGACACTACTTACTGATAGTAAGGATGCTGAAATTTGCAGGTAGTACCAGTGAAACCTGATTTGTAAACATCTGTGCTCACACATTAAATCCTCAAAGATGTGAAGTCTTTGCCTTTTCTCTCAGGAAAAAAAAGGGTATAGCAGAAGAAAAGGGAATTTTTTTAGAGTTTTATGTTTGTTTTCCATTTACTGGAATGCAATACGGGATATGAGTGCCTGGAAACAATTCAGGCTGGTGAGATGCCTGGTCTTATGTGAATTTATACTTTCACAAATGCTTAAAACTCTTCATTTTCGGACATTTAGCTTTAACTTAAATAGACTAATGGAAAGAGGTGCTACTATTAGGCTTGAAGGACTTCCTGGAGGCAGACAGATGGTGGCCAGGTACAATTGCATAATAACTCTAAGAGTAAAACATGTGTTTGTCTTCCCCCCGCAGAAGCAACAATTCTGGGACTTGAAGTATGTGGAATTAGATGGCCCCAAAGTGAAATAATAAATTCAATGTAAAAGTTGGAAGCCAGGTATGGAAAGGGAAATTTGCAGTTATTCAGAAGAATGTGCAGTGGAAAAGCTCAGGGTCATATTCTTAGAACTGTGACACCATGCATTAACACAGCTTTGTAAACCTGCTTGTCACCTGAATCCAGCACCAACCCTCTGTACCCGAAGGTTGGAAATAAATATGGAGTAAAATGTTCATTATTATTCTCTTTTATGCTGCATGATTTTCAAAGAGCTGCCACAAACAAAGGAGTTATTAAGGCTTCTTGAGAAATGATATAAGTATCTATGATTATTTTAGTCTCCCATAGTGGGCTGGAGACTTCCACTACATTAAGAAAAGGAATTCTAACTATGGTTACTTAATTTTAAAATGAGACTCATTTCATTCTGTGAGTCTTATTTCCTTAGCTCAACCTTTTTTTTTGTTTAGGACTGTGACTTAAAAGACTCAGGACAGCAAACAGGCCCCATTTATTATTGTCAGATTTATTATTGAAGAGAAAACATGGGAGAGATATTTTTGAAGCTTTTTGGAAGTCTAAAGGTTTCCAAAGCAAGCAATTTTGTCACAAAACTGGTGAGACAGGACTACTAACATTTTACTTTCTGATATGGTAAGCATTAGGAGCAAAAAACCATCCATTTTAGTGAAGTAATTTCCTGAAGTGTACAGTTTATTGAATTCACATTATTTAAGTTCACCAGCTGGCCTTTCTGTTAGTGTCTTGAGGAAACTTTCAGAGGATATGAGAAGTTGCTATTCTGCTTTACACATAGAAGATTGTCTTCTGCTGATCTGTAGGGTTACAGCCTGGAAAGCTGAAAAGCCAGTCTGACTCAAAAGGGAAGGTATGCTCATCCACTTGGCCTGCTGTGCAGGGCTGTTGAATACCTGTGGTAGGTTTGCATAGGCAACACCTTCAACAGAAGAACCAAGAAGTGTTTGAGTCCCCTTTAATCCAAGGTTTAGAGTAATTTTTCCTTTAAATCCAGAAAAATAGAAGAAGATTTTGAATCTTGGTATCCCACCTACTTCAGAAAAAATTCTGTGCATTAGTATTGAGAATAACATTATCACAAGGATAGGATTTGTCACAGTTCCTCCATGTTTTTACAAAAATACTGTTATT
Source organism: Edolisoma coerulescens (assembly GCA_013397115.1). NCBI lineage: Eukaryota > Metazoa > Chordata > Aves > Passeriformes > Campephagidae > Edolisoma > Edolisoma coerulescens. Next base: position 454,941 of record VWZW01003149.1, read on the forward strand.
TACTTGATGTAAACACAAAACAGAGTTCCTGTGTGTGAATCATGAGATGTATCTGGAGAGGAAAGCGTTATCCTGCAAATGAATGTGTTTTGATTTTGGGGGCTTGTTTGGTTTGTTGGTGTTCTTTGGTTGGTTTTTTTGAGGACAAGCTGAGAGAGTTGGGGTTGTTCAGCCTGGAGAAGAACTGGCTGCAGGGAGGTCTTAGAGCAGCCTTCCAGTACCTAAAGGGGGCCTGCCAGAGAGCTGGAGGTGACTATTTACAAGGGCATGCAGTGACAGGATAGAGGGAAATGGTTGTAAACTGAGAGTAGGTTTAGATTAGATAATAGGAAGAAATTCTTTCCTCTGAGGGTGGTGAGGCACTGAAATCACCAGGTATGTTTGCTGCATCCTTAGAAGTGCTCGAGGTCATGTTTGATGGGGCTTTGAACAGCCTGATCTACTGGAAGGTGCCACTGTCCATGGCAGGAGGACTGAAACTACATGGTCTTTAAAGTTGCTTCTATCGCAATCTGTTCTACCGTACTGAACTGGAAAGTAATACTGTTAAGCTGTATATCCTGAACTGTGCCTTTATTTGCACTGGTGGAGTCAAAGACACTGCAGTTAAGGTTGTGTTGAAGGCAAAGTAACACATGGACACTCCAAGTGACATGCTGTAGAAGAGGAGAGGAGAGTGTCTCCTCTTGAGGTCAGGCTCAGCTGAGCCTCAGAGTAAAATAACAAAACAATTACTTGCTTTCTTTTCTTAGTTCCCCCTGTACCTCCCCCAAGAAAGTTTAAATTTTCAGCTAATAAGGATGTCATTAAAAAAGTCAAGAATAATCTTCTATGGGAACAAAAGCTTTTATATTACACTATTGCTGTCCTCCCTCCTGGCCTTTTTTTCAGACTTGAAATACTGTCTTTTGGACTATACCATGCTATTTTACAAGGCATGCACTGCCTGTTAAGTACCGGGTTCTTGAGCAATTTGTTCTCACCAAGTTTGTTCATTGTTTTTGCACATCATTTGAACACTTATCTATCTTTGAATTTGTATTAATTTTGTTTGATTGCACTTGGGAGGCTAGTAAAGCCAAATAACAATTAAGAAATTTTATTCAAAAGAGAAAGGTTCAGAATTAAAAAGAGGTGGAAGGAAGAAAAATGTAAGTGGAAGACATCTCATGTCACAGTCAGTGGTCTATTAAACTTTGCAGTGCAAGCAGAAGTGTTCCCAAAATAATAACTCTGCTCATGCCATTGCACAGTGTGTCTTCTACACATACCAGCCTTAGATTACTTTGATATTTGCCCAACAAGTCCTCCAATTTCTCTTCAATAATATCTGAATTATTTAACACTTCAATTTTTTTCTTTTAGAGAGCGAGAACTTAAGAATGTGTTGGCGGTGTGACCCTGACCACTAACATATAAATAATGTAAGCTGCTGTATACTTTGAGATGATTGGCTCTGTAAAGATATTTGGACAAATGTGTTTGCTATTTAATCCTCATCGACACAAAAACTAATCATACTAGAAACAGCCAAAGAAAGATAAACTAATAAATCTTGGCAAGAACTATTGAGACCTACAATATTTGTTTTGAAAAAGTAGTGAATAAAGGATATATATTTGTGAGCAAAATATTGATTGATTGATAAATCTGTCATTTCTAAGGCCTGAAAAACTATGGGTCTTAGACTTATTGATGCAGAGATGATGGTCATTTTTATTTTAGTAACAAAGAAGAGTGTGACAAGTACAAAGGCAGTAGGTGATAAATCATGAGACAGGAGGATTCAGGTAGAAACTGTGAAAAAATGCTTCATTTACAGAATAGAGTTTCATTTGCTTTAAATAGAAGTAGTATATCTGAAGCTGGATACTTCTGTCCGAAAGGTGTTTCCCTTCTAAATTACTAGGGGAAAGAACATCAGGGTATTGAACCACAGCATATTTTAGTGACCTAATTATGAGGAAAGTGTGGGGCACCTCTTATGTGACATTTCTACTTGAGAAAAATGGATTTTATATTCTGGATCCCTTAATTAATGATTGAAAACTCTGAAAAAAACATATAATTGGTTTATCTGTTCATCGACTTGGAAGTGGCATGACCTAGATTTGTAAAAGCCAGGCCATTCGGCTCCATTTGCAGATCTCCAACAATCTGGTTCATGACTTTGTCTTGCCTAGCCTTCCCTTTTGATTTCACCTTCCTTCTCTTTATTTGGGGGTTACTCTCCTGTGCAGTTGCTGTCCTCTCTTCTCATCAATAGTTTCTGTCTACACTGTTCTTTAAAGGCAGCTAAACCCACCATTCAGGTGAAACAATTGCCTGTGTTAAAATCCTCCAAAAGGCATTTTGGGTTTGGTGGGAAGATCTATTGTCATATTTTCTTTGGGTTACATTGCTAGATCTTCCAGGGTATGTGCATTGGCAATCTCTGGATTGTATACAAGAAACTGACTTGCGTGGGCTCATACAGAAGACAAGAAAACTTAGAACTAAATTAGCAAAAACTCAGGGGCGTGGCACTTTGAAAGTCACTATTGCAAAGTGATGCACACCCAACTGTAGTGCTCACTGTGGGATCTGGTGGTACTAATGTATTACAAACAGTGAAAATGAGCCATTTGAAGTGTCAGGGGCTTGGTATATACACTGAATATATCTATTTATTTTGTCTATGATCCTGCCTTGTAAATTCAACCAAAAAGGAGTTTTCATAATTAGTTAGGCTTAGGGTTCACTTTGGACATTCATACATAACCAATACCCATGGGGTGCCCAACTGTAATTCCTGCTGAGACATCATGGTCCTTCTTCTCTTCAGCAAGAGGGAATTCTAATGCAAAACATTGAAGGTCGATGTGTTGAACAGATGTAATATGAAGTTCACTGTATGCTTTAATCTATCTTGTATTACCTCAGAGCTAGAATTTAATGGGGAGATCAAAGCCCTTTGCATCTGATAGTCTTAATGTGCAGTCTTATGCTGCTTCACACTGAGTACGTTTCACAAAGTGCCAATGAAGACGAACTCTTGTCATGGAATATGAGGAGTAGTTCATTGTGTGTGTTTGTTACTGGTTTATTTTTTCAGAAAACAAGCTATGAATCACTCTTTGACATTTTTGCATGAAGCCTGATTTAGTGTGAAGTATTGGAAAATCTGGAATTAATGGACAGAACTTTTGTGTTTATTTGAATTGGTGGCTATTTAGGACAAAGAGCACCAAGACTTCTTCAGGCGTCCTGGACGCTCATGCTAATTTCTTCCTAAGATTGCTGATACAGCATCTGGTAACTTGTTCAGATAGCTGGTGGCTCATTTGCTTGCTGACAAAAGAGAAGGCTGAGGAGACCACCCTCTGCTCCTCGGTCTCTGCTGTGAGATTCACCTTTCTTGATTGTATTCTTCCATATCACTGGACAGCCTGTCTGTCACGGTTGTAAAACAACTCATGACAGCAGCTGAGGACAGAATCATATTTTTTGTATGAATATGATTTAAAATTTTAATGAGAAATTGTATGAATTATTACACTTGCTTATTCTCTGAGACCTGGTCTTGTTCTGAGGAACTGAGAATCCCCTCAAATGTGCTGAGCAGTGTGTTGGCAGCATTTGTAGCTGATACATTAATGGAGCAGGAAGGCTTCATGCTTCTTGAATGCAGTAACACATGTTGTTTTTTTCTTGCCAGCTCTAGTGTCATCTGAGATCTTCTAGGACATCTGGATGCAGCTGGCAAATATAATATAGGACCTATAGGAGAGCTGTTGACTTCAGGAACTGATAGGGGAGATTGTCTAAAGTATCTGGATGCATTTCAGATGGCAGTTCATGCCTGTGTATGGTAAATGAGCCCTAATTGTCTTGTGTTTCACAGGGATTCTGAGGTTTATGAAGATTAGGAAAATGCCTGTGATGGCTGGATATAATATCCAGCAAGTATCTAAAAGCACAGCAATCTTGCAAAGAATGTATCTTGTGCTCATAGGAATGCTTTAATTAATTAAATTACATTCTCTATACAGGAGAGGATTTGAGAACGTCCACTTAATTTGTCATGTATCTTTCTTTTGTCTGTACTGATTGTGAAATAAAGATAGTATGTATCAAGAATCTCAGTCTGTGATGTTGGCCCCTAACCTGGGTCTGTTATTCAGATAAAATTGTTCTTATATTGAATTTTATATTTATCTTGTGTCCACAGCCACAAATTTCTTTAATAGTAAGCTTTGCTGATAAATATAGCAATATCTGTCCAAATCGCCATACTTTTTGTTTCCAATCCAATGGATATTTTAATTATGATTTAGGTATTGGATACTTGGTGTTCTAAGATGAATTTTTCAAGATAAGAAACAGAACATGGTTTTGCTTTGTAGTTTTCTGTGTTTTGAATTTGCAAACAGGCAAAGCTTTCAAATCTGAATAAGTTAGTCTTTGATTCTTATTTTCTTTTTCTTAAGTAGATTTATTATTTTCTCAAATTCTCATTATAATCCTATTAACTGACATTTGCTAAAAGTACTTTAGCAAAATCTCTAAAACACTGAAGATTTCAAATTAGTAATAAAGCATGAGAATGTAAAAATAACTGACCTGATTTACTTGCATGACAAAAACTAATTTCATGGTGATACTGGCTTTTAATCAGAGGAATATGCTCAAAGTGATCTGACTTGGCCTTTGTATTAAAAGTAACAGTGAAACATTGAACCGTCACTAGATAATTTACAGTATCCAGTTCAGAATTTTTAGTTAATATTCACTCATTTTAACATCCAAAAAGAACTGTGCTGCAGATTTATTTACACATGCAGAAGTAAAACCAAAAAAAAATTTATTACTATAGGAACAGTGACCACCATAATGGCTAGCAAAGTCTATTTTGCACTTCAATCACTTGTTAATAATGTAAAACAAAAGTTACAATTATTTCAGACCTCTCTTCATGCTTCCTAAATATGAACTGACACAAATAAGTTTAATGTAATTTTCCTTTTTATTCTTTTTTTTTTTTCCCAGGTGAAAAATATAGAGAGCAGCATTATGGTATATTTGACGACTAACTGGATAAAATTATTTAAGACTGCATTTTTACTTTTTGTTCACTCATCATTACTTGATAACTTAAAAAAAAAATTCCATTCCAAATATTGAAGATTTTTCTGGCCTTTGTGTCACAGTACTGGGAATATAACTAGTTGAGCCACATAGAAGAAACATATTCTTATAAATAAGGCAGAGTGAATATATATTGTTTCATTTATTTATTTGAATAGATTCATTACCTCTTCTGAGATGTATGTATAAGGAGCATTTCATGTCTGGAGGTTGGAATTCCTCTGTAACGAAAACTGCAAATGCTCTTTTTCACAATGGAAGCAGTACTCTTGCTGTGGTAAAGCTCCGCAATGTCCCCCTGATCCTAGACTAATGAAGCGTACATCTACTAACTTAAATGTGGGAATAAATTTCCACTTTACATTCAGGATATGGGCAGGGAAGATTCCCCTGGAGATAAAGGTATTCAAAGTATGCAGTTTGAAATCAAGACAGACTTGCAAAGTAGGCATAATGCCTTACTTGTTCTTTGGCTTTGCTTATGTATTTTAAAATTTTAGTTCTGCTTTAGATAATTAATTAAGTAAAGTTAAAGCTTTAAAAAAGATAATGAGAAAGTGACACATCTAATATTTTCTTCTTCTTGCATACAAAAAAAGACTTTGACAAGTTAAAATAAAATCCAGAGATCCCTAAAAACTTTTAAATTTCCTTTATTAAATCATCCAGCCTTTGAATTCAATGACTGGTTTTGCAATGATCTGTGTAAAGTGTGCATGAAGACTGTAGGCTTTGAACTCCTGAATGCTTGAAGATCATTGTGATGCATGCTAATGATTCTTTAGCAGCCACAAAAGCCATGCTGATCTTGCTGTTGATATGGAAGGTTTATAACACAGCTGATCAGTACTGTATCTACCCAGATTTTATTTTTAAACATATGCGGATGTTATTATGCAAATTTATTTTCTTCATTGGGCTGGGGACAAGTTGATCCCTTTATGGTAATCTCAGTTTTCTGGTCAGATGAAGTTTTAAATCCAGAATGGGAAAAGCACACAAGTGGATTTGCATGGCCTGTAGCTGTTGATTTTGTTGTCCAGCACCAGAGGTGGGCAACTGGTGCTGAAGAAGCCCCTGCAGAAGCAAGAAAAGGCTGTGAGGGAGTCTGTGGTCAACCTGAGAGTCATGCCACTGTCCTGCAGCATTTTCTTCTCAAGCAGGCATTCACTTTTTTCACTCTACAGAAAAAGCCAACAGCCTGGATTTAAGGGTCCTTTGGGCTAGACAGGTTTATAGACTGCTACCAGAGATCATCCTGTGCACATCTGAATGCAGAAGCCACTGTAACAGGAGGGAGAGGCACCGCTGCTGGGCTGCAGCCACTGCCCTCTGCTAGAGATTTGTCCATGTATAAAATTATTACTCTATTAAATTGTTTAAAATGGACTAAAGAGTTCTCTGAGACATCAGCAGCCGTGTATTAAATGTCCTTGGAAGGGCAAAAATCAGATTTAAGCCTTTTTCTACACGTATTTTCTTTTTAATATGCAGGTTGTCTGTGAAAGTCTACATTCTTTCATATCATGCTTGCAGTACCTCAAGTTAACATCTGATTTAATTTAGTAATTCTAAAGTTCATTTTAGGAACAGTGTGTTGATGAAATTCATTGGCAAATAGTTGAGAAATACCACTGAAGTTATTCCAGTCATTTCTCTTCCCAGTACTGTTTCTTGTCTGAAAATTCTTCTCTAAGCCACTCACTAAAGAATGGATTTCAGTATCATATCTAATATGTTAGCATTCAGAGTGCTGTCTCTAGCCATGTATTTCAGGTATCTACATTAGGAATAGATGGGTGTGAATAATAAATTATTCTATTAATTTATTATTCCTGATGACTAGTCGATTATGTTAATGATGTTTACTGTCCTAGTTGTGTGTTACTTGAAAGTGATTGGAGGCGAATTGCTGTCAAAAAGCCTTTGCAGCTGCAAAAAATTACACTTCTACTTTTATTGTATTCACTTTACCCCAAATAGAATACCCTATTTCTATCCCTCCACTCAATTCAGCCATCTGTCACTCACATATCCGCAGACAATTACAACGCGTTTGCATCATATCCCAGCTGCCTCTGATAGACTTGTTTTGTAGTGCGGTGTGTATGGGATGATCTCTAACTATCCATCTCAAACTGTCCTTCCATTGGTCACACTCTTTTTCAGATAAATGTTCTATGATGTTCTGGTCAAGATTCCAGTGTGCCTTAATCTAAGAAGATTTTTGCATGATGTCTGTAACACAGGGCTGCTAAAATGAATATCTCATTAATATTTCCAAATATTTTCCTCTAAAAGTGAATTAGAAATAGTTTGGTTTGCTTTCTAGAGCTTCTAACATCTCAGATCAATAATTTATTTTGTAATGAACATATTGTGTCAGTAACATAATTACAGACTGTAGAGGCCCAGATCTAAGGATCTTTTGTCTCAAACACTCTGACTGTGGTGACAGGAAAGGTGTGATCAGAAGACAGGGTCCAGCGCAGATGGGGCATCGCTGCTCTGAGCCGACATCCTGCTCCACCTTGGGACTCCTGCTCAGTCCCTGCCTCCCACCGCCCCCCAGCTCACTTCCTGGAGAAGGGCTGGATGTGCATGGGTGAACAAAACAGTGCCAAACATCTCGTTTACATAAGAGTTGTGCACAATTGTTGCTTTTAGTACCAAGAGGCCCGTGGCAAATATCATAAAGAATGCTTTCTAAATGGCACTTGTTTTTGATTTAGGGTCCCTTAAACTGTGATATCTCTTCCTGGTCTGTTTTAATCATTGAGTGTTCACATATTTGGTATTCTTCTAAGTAGAAAACCAAGTCCATAAAGGATATGCTGAAATAGGAAAAAGAACTATGGTCTGGGGCTGTTTTCATCATGTAACCCAGAGTGAGTTGGATCATAAAAAATTTTGTGCTTATTGAGATGTCTTTCCTTTCTTGTTTTAGTGACCAGATGCAAAATAGAGCAATTATAAATTTATTAATCATGTGTTGATTTATTCTGTAAAGCAACAAAAGAAATTACTCTTGACAGAGTAATCTTGACAGTGAGTGGAAAGGAAAGCTTGTTTTCCTCTTACAGAAATTCAGGTAGTCAAAGGATTATTGGCCAACTTACTGTTTATTTCAGACATAATAAATCTAATATTACAGATAAATTCAATTTTCATGTGAAACAAAACAGTGATTGAATGATTTCTTTTCAATAACATCATCCAAAGTCTTCAGCATTATTGATGCTCGGGAGACGACCAACATGAAGTCCATGGTTTGCCATATATATGTAAGCAAATTCTGAGGTTTTGCTTCCTGCCAAGGGCAGAGAAAGAGAGAGTGGATCTTGTCAACTGCAGTGCTAACCCACTGAGAAGATAGCATAGCTTTAAACCACGAGTCATTTTTGTGGTGTGATTTTTGACAGCTTTGTGCTGGAGAGAGAGTCAGTTTTTAAGACCATTTCAGTAAAATCCTAGAAGCATGGCACACATTTCCCTCTATCTATTATTTTTTTTTTTCATGTTTTAAGCTTGCTTTAAGCAATCCTTTTCACACTTAATGGTCCTTTTTATTTTTTTTAACCTTATATTGCACTACTGTGTTTCCCAAATAATTCTACACTGATTGGTAATACTTTATTGGTAATATCTCCCATTATCTATGGCTCTGAAGTAATTTACTAATTACTTTAAATTTTGCCTTGTATGTATATTTATATAGGCATCTTCTTTTTGTCACTAATTATTATGGCATATGATAGAGTCAGCCTTTCAACTACTCCCTCATTTTCAGTACAGTTATCAAAATACCAGTCTTTTAGTTTCCTTAAGTGTGGTTGGGTTAAACTGTGATGCTTTAGGAAGGCCTGAGTTTGCATGTACTTCACCACTGCAAAATGGTGTGTTCAATTTGTCAAAAAGAACTTTAGCTCCCAGAATGATTTTTTTTTTTTTTTTGGTAGAAGTGAGATTTACTAGATATTGCATAATTTTTATTTGTGATGACACTGATTTATAGCTTTAAAAATACTAAAGGTATTAGTGTATGTTCCACACTTTTTTTTTTTCTCCTAATTTAGAGTAATTGTGTTTCTTTGATCCTTTTCCTTTCTAAGAGATAGTTCTTAACACTCTTGATTCAACTTCAGGCTATGAACTTCAGTGAAGTCAGTAAATAACGATTTTAGAATCAGTTGTACTTAAATCATATGGTCTTTATTGTCAGGAAACATGTAAGTGAATTAGGGCAACATCCAATTAACACAGCCTTTTGCAGGTTTAATGAGCAATGATAAATTTAAATCCTTTTTTCACATTTTCAAAGTATGTGAAGTTACAACTAAAATGAGCTAGTGAGAGATTGTTGCTCCATTGATTCATAATAAATTATTTTAAATATATTTTGACTGGGATAGGAGGCATCATCTTTGAAGATACTCGTAAGTTAGTTATTTGACTAGGTGTCTCATCATAAAATCCAATAAAAAATTAATTCCTACAGCATGTGCAGTTACATGATGAGTCATACTGTTCCCTTATTTGTTTTTTGGGGGCTTAAAGGTTTAGTTAGTATAGCCTATACCTCTCATACATGTGGCTTTCCTTGATTTCCAGTTTAATTACCTATTAATAACTGAGAAAAATGTTCCTGGTTTTGTAGCAGCAAAATACATTCTGCAAAGAAATTATGGTTTTAATTAGCAAGTAATGCCTCTGCTTAACACTTAATTTCTTCTCTTACTAAAGGTAAGTAAGAGGCATTGCGGTTTTTTTATTTGGGTTTTTTTAAGGCAGAAAAGTTTAAAATTATTCAAAAATAACTATAGTTATGGAATATAGTGCGTTTGATTATTTCAGTTCCACTCCAGTTTGAGTAGACGAACTGTTTGTACTGGAGTTTGATAGGATGCTTTCTGGTTTCCTTGAACTTTTCCAATCAGCAGCCGCAGAACTACTTTTTGTTGTTCTGTAAGTTGTCTTACTGGTGAAAACACTTCTGCTATGTGCTCCTTGTGTTTTCCTTGGGTCCTTCTATAAAGCCAGTCATTTCTCACATACACCAAATGTAGCAGCAGGTTGATCCATCTCATTATGACAAATAGAAAAAAATCTACTTACAGGACAGATTCAATCTTTACATACTTACAGTGAATTCTGTGGAGCCTAATTGTCTTATTCCTTAGAATGATTTTATTAGCTCTAGGTGTTATGTTTGTGACTTGCATTGATGTAAATATTATCAGAGTTCAGGTTGTCAGAGCTTCTAAGAATACCATGCTGAATTGAGGAATTTTTCACTCATTGAATATCTTCCATCAAAAAAAGAAACTGATCCAAAGATTTGTAAAAAATGAAACCCAAACCACAAAACTATTGTTTGCCTGAAATAGTGCTTCAGTTCACTGTGCCTTCTTTTGAAACAAAAGTTCATGCATAACCTGTGTATATTGATTACATTTGTGGTTTTGATCATCCTTATGACTATGCTTCATAATTCTTTATGTATTCCTTATGTATCTCAAGAGAATGGTGTGAAATGCAGCTGATGAAAGCTTCAAAAACACTGAATTTTTGTTTGAAAGGTAGAGATACAGAGAATATAATGAAGAATCACATAGTTGTCATTTCCATACTTGAATGCTAATAGCTTTAACCAAATATAATAAAAAAATAACTGTCTTGGAGAATGAAAATGAAAAGGAATGGTGGGTTAAACCACTATAAAAGCCCCTAGGAGCCCTTCAAAAGCTCCTCATGAAAGATGTCTTTTCAACCTGTGGGAGAAGCTTGTGAGACCTTAATGGAATGCTGGAGATCGACATTTTCAATGTAAGCTCATAAACGATGGCCCTTTGTTTCAAGGGGAAAGCTTAGAAAGCGTTCATGAGTATGGGCTGGAAAAATTATCATTCTTCCACTCTGTATAATTATGTGATCATTATACTCTAGCCAGTTATTTCCATTCTACTCCATATCACTGATGTTCCTCGTTAGGCACACATCAGTCATCTAGAAACTGCAAAGCAGGATTCTTTCCTTCTAAAATATTGTAGGGCTTCTTTCAGTTGACTCCTTGTAAGTGGAGTTCTTCTTGACATAAGTAAGCCCCCCAAATCCCATGAATTTACATAGTTGCCATTTTTAAATCTGAACTTTTGTGTGTTTAATGACATTTGAGGAACCACCTACAAACCATTTATCATGGCCCCAGGGATTCTTATATTTCAAGGTTCAGGGTTTGAGACCTACTGTTTTCGTCATTATTTTAATGGGAAACATTCCTTGCACACACTAGCAGCTCTCTTATTTATTCTCTTAGTTATCTCCTGTATACAGCAGAAGTAGAGTAGAAAGAAAATAGGTGAGAATGAATTAATTTCTTTTTTTACAATCCTATTTGAGAAAGTGAAATATCTTTTTCTTTCCCTGCATTTCCTATGAAATGTTTCAACAAATAACCTACAGTCCGTGCTGTTAAGAATTATGAAACTAGTCTTGAAGAAGGAAGCATTTAGTTTATGCATACATATTTTGTACATTGACACTTTGATGAACTATAGAAAGTGCTTGAACTTCTTTAAATAGAGCTTTTCCTTTGTGTGATTATGATATTTTAAAAAAATTAATACATCAAAATATATCAAAGCCTTTTGTTTTCATCTGCAGTAACCCAACAAAATAGTAATAATGTTTCTTCTTCAAAAAAGTTTGAGTTTCTTTTGTTCTCTTCCCCTTTTAAATATATTTGTCACAAATGTTATATTAAAATTTTTTCCTGTGAGTTTTGGCATTCTGTTACAGTCTTCCTGTGCTAATACATACTCGACCGTTTGCACAAATCCCTTAATTTTTATAGTTCTACACTTTTGCTAAATTGTTTCTTCTATGATATGAATGAGCTTAATTCCCTTGGGAAGTACCATAATGCTTCATATCCTTTTAAGGGAGAAGACCACTTTATTGTTGTTACTTTTTATTAGTACACTTAATCCAAAATTTCAGACTAAAGCTCATATTGTGTCATTGATCGCAAAGCTAAAGGCTTTGCTGAAGTCGCTATCACTGAGTAGCTAAAACCCTGATCCATGGGTCACTTGGAGAATTAAGACTTTGAATTGAGGATGGAAAGGCACTGAGAATCCATGGAAAGACTGGCACTTGAGGAATACACTTGCAGTCACTTGGCTCAATGAGGCAGCAGGCAGCTAGATGAAACGCAGACAGGATTCTGACTACTATTTTCACAGTATGTCCCTAAAAAAAGTGAGCAATGGCAATGTTGTCTGAATAGGATGATTATATGGTTCACTGTGGTGATCTTAAGGGGATAGAATGCATGAAAGACACTGGGGAGCTGCTGCAACAGATTTATTTTATCAATACTCGAAAGCCTGCTTTGCCTTAGCAATTAGTTGGAGCAGAACAGATGCAGAGAGTGAAGACAGGGAGAACTGGATAGGGATGATGCTCAATTAGTTATCAGGGGGTTTTTTTATTTCCCTTTTCCCACTGTCACCTCATTTTTAACCTGCTTTGGTCAAAGTTGAGTGTATTTCATCTAGCAATAGAGTGTTTTTCAACTTTGTATGCTCACTTGGGAAAGGGGGAGCTAGAAGTACGTAACTAAAAAGTCCAACCACAGACAGCTCAATTTGACTGCATTTGGGAATTTTCCTGTATCTTAACTCTTTGTTTCTTAGAGTCAATGGCCTGAGAAAAGGAAGTATTTCCAGGCATGTTTTATACTATGCACAATTAAAAAATTCATCTGTAAACCTCAGTAAAACTGAATTCCTTTAAATAGTTGCTGCTGAAAATTTTAAACTATGTTGTTGTTTTTACATCAGCATGATGACAATTCTGAAAGAAATAAGACAACATTCAGTTTCACAGCAGTGATATTTAATAGGACTGTGTCTTCAACTGATGTTTCCAGAGGAATTATAAATTAATCAAACCTGCAAACATCTTCTCTTTTTTCTAGTTGTTTCATGACCACATTGAATAGCCTAGTCTCTCCACTTGTCCATCTCTATAAGGCAGAGGCTGGATAGGGCTCTGTTCCCCACCCAAGCACAATTTTCATCATAGAAAGTAAGGCTTCAGTGCTCTTGAGCTTCATGAAAGATAGTGCTTCAGTCTATAATCCTTTTATCTGATGAGCTTTAGGAGGTTACTAGGTTTTCTGCTTTATGAAGGCCTATTAGATAGATAATAAACCTTGCCCTCCAACTAACCAGCAAAATTATAGACCAATAATACCCTAAAAGCTTCAGTCAGACAAATTGCAGACACTTATTTCCTGAAGATTAAAGACTGACCATAATCCAAGAGTCCAAATCAGACGATGGGTGCGTAATAGTTGTTGATAGCTGAGCAGCAGCTATTTATGCTACACCTGACAAACTTTTTACTTCTAATACTGTTTTTTATCTTCTCTCTCATTCCTTATTTTTTTTTACCAGGTATAAACAACACAAATACTACATCTTTGTAAAACCTTCCTTTCAGAAGAGCATTCATAGCCAAAAAAAAAAAAAGGAGATGACCCTGGGAAAATGCAAATCCTTCCTTCTCATTTTCTTTTAGTCCACGTTAGCTGAAACAAGTCTTGGTAAGAATCCCTTCCCTATGGTACTTATGGTGGTTTTTTTATGCTGGCCTTATGAGAGGCAGTAAAACTGTAAGTTTGGACCTTGTGTACGAAGCTGTTGCTCTCAACAGTCATGTGCTCAAAAGGAAGCTGGATGTAAGCCATTTCTGTGCAAATAGGGAAATACATAAGATCATTTATTGAGGGGTAATTTGAGATATTTATTTAAAAGAAGCCCTGAATATGAATGCGACAACTGTTGAAATTTTTGTACCATACATATATTGTAATCGTGGTTTAAAAAACACCAAACCCAAAAAACTCACCAAACCTTTCATAAAACCTTGCACAGCTTGAGGCCTTTTTCTATAAGTATTCCTCGAGGTGTGTTGGGTGTTTTTTTCATATGTAATTTTCCAAGGTTATTGTGTATGCTTCAGAAGCAGTAGGATTTGTACATAATGAGGGCATCTTTTTAGAGATGAAATATGAAAACTCAACTACCCAGGCTATTTGCTTTTTTGGTTACTGAAAAATTAGGCTAGAAAGTACAAACTATATGCATTTAAGTCAGAATTATATATATCTAAAATGCATGGATAGTCTAGGAGTATACATATTGGAATTTATTGGAGTGTATATATTGTATCCTTGGTTCTTCTATTAACTATGACTGTTCAACCTCCTGACAAAATTACAAAATTGGGCTTGGTTATATCATGTAAATTATAAGCACTGGATTGTTTGAATTTAACCTTTCTTGTTGACTTTCATCTTATTTTGAACATTGGGAAATTTAACTAAAGCTAAATGCCTGGAGATCTTAATATTTTTAGATACCCGTCATCTTGCCAAGTAAAAGAGTTTTGAATGACCTTCTGAAGAACACATGAGAAAATTGCCTACTGTAGATAACACAGTAACTGTGACCAAGGACAGAAAGGACATATAATTCTTTATAGTGAACTTTTTACTGGCTAGTGGCAATCTATTACTGGCAGTTTGAGGCTGAAATGAATATCAGACAGTTTCAGCAAAAACTCCGTCTTTCACATCTAAGGAAACTGCACACCTTTGATTAGTACTGCATCAGGCTGTTCACCAGAGGTTCAAACGCTTGCAAACAAGTCTCTTTAGATAAGGACGAGTGAACTGGCCTTTTTGACGGTTCAGTTCAGCCTGCAGTTCAAGTAATTCATTTTATTTTGGGACAGAAACTGTTTCCTGGAGTCTTTTAATAGAAGATAGAATCCCATCTATACCCTTTTCATTTCCTTTTTATATTATTTCATCTCAGCTAACTCAACCGGTTTGGACTAAAAGGCTTATCTTTTATCTGTATGAAGGCACTGCTGTGTTTATTGGGCAACTTGTTCATATGTTTCTACTAACATTTATTAAAATATGTAGCATTAAAAAAAAGATAATATTGGGACATCACCAAGGTGAATCCAAATAAACAGCTCTAAATCACTGGGGATGATCAATAGGGCCAATTCCGTGTTTTTCACAAAATCTTCATACATTTTATTTTTAACTTCTCTACAGGCTGGTCCTTAAGAAGCAGTTGAGTGAAAAAACTTTACATTTCAGCTGTGCTGTCACATTTGGACTGATGTTCCTGCCAGTAACTTATGACTTGGTGGGAAACAGAGTATTTGGAAGGAATTTCCAGAAATCCACAAAAAAAAAAAGCTCAATTCCCCTTGACAAACCTTGAATCAGAGATAAGCTTTGAGAAGTCTGTCCAGCCTGAAGTATTCTGAACGAAAGGTTGTGAAATATTTCATAGCTATATACAACAGATAAGACATTGTGCAACATAACCCATGATATAGAAATACAGTTATTAAGAGGCATTGTAATCAAGTCACATATTAAAATGATCAATATTTATGTGCTAGATGAAATTCAAATGGGAAAAGTTAGATAATCTATCTCAGCAAGGTCCAGAGTATTATTATAGCTATTCATCTCAGTTCATGTGTTTGAAAGCAAAGTTATAATTCCTTGAAAATACCCTTTTTTGTATGATTAAAGTTGGTTTATGCAGTTTCCTGTAACTGATAGAATTTCATCATCTTTTGTCTACTATACCTACTCCTGGGGGGCAGTCAGGAGAGAAATATAAATCTCTCTCTAATCTTAGTCTTTCTCTCTGGAATACATTATCTGAGCATGAGCAACTATGGAATGGCATCTTAGCAATGTTAAGTCTGCTTTTATTTTCACTGCTTGTCACTTTGACTGATGGAAACAGGAAAATATGTATTTTAATCTAAAGACAACACCAACTAGGAAGAAGTTTGGAGCCTCTCTCTGCCATGTTTTGTCAGCAAAAGTTTTGAAAGTGGCAAGCGTTCACAGTTAATTACCACAGACAAGGGCTGAAGCAAAAATAAGCTCTAATTTGTCAACAGTCTTTCTGTAAAAATATGATTTACCAAAGAACACCTTGTAGTTGCTTATAGGTTATAGAAACCTGCAGATAGAATGGTGTGCCAGGAATCTTTGGGGTCTTATTCTTTTGCCATAGCGTTGCATACTATTAGCAAAAGTGGTTTAAAAAACTTTTCTAATGTAGGCTCCATTGTAGGAGAAAGATCATCTCAGGTATCAGCTGACATTACTCCATATGCAATTATAATTGAGTATTAAAATAGATAAAGCAACATGTACCTTTTCAAAAGTGGGTAGAGATAAGGAGGAAAAATCACTAGTACATAATTATCAGTTTGCCACAAAAATTACTCTGTGGACAACAGAAACATGGGAAATATTCTGCTCTGTTTTGTTCTTATTATAAGGTATTGGTTTAATATAAATCCTATAGTACATTCATCCTTCTAGTAATGCATAAAGCATAGCAACATGAGCACGTATTTCTTTTTACAATCTCTGGTGTAAGTCATTTCAGTCTGTTCTTTAAGGTCCACTTACATTTGATAAATTATTTTTTAGAGTGTATTTATGTCTTGGGTGATCAGTCAGGGAGATCCAGTAGTAGTTTTCAGATCATCAGCTTTGGAAAATGGTGCCATCCTATTTTCATTCTTTTGACAAATGCTAAAATCAACTTAACACATTGCTGTTGTCATGGATGGATAAGTAACTCTAATTTCTTCTGTCTGAATATTTTTTCTTTCTATCCAAGGTGCAACAGAAGGAGGACTTCACATTTGGAAAAGACTGCCTTTCCTGCTGAACTCCAAAGGGTACTGAATTAACACTACCAGTTTATCAGTCACGGTATTTTGTTTTTCAGATAGAAGATTTTTTTCAGTATTTAATTTTTATGTGAATAAAGTTGGTAGCTGTTTAAGAAATCTCAAGTTTTCATTCCTTTGACACACTTCAAATAAATGTATTATCAAAACAAGTGTTAAGATAAGCAACAGCAGGATGAATCTGTAAATAATGTAATTGGATTCTACAATTTGCATATCTAGCAAATTATGAACCACTACAAGGATCTCATCCAAAAGGTATGATTTCTGATTTGTCCAGATCAAAGCTTCTAATGGTCTCTGTAAGAATAAAACTCAACTGATGGAAATTTTTTTACAATGTGCAGATTCGTCAGTTTTGTTGTCTCTTTTGTGATGCTTCTCCTTCCTATTTTTTCTGCTTCCTTTCACAGATTTGATTTTCCTTTCTAATGACCATTCTTTCCTTCTTTTTAACTTCCTTATTTATTTTTCTGCACTACAGATGTACTATCCAACTCCCATATTTCCAATAGTGTCGTTTTCCTTTCCTTGGCTTTGATGGAAGAGCTGTCAAGTTTCACACACTCTGCACACCTTTTCCAACACTGTCACACCTTGCCACACCTCTCATATCCAGCTGGAGTACTCTAGGTCCTTTTTCTCTTGATACCGAGACAACTTTCCTCCATTTCTATTGCTGAGGCACTGCCAGAGCATGGTAGAGAAAGGGATTTACAATTTTAGCTATAGTTACATTTCAAATGCTCAAGAAAGAAAGAAGAAACTCTAAGAAACATGTTATGAAGCCAGCCTAAATTCTTTTGCGCTTGCGAATACAATGAAATACTAATAATAAAAACAAGAAGCCTTGAGGGAAATCCTTTAAAGTGTAATAGAAAATAATAACAGTGTGAGAAACCTGGGATGCTTGTGATGTTCTGTCTCTCCCATTCCTTTACTGAAGTAAATTGTTGTTTTGTGTCTGGAATTTGATGCACGATTTTCTAGTGAGTGAGAAACAGTTTGTGGATCTTTTTGGGGCCGTACTTCATTGTGGAGGCTTGGTTCTTTCCCTATTTTTTAGTTTCTGAATCGCTCTGTGTACTTTGATGGTGGGTATATCTTGGGACTCTCTAATGAGTAGCTTATTGTTTCTTACAGATTTCAAAGGAAGACTAAATTCTCCTGGAGTTTATCTCTGTATTCCATAGGAGTTGTCTATAAGAAAGCCTAAAAATGAACTGGATGCATCTCATGGCACTAACCTTCTTCACATCCTATTCACATCATTATATACACAGCTGTGTGTGCATGGGAGTGTATGAGGGAGAATTAATGGTGGGAATAAAGTAGAAACTCCTTTTCAAATAACAAGGTATAAATAATTGGCTATAATTATGTTGGATAAAGAATGAAAGCCAGATGATGGAAAGACGATAACCAGAAAGATGGCTTCTAGTAAAATCAGAAAGGTTAATAAACAGTTCTACAGGCTAAATAATATGAAAAAAGAAGATATTTTGTTTATTTTTTAGCAAAACCTGATATTTATTGGGGTAATATGCAAATATAAGATTAACAGATCTTTATCATTAATTAATCTTACTTAAAGAGGATGTGGCTTATAAGTATTACTGGCACTATTAATCGCAGAATCACAGAATAAGCTGAGTTTCAAGACACCCACAAGGATTCTCATGTCCAACCCCCAGCCGTGCACAGCACCATCCCCAAAAGTCACACCATGTGCCTGAGAGCGTTGTCCAAACACTCCTTGCGCTCGTCAGACTTGGTCCTGTGACCAGTTCCTTGTGGAGCCTGTTGTAGTGCCCAGACACCCTCTGGGTGAAGGATCTTTTTCTAATATCCAACCTAAACCTGTCTGACACAACTTCAGGCAATTCCCTTTGACCCTGTCACTGGTCACACAGAGAAAAGATCAGTGCCTGCCCCTCTGCCTTCTGTAGACTCTTAAGTTTTAGACTTGAGACTAGAGGTCTCCCCTCAGCCTTCTCTTCNCGCTCGTCAGACTTGGTCCTGTGACCAGTTCCTTGTGGAGCCTGTTGTAGTGCCCAGACACCCTCTGGGTGAAGGATCTTTTTCTAATATCCAACCTAAACCTGTCTGACACAACTTCAGGCAATTCCCTTTGACCCTGTCACTGGTCACACAGAGAAAAGATCAGTGCCTGCCCCTCTGCCTTCTGTAGACTCTTAAGTTTTAGACTTGAGACTAGAGGTCTCCCCTCAGCCTTCTCTTCTCCAGGCTGAACAGACCAAGTGACCTCAGCCACTCCTCATACGGCTTCCTCTCAAGGCCCTTCACCATCTTTGTTGCCTTCCTTTAGATGCTCTCTAATAGCTTAATAACATAATTGTTATGTTGTGGTGCCCAAACCTGCTGGATTTGAGGTGAGGCTGCCCCAGTGCAGAGCAGAGTGGGCCAATCCTCTCCTTTGCCTGGCTGGTGATGCTGTGCTTGGTGCACCCCAGGACACGGTTGGCCCTCCAATGCTACACTGGGGGCCTGAGGCAGATCCCTTGCCTTAATTTCTGCCCAGGGAGTCTTAGCTACTCTAATGCTTCAATGTTGATTTACATTTAAAGCTAGTTAAGAGAAAGAAAGATGTGATAACTTCTGAATTGGAAAGTGTATGAAATATAAGCATTCACTGCAAACTGGGATGTGAAAAAACTTAGGAAATGAATAAGGGGTGGAAGATTGAAAAATATGCATCTATATTCTGGCTGATCTAAATAAAAAGAAAAATATTTTTGAAGTAAGAAACCAGCTCAAAGTTTAAGGGCTCAGTGGGTTTTTATCATCAGAGAACTAGGCAGAAACTTTTACAATTTTAAATCTTGCTTTTAGCATCTCAGACTTCTGAGAAACTCATTTGTCTTCTTTAATAGCTTTAAAATGCCTTGGACTTTTATTGAGTGACGCAAGTATTAATCAAATTAGAACATCTAACTGTAGCCTTTATTCATTGTATCTCATCCTATTCATCATAATCTATCCATATAGATTCTTCAAAACAAGAAAAAATGTCCATGAGAGAAAGTTTCTAGTAAAAAACCTGACAATCTAATAGACATATCAGATATACATTATTCATTAAAAGGACTGCAAGCTCGAATTCAAGTTCTGAGTCAAGAGTGGATTATGTCTACTGAGAATTACATTTCTCCCCTCGTGTCTGTGTTTCTTGGTGTCCTTACTGGCTTCACTAATCCTTTGATTCATAAAGAGAGAAATTTCCTCTAGGGTTCATGTGATTGACTAGAACATTCCCTGTTCATCTCAGCATGGTATGATGCAGAACAAGATAGTCTAGAGTACTATAATTGATTGTTTTACAAGAGAAGCTTTCCTCTTCCTTTAAAAGAGCAGTAATATAATCGGGGAGAAAAATTGTATTTGAGTTCAAACATTTAGCACCATGTTGAGCCCTTGCAGCTTTCAAAATCATATTTCAATGTTCTCAAGACAGTTTTTTTTATAGTGATATCACTGTCTAAAAATTAATTTAATAAAAATAAAGAAAGCCATGTGCATATTCTACAGTCCACTTTGTCAAAATTCAAGCTCTGTAAATGATTTTGTTATGCCATGTATTCAAACTTTATACTTTGCTTTTATCTTTAGTTTTGTTCATAATTACACATGATTTTCTTCAATCTACGCTGTGTATTTTTCACCCCACTACCTCCGGTCTCTCATGTCTGGAGTTAATTTTTTTTTGTTATTTGTTTCCTTAAGATGATTGAATTAAATAAAATACATTATTCATCACCTCATAATATGAGGTTTTATCTCCAGCACCCTGATGTAATAGACACATTTCCTACTGCAAATATCACAAAGGTAATTTTTCAGTACTCTCACTTCCAGCAAAATTCTGGCTGTGCAAATACATAGCTCCAGCTACAGGAAGAGAAGTAATTAATCTGCAAATCAAAAGACAGTGCCATATACAATCAAAGGCATTTTACTGTAAACACATTCTGAAGGTATCAGTTTAATTCCTTAGGTGAGATGCTGATCTTGTTTTCAGCTAAATATTTTTACAAAACTTTTGGTCTTTCCTCTAAGGTTTCAGTGAAATTTTCCTTAATTCTTCTCTTGCAGTGAAACAGTTATGGCTGCAACACTATCAGGGCTAGTAACTATGGGCTTTAGATCCAGGCCCATCAGAAAAGGAGCAAGCCAGACAGACCTGGCAGGCTGGGAAAAAGTGGAATTAGAGCAATGGACCGAGAGATATTTCAGGGGTTGTCAATGAATTGTCCCAAAGCACTGGAAGTGGTGTCTTGGTTCTTGGAAAGTGCTTGCTTAGTCTAATCCTTTATTTCGTGGAGCTACCCTCCTTCTGAAAGATGCTGCAGCAGATATGAAAGCACCATCAATGGCACTGACTTGAGGGCTTTCTTTGCTTTGTTTAGAAAGTTTAGATGACCTGTCGTGTGAAGCAAAATAAATACCCCATGAGGCCCCCTGTTTCTAAGTCAAAAGAGAATTTAAAATATCGAATATTCATTGAAACATTTAAAATTATTAATCTATAAGGCGCAGAGAAGTATCTATAAATTACTTGTACTATAGTATTTCATTATATGTATTAAAGTTACTTGTTTATTGCATTTCAAATGTGGCAATTTAAAATTTTTTTTGTAAGGAATCGTATGAATTCATGGTTGTGCATTAATTTATCAGCTGTATACTGGGGCTCATAGTCTCTCATAAAACTTAAAATTTTCCCCACCTTTTTTCTCAAGAACAACTTGGTCTAATTCTTTGCCATGATAACTGGTTAATAAACATTTAGATCTATTTTCAGTGCAGTGATGAGAGAAACACAAGTGGCTGAGTTCAAAATATTACATGAAATTGTTTTCTCTGTGTTTTCAGTACTGCAACTTGTTTGACAATAGCTCTGTCTGTCCTTTGCAGTTATTCTGCTGGACTTGCTTCTCCTCTTCAACACCATTTTTTGCTTCTGCTAGCAGCTTGCAGGTGTCTGTCCTTCACAGGCAGTGCTTGCTGTTCAGGTATGTTCTGCTATTTACTACTGCTTTGTATTTAAATAATACAAGTGTATGTTGAGCACACAAATAAAGCAATAATTTCTTATACCAAGGCAACAGCAGTCATTGTCAAGGAAAGTTTTGGAGCATCACAAGAAATGCTAAAACCGTGCTATAAAGTACTGTTATGGGGTATTTCAGATTAATGAAAATTAATCTGTATGCAAATGCTTACAGCGATAAGTCCAAGTGCAAAGTGCAAATAAATCTGCCAGTCAGATTTATAAGCTCTTTTTCCTTTGTTTGTGCCACCCTTGCACCTATATGGACTGCAGGATCATGCAGTTGGGAACCATATGAATGGTTGAACTGGCTTTCACTTTTGCCTGACTTCCAGGTTTAGCAGTGGATACAACAATCAGTGATATCCCATATCTGTGACAACATCTGCCCACCTTCTCGGCAGGGCAAGGCTAGTCCCTCTACGTTGCTTTATCCCACCTCCTGGCAGTGCAAAAGATATGAATCAGGAGCATCTTCCTCCAGAACTGTAGCAAGGGAGATCTTGAACCTGAAGGCAACTTTTGCTTTAAGATATTGATGTAATGTTCGCCTTCTATATAATGGTTTTCATAAAATAACCATGCTTTGAGATCTTCGGGACACTATATGACTAATGAGGAAAAAGGTAAGAAAATTTTAGTAATGATATTAAACCTTAAAAAATCATGAGAGGACTTAGCTCCACACTGGCATTTTATAGCATATCAAATGCATGCCTGGAAGTCAGTGAAGTTGCGCTGACAGTTGATTTCTGGCTTGGCATTTTACTATTGAAAGAAGCAATGAGTGTGTTCACTTCCTTAACTCTGTAAGGTTATTGTTAGTCAGTTGAACTTTGAAATGCTGTAAGATAGAGATTATTTGAGCCAAAATGGAGTGCTCTGCAAGATTATAACTGTGCTTTAAACTGCGAAGGTAGGAAACTCTCAGGAGACAGTTCTATATCTATTCTGTTCACTCCATCAAATACAGTACTTTAAATTTTCAAGATTAATAGTCTTCACCTACAAACTACTGAAGGACAGGAAACTTTTGCAGATTTCTTTTCCAGTGCGAGTGACAGCATCAATGCGTTTGTCACTCTCAGCAGTAGGTTCTTCCAGAAACATTTTGACGGAATTGGGAAGCATTAAAATAATTTTTACCTCAACATTAAAAAAGTCTAGTAACAACTTGGTATTTTTCCACTTCATTGAAAGTACGAGTTACAATACCTGCAGTACATTTCCAGGTCACATTGTGAGTCTGAAAGACATCACTGGAGTTCTGAGAAGATACTGAAGGTTGAGGTACACAGACTTGATCATTGTAGGTCAAACTCTACATTTGGATTGTTGCCACCGAAGTTGTTATATGTTCCTGGGACAATGGTGTTTTGCTCCAGACGTAAATAAAGTAAAATGAATTGGCAATCTAACCTGATCCATTTGTCATCTTTGGAATAATGTATGTGCATCTTTTTTGAGTAAAACCTGATTGACAGGTGTATGTTGTCATTGTTACTGCAGGGCTATTAATTTAATTACAATTATCTATAAATCTTAAATTAAGTCAGTAACATTTGAATTTGCATGTGTCTTCCCTTCCATGTGTCTGTTTCCTTTTGAGGTTTTTTTATCCCTTATGGTTTGCCTAAAAAAAACCGTTTCAGGGATCGGTTAGCACCCACTTGTTTCCCCAGTAGATTGCTGTTGTATATGGGCTGCAATAATAAGCTATACAGGAACCAAAACTTCAGAGAAAGAGCTTTTAGGAAGAGCAAGGAGTTTTCAATGGAAGAGAGAAGAATTTTATACCTTATTGAAAAACTTTGTTATGTGAGAGCAGTGACTTTCAGTATAACAGAGCAACATTTACATACTTGTGGAAGACAAAAACCCCAACCCCCAAAAGCACCTTTCATTAGTGAGTAGGAGGGTGACCATCGTCTTTTCTATGCAGCAAGAGAATAAAATGAGTTTAAGATAAAAGATACTGTCTAAACAGTTGTCAGATGCCTTGAGTACAGACAAGGGTGGATTACTCTGATTTAGAGACACTCTTGTAGATCTTGACATATGAACATGGAAAAGAGAGTCATATTGAGCTAGTTGGTCCTGGAATCAGCAGGGCATGGATAAATTACTTTAGAGGCTCTGATCAGTGCCTGCTTTGAAGAACAGTGACAATCTAACATCCCTGGCCCCTTGTAACTGATGAACTCCCCATAACCTTATGCAAAGATGATTTAAAGTCTGTTTCATCTGCAAAAGGAAGACACTAAATTATGTTTCTTGAGCAATTTAATGTAGGCCTAATTTTTTAACAAAGAAAATAATTTATTATGAGTTAGTATGTCCCTAGTTTTGCTCACAATATCTGTTTTCAGGGAGGTGTTACTGTATGTACTTAAGAGCTTAAATACAGAACTGATTCAGGATTACTGCTTTACTTTTAATTCATTCATCAGATTGAAAACGGCAGAACATAATTTTCTATTGAATAAATTGCAGATTGTATATGCTGGGATTATTTTTAAGAAATGAAGCTCAGGTTAGAAGAGGTTTGAAAATTAGGTGAACAAAATGAAAAATATTAAAGGAATGTTTACTTTTTAAAAGGAAGTCAGAGAAAATGCAAATTTCAAAAAATATTTCTGCAGTTGCAGTTGAAAGAAATATTGTAAAATCAAACTTCCACAAACAAATAAATAATAAAGGTTTGATAAGATATAATTAAACTAAACTGAAAGGACAGTGATTTGTTTAGGCTTATTGCATGTAATTTTTGTAATAGAAGATTAAAAGGGAAAATGAAGAATAAGCTAGCATGTGAACTCAGATTTGTGTCAATGTGAGTGAAGTTCAAGATAAAGTACTGCTTTTAAAATTCTGTGGAGCTAAAAGCTTCTGAAATGCAATGAATTGAAATGTTGCTCCATTTTTTCTGTTTTCATTATTGTAAACAGCAATCTAAAACTTCAAATACCCCAGTCCTGTATGCTCAATCTGTTATTTATTTGTTTTTTCTCATTCAAGCCAGGTTATAAAGCTTTATTGCTGTATTTACTTATTTGTTTGTTAAATCTCAGTTTCAAAAATATTAAGTGACACAAAGCAAATTTGGAAGGATGGTAAACATTTGCCGTTTTCCATGATGTCAATATGTATTGCAAATTAGCAGCTGTGCTTTTTATGACATGTCCCCATAAGTAAGCAAAATGTAATATACACTACCCTATGGAACAAAACCTTTTGAAACTGGCAAACAACAGATGTAATTTCTTCGTTAGTGTTTGGGGGTGTTTTGTATGGGGTTTTTTGTTTTTGTTTTTGTTTTTTTATTATTTCTGAAGGAAGTTTTTGGGTTTTATTTGGTTTGCACTGTGACTCTTCTTCTGGGTAAAACCTTTGAGGAAAAGGAAGCTGGATTGTGTAGTGGGCTGGGTACCAGAAGCAGCATAGCTGTCCTAGCACATTGGGTGAGCCTGCACCATGTCATGGTCTCTTGGCTTCCACAACTATCTTACTTGAGATGAATGACACTTTCTAGTAAAAGGGACTTTGGTTTGAGACTACTCCTGTCACTGTCTGGCAGCACTGATACCTGAGTAACTGATAGCATACAATCCGTGCAGAAGCTTGAGACAGGGACTCATAGTATAGAATCAAAGAGCAATGCTTTTCCATTCTCACACAAGTTGAGCAAGTAGACACAAAGAAAGAGCTATTCTGACTATCTGCCTTTTCTAAAATATCTGAACGTTCTAGTATGATTATGGAATTCACTGAATAATGAATAAATCAATCAAATAGTCTCAGGAAGATGAAAGGTTAGCTTATTTCCCGCCTGTCTCCTTCCCCATTAGCCTGAATATTACTCTAGCAAGTGGCCTGACTGTCCTGCTCCTTAGACTGATAGGAAAAGGCAATGACTGCTCACCTTCATCTCCCCGTTCTGTTCTCCATCCCTCAGTCTGAGAAGAGCCCAACTAGTGGACAGGTTGCTATGAAGAGATTATTTAATATCCCAGGCTTTAACCTTCAGGACTTTTGCATCAGTGTGTTATAGTTACTATTCTGGTCCTGACGTAAGAGACTTCATTACTGAACTTCAGTATTATTCTCTTAATTGCTGGCCCTCTCCCAGTTTATATTAATCCTGCTAGTAACACATCATTTCCAGTAGCTTGGGTCAACTGCACCTTTATTGCTATGTGCCCTGCTTAGTTATCTTTATTAATAATCTCTCATATTAGCTGCACTGCTCATTTTTTCTTCTTTATTTATAGTATTTTGTAGTTTTGGATGATCAGATCTTCTGCTACTGCACTTAGCAATCCATTTCTCAGTATCTGAAACTGTGGTGCCTTGGATGGTCAGGCAGCGTGGACACTTTACTGTTAGCTTTCCTGGGTATCAGTGGAGCCATTTTGAATTTCTGATTGGGAGGGCTGGTTCCACTGCCTGTTTTCCCCAGCTGTGTGAAAACCTGTAGTTTCTTTAGTATAGTTTCATAGTATTCTTTCCTTCTTTGGATTTGGTGGCCTTATTATAAAAGATAGCCCTTGGGTGTAGTGCTTCAAAAATACCAAAGTCATTACAGACCCAATAGTTTTCAAGAGAAAACTTCTTGTAATAAAAATTCTTTGTTCAGTATTATTTCTGAAATTATGTCTTTGTCTTCAGGACTAACAAAACTGAAAGGATTAAGCAGGGCCATTCCTTGGCATTCCAGGCAGGAAAAACAGATGGTGTGTGTTTTTAAAAAAGATTGTTTTAGGACCTTTACATGGAAAGAGTAACTTTTCTTTATTGAATTATAAACAATGCATTGGGTTTGCATATAATAGCCTTATCTCCTGAATAGAACAGATTTTCATATTATTAAGAATTCATAATCATTAAAGTAAATGTAGCATATAAAATTACTTCCCAGCAACTGAGGTGGGTGGCAGGCACAGCGGGGTGAAGTTTTTTACCTCAAAACTTGAAATCTCCCTCAGGGATCCAGGAGGGGAGTAACACACCAACATCAAACAGAACAATAACAAAAGTATTGTGCATCTTTCACATAAACACACTTGGATAGAGAGGAAGTAACTGAAATGCTGAATTTTTTGTAGCAATATTCAAACTTTTTTTTTTTTTTATTAATCAGCATATCTTTAACAGTTGGAATATAAAGAAGAATTCACTGCCTATAGATTTCTGTGGCAGTTTTCCCCAGGGTATTATTAATAGTGTTGGGAGATATTTTTTGCTTCATTTTGGATATACAAAGCCTGGCCCTACTTCTGCTTAGGTCAATGGCATGATTTTCATTAACTCTCTCCTGTGATAGCCTAGTTAAGGTCAGAATGAAGGAAATTATTACCAAGGTGCTTTATTTAAAGAGATGGCTTTAACTGAGATAAAAAAAGCCTAATGTCAGGTGTAAAAAAATTTGAGATTAATACACCTAAACTAATTTATTTCTCTCCATATGATAGATGTCCCTCAACATGGGAGGGACATGGAATGTGGAATATGGAATAATCAGTGTAACAACTGGAGAACTTAGATATGCAGTACTGTGTTAGTAAAGGGCTTTATGATGAGAAGTGAAAGAAAATTGCCTGGAATATCTTTTGAGAAACAAAGAAGTATATAGAATATATAGAACCCCAGAAGGCATGCTAGAAGAAAATTTATTGCCAACAGGAATTACTTGAAAGAAAATCTTTGGACTATTATTGTGATTGATCAGCATAGTACACTACTTAAAATAATTTTTTGTGTAAATATAATTATGGGAGCATAAGAAGCATTTTATTTGTTAGTAAGCCTTGTCAATAGAACTTAACAGCTCAGGCAAATTTATCTATAACTTATTCTGATCTGGGCTTGAATTTTGCAGTTTATAGAGAGAAATGGTAGTCTTTCTAGTCTTTCCCTCTCAGCCAGGAGGGGTTTAGTCACTCTTTACTAGACTTCGTTCAACACTGCCAATCTAGTCTCTTAAATTTATATTTCTTCTCTAGCTCCTATTTTGAACTAGTCATAAATATCCTTGGTCTGACTGCTCAGTCTTGATCATACGTTGAACGACGCCCAAGTTTCATCTGAAATTTTAATGTCAGGGGACCTCAGTACTCTGAAAAATTCTCAAGTATCCTGTAAAAAACAGCAACTGTTTCAAGGTATTTATAAAGCCACATAAAGCAGCACTGCCTATTACAACAGCACAAACAGTGACAAAACATTAGAAATGCAGACGATATGAAGGCTGGCAAAGTATTTTCAGAAGTGACTGTAGAGTTTTCATAACTTGATATAAAGCCAGGCAACTCAAAACATACCAGAACATGAGCAGAAATTCAAAAAACAAAGCAAACATAAAGACTCAGTAGTAAAACCCAACCTAAATTTAAACATTATATTTCTTTGCAAATCCAATCCATTGAAGCTTTTTATTTTCCTGCAACAGCCAAGTGAATTTAACATGTGTGAAAGTAGCTTGGGAGTGACTTTATGTATTGCATGCCTGAGAATATATTATTTTAGAATTAATTGTCTGACTGCATATCTCATTAAAAAAAAAGTCCTAGGATTTAGTTTGGAAGGTTTTGGACAGCAAATACTTAGTACTTATGTGTAAATAGCAAGTTTAAAGAGCTATTTAAGAGTAGGTCATAGAATCCTAGGTCACAGAATTGTTTAGGTTGGAAAAGACCTTTAGGACCGTTGATTCCAGCCATTAACCAAGCACTGGCAAGTCCACCACTAAACCAGATGGTGACTCAACTACTTCCAGGAGAATGCTGTGGGAAACAGCATCAAAGGTTTTACCAAAGCCCAGGTAGACGACATCCACAGCCTTTCCCTCATCCACTAAGTGGGTGACCTTGTCATAGACAGAGATCAGGTTGATCAAGCAGAACCTGCCTTCCATAAACCCTTGCTGTTTGGGCCTGATCTCCTGGTTATCCTTGACATACTATGTGATGGCATCAAGATGATCTGCTTTCCCAGCACTGAGGTCAGGTTGAAAGGATTATACTTTCTCAGCTTCTTCTTCCAACATTTCTTGTAGGTGGGCACCACATTTGCGAAATTTTTGTCGACCAGGACCTCCCATCTTAGCCGGCACTGCTGGTAAATGATGGAAAGTGGCTCGGCGAGCACTTCTGCCAGCTCCCCCAGCACGCCTGGATGGATCCCATCTGGCCCTATAGACTTGTGTGTGTCTGAGTGGCGTAGCAGGTTGCTGATCATTTCCCCTTGGATTATGAGGGTTTCATTTTGCTCCCGTCCCTCTCTTCCAGCTCAAGGGGCTGTGTATCCTAAGAACAACTGTCTTTCTATTAAAGGCTGAGGCAAAAAAGGCATTAAGTACCTCAGCCTTTTCCTCATTCCCTTGTCACTCTTTCCCCCCTTATCCTTTTCTTTAGTCCTCTTTTTGTAGCTGGTGTATTTATAGAAAAACTTTTTTATTGCCTTTTACTGCAGTTGCCAGATTAATTTCTAGCTGGAC
The DNA here is from genome assembly GCA_013397115.1 of Edolisoma coerulescens. NCBI lineage: Eukaryota > Metazoa > Chordata > Aves > Passeriformes > Campephagidae > Edolisoma > Edolisoma coerulescens. The sequence goes on from VWZW01003149.1 coordinate 484,451, forward strand.
TTTGGCCCTTCTAATTTTCTCTTTACATAACCTCACAACACATTGTAGTCCTGACTGTCGTGTATTTTCTTCCAAAGTTTGTAAACTCCCCTTTTTTTCCATGAGTTCCAGACAAAGCTCTGTGTTCAGCCAGGGTGGTCGTCTTCTCTGACAACTGTTCTTTTAACTCATGGTAACAGCCTGCTCCTGAGCCTTTAAGATGTATGTATTCGTGCAAATCCATTTTCTTTAACATTACTCATATAATGCACTTTTAACTTTTTAAATAAGAGCGGCCTGATGTCCAGACCTGTTGATTTCTCACTGTTACCTTTGGTGGGTGATCAGTAGCTTCATTACAGGATATACACTAGGCACAGTCTTCTTTGAAAAGGTTGGCCACTCTGCAAAGTGTGTATATGGCATCAGATCGTTAAGTGAGGTAAACAAACCTTTCTCTTTAAAGTTCACTATGGTGATTTATTTATGCTGAAAATCTGTTATGTAAAAGTGTATCTTATTTTATTTGGTTTTTTCTGACTGCAAATTTATCTTTGTATCTGGGATTGCCCATTCCTTTATGGGCTTCACTGTGTAAGGAAAGATTTTGTTTTGCTGTTGTTATGCTATCACTAAATGTTCTTTTACTGAAGCTGATTTCTGTTGAAAGTAATTGAAGAGTTTTGGAGGTTTTTTTGTGTGTGTGAAAAGCAGTAAGATTTAATATAATTATATTAGCAAGAGTTTAAATGCTACAGTTTTAAAATTAGCAGTAATGAATTTTTTAAAATGAATAGGTGATGTATTCTTTGAGAAACTGCAGCTTAGAGGGCTTCATCTTAGTTGTAGTTGACCCACATAAAAGTCCTATTCCTGAACATGCTAGATTAGGAGGGAGGAGAGAGGAATTATTTTTAAAACAGGATTTGCTGTTCCCTGCTAAAGGAAAGTGCCCTACATCTGTCTCTGCCAGCAAAATTCAGGCTCAGCAGTTTGATATGACACTAATTTACTTGCCAAGAGATTTATAAACCTTCATAAATAGCAGAACAATATGATTAGATAGTACTTCTGTTGATTCAATTACAACAGAGGTTTAAAGATACTGAGAAAAAAATCAAATGGCCCAAGCTGGAATTAAGCTTTCTTAATGGAATGGGAAAAAACCCCCAGCAGTGAGGAAAAAGAAACAAAACATTTCTGCTGTGATCAAGTGGGGAAACCATTTCTTAAGCTTTGATGGATGTATTGCATTAATAGTTGGAAATCTGGACCACGCATCATTCTTCTTCAAGATGTAGATTCCATTTATAACTTTAGTGAATTGTTTTAAAAATTATTTCCACACTCCATTTGCATCTTTTCATACAGGTTGGGCTATGTACTGGATCACGCCTCAGAAAAGTACCCAGAATACGGTGAGGACTTTTTTGGTAGTGCCATATTATACTTTTATTCCCTTTAATGTGTCATGTCAGCAGTTCTCTGACCATGTCTCTTTTTAAGCTGAGCATGGCAGGAGTTACAAACTAACAGCCAGCATATGAAACTGTTTGGAAGCTCAGCCATATGTTACAGATATTATGTGCCTCTTGCTCTTTGTCTTTTTTGGGCAGTTTCCTGTGAGGAGCAAGGGTTCTCTACTGAAATGAATGGGGACAATTAATATGGTTGTAAACTTCAGCACATGGCTTAGCACCAGTAAATCTTCAGTCAAAAATCTCCATTGGACAAGGATTTATTTAGGAAAATGTTTTAAGTGCTGCTATATAAAGCTTGGCTCTTCTGTTTTGCTCAGCTAATTGTTTGGAGAAATTTACATATATGTACATATTTGCACAAAGAAGATTTTTTCCATATTTTTCTGGAAAAAACATTTTTTAGATGCTTATTCAGGTTTCTTTACTCAAGAAAGTGAGTATTGAGTGCTATCAGTAGGTAGAGAAATTATTTAGAAAGTTGAATACCTGTATTTCAACCCTAAGAGTAACAAACATTCAAACGCACATAATATTTGGTCCTGTCATTCCAAGAAATACAAGGTTTTTGCTCAACCTACTGTCAGATTGCTTTTTCCTGTTCCTGTCCAATAAAAATTAGCTGTTTGAGCAATGATGCTGGATTACAACACAAACTTAAGTATAATGTACTCTGCCCTATACCTTGGAGTCTAAAGCAAAGAGAAAGAGAATGTAGCGTGTCTATTTCTTTGAAAAGTCTCGTGTTTGATCCTCCTCTTTTTTAAGCTGATTGCTTCCCAGTGAATGTGAAACTCAATTAAGAATCATCTTTTGAACCCCTAACACTTGTGTCCTTTTTAAGATTGCTTTTTGGGTTTTGATTCTTTTATTTGATGCTTGGATTTCTTCTTGCTTTGTGGTTTCTTTGTTGTTTTTTTTTTTTTTTTTCTTTTTGGAGGGTGTTATTTTTGTTGTTGATGGATTTGGTTTTGTTTGGGGGTTTGTTTTGTGATTCAGTTGCTTTTTGTTATATTTTGTTCATTTTCTGGAAAGGGAGAATTGGAAGGAGGAAAGAACAAGCTGTTTACCTGCTTTATAGCTTCATTTGGGTATTCTTTATAATTTGAGTCATTAATGACTTATGGAATGTCTTGGATATGAATACTTAAACTGGATGATACATAAAACCTTTGTATACTTTCTGTTGAGAGATTCAATGAAGGTAGAAGTGTATTAATGTATGTTGTTCTGAAGTATGTTTAGCTGCCAAACACATTGAGTAACTCTCTCTGAAGAAACAATTCCTTCATGAGTAAAGACCAAGGCGAACAGACTTAAGAAGGGAAGATTAAAGGTTTAAAATTAAAATAATTTGGTAGTGTCTTTAACAGTAGGACTTAGGGATGAAGAAAACATTTTTGCTGTCTGAGGTTATTTCGTGCTTAGCAAAGTTTATGTCAGTAGTTTATTGAGACTCATGCATATGTGTATCTCTATGGTGAAATAATTAATTAAATCAGTACATTTACAAAGGTGTAAGAAGTTCTTTGTAGTACATTCTTGATTGCATCTGCAGGCAAGCAGAGAGAAGCAACTGGATCTGAAGACCTTGTTTGCAAACATGTTCTTACAGGGTTTGAAGTGGTTTGAAGTCAAATATGCTATTGCTGGAAATTATGTTTACAGGGACCACTGTCTACCAGTCCTATTAGGGATTATTTGTAGCAGTGTAAGGATTCTTCTAAACAGTGCTTTATACTATGACAGTGTCAAAGAGCCTTGGACTGAGTTGGTGGAGAGGGAAAACGTCCTCTTTTAGTTCCAGACTTGGGATCTTGTGTGTCACTGTTTCCACTGAGGGCTTACCGCAAGTGGTAAGCAGTCAAATCATGATGGAGCAGCACAGGCCACTTTTCTCAGGCTATTAAGGTTTACAGCAGCTGCTGCTTCCTGCCTGGGGGTTACTTAACTAGCAACAGACCTGTGATCGTTTGTGCTGGAAAAGCTCTCCAGAAACCTCCAGCACCTGGAGACCTTCAAGCTTGCACAATGAATTATGATTATTGTACAACTACTGTTAGAAAGAAGAATCTGATTACCCTGACAGCCACTCTAAGTGGTAAGAGAGTGACCAGCATATTTTCATTATGGATGTGTTCTGAGAGACCATTCACTGCTGATTTCTGAAGCTGCTTTTTAATTTTTCTTCAATTATTACTGTGATTATTTAAATATGAACTTATGTAACATTTGAAAATGTGAAGGTGTTTCTCCTGAGTGGAAATCTAGTTGGTGTAGTTTATTTCTCCAACTTTGTGACTGCATCCTTGGAATAATGGTAGCATAACTCATTAGGAGCATTGAAACACTGAACCCTTATCTGGGCTTTGGGGAAGATTAATGCAGTTGGAATTGAATACAGGAAAAAGTGGTTATTTTGGAGAGGGTAGGTAGGCTAGAGACCCTTCTTCCTGGTTGAGTCCTTACTCTGAGCCTGTATGTATTTACATCAGTGAAATTTTTAATAATATTTAACTGTTGACTGCTGCTGCGTCAGCAAACTCCGCAATGAAATACCCCATCAGGGCTAAACAAAACTCCAGCACAAAGTAACCAGTGGTCCTGTCAGGAAATGAATTAATGGGGCCTGCATTTTCTTTAATAGTTGATCGATTTCCTGGAAAACCCAATGGAAATACTACCAATCCTCCTTCTGCTTTGGTAGAAACCATAACGTTCCAGTAAGGTTGCAGGAGCCATTGAATGGAGACTCTACAGGCCCAAATGCTGCTCCTTATAAAAAAAAAAAAATAAAAAAAAATTGGTCTTTCAACATAACTGATCTTATGTGAAACAGTCCAGTTACTTGCAGAGGAAATCCTATTTTTCTGATGTAGTTATCTGCAAGAAATATATTTACACACAACTTGTATAGTAACTAAAACTTACTGGTTTGTAGGACAACTGTGTTCTTTAATGCTCTTTCATTAAAGTGTTTGGCTCAATCTGTTTATCCCTTTTTTTTTTTCTTTTTGAAAAGGCCATGCGCTTTCCGTGAAATAGTCTCCAATATGTCTGGGAATATATGCCCAAAATGTTCTTATGTTCTCCCTAGTCAGAAAAGTTATGGTAATTTTTTTCAAATTAGAAAATGAAAATACAGACATGTAACTTAGAAATGTGAAGGTATTTTCTTAGATACAATCTATCCTTTGAAGAAAAAGAAGGAAAAAAGATATCTGGTGACTTTTTTTTTTGTATTATTTTGTGTTGTAACTCTAACTGCAAGTATACTGAGATGAAACAACATCCAGAGGGAATAATACTAAAGCAATGGTTATGGATTTCCAGAATAAAGATTTCTGCTTCCAGCAAAGTCAGGATCTTATTAGGTGATGAAAAAATCCATAATTCGAATTTTATCTTTAACAATGCAGAAGACAAAAATTTAAAAACCCCCAAAACCCTCTTCCAATTGTATCTTTTGTACAAATAATAGAATGTAAGAGGGTGGCAAATAAAGTATAAAATTATGCATTTATTAATTCAAAAGAGTTATTTTCTATATAAATTCTTTCCGAGTTATGTAGAAGTATATAGATAGTGATGAGATAACTTATTCTTTCAAACAAAAACATTTTAATGACAGGCAAGAGAGACTAACTTTACAGCTTTGCTCTATTCACGTCCTGTAATGTTTAACAGAAAAATATAAACAACTAATTTTTCACTCAGTCATGTATATACCACCAAACCAATCTTTTGTGGAAAGTGACTGAATAAATGTTGCTTGTTTGAATGCAATTCTGCTTGTCACAAAAGTGGGTACAAAAAAATCCTGAAAAGTTGAAATCTTTCCTTACTTTGACAAATACAACATAAATCAAGAGCTCCAGGTTATCTTTCAGTAAATATAAACACATGAAAGATTTAGAAAAGGTTTGTTTTAAGCAAGTCACTTCACAAAACTTTGTTTGAACCTTCAGGGTTCAAACATTTAACTGTATGTCAGAAAACTTTTGTGACAATGACTGACCCCACTTCTTTCCTGTTCCCTTTGATACAAGATATGATCCAATAGACTTCCTATAAAAAAAAAATCTTAGTCTTCTTTGACATGCTGGACCTTTATGTCAGAAAGCTGTGACACTGGGCTCTGGGACTGCTATTTTTAGTCTCTCAATATGTTTGGAAGAGGAAAATCAAAATCTTGAAATTATCTGTAGGGTTTGAGCTAAGGAAGGATGCAACAAAAAAAGTCCATTTACATTTCCCAGCATAGACAACATAGATACAAATGTCTGCAAGAACACCACTGTGAAAGGAAAAAAACCCAAGTTTAAACTGGATACTTGAGACAAAATTATAATAGTTTCTCTCATCAGCTGAGAACCCTGGCCTGATTTCCTTATGAGATCCTGTTTACGTGCATCAGATCTTGTGTCTCAGGTTGTCCTCCTTGGAGAGAGTGCCTATCAGCAAAGTTTCTGTTAAATTTTCTGTCCAATCCACAGGGATCCTTTTTTTTCCCTGCTCCTCTTGTATTCACCCCATTCCTTCTGCTTCATCCCATTTCTTCTGTCTCTATTTCATTCAGGCAAAAGAGTGGTATTAAACTTGAATAAATCAAGGATGGATTCACCTTTTTTGAATAAGTAGATATTCTGCTGACAGATGAATCTCTTCAGCTTATTGAAGGTAAACCCTCAGAACTCCAACATTGAAATGATGAAGTTCTCCATTCGCACAACTTTCTTACATGAGCTTACTGAAAAATGCTATTGCTGAAAACACTGCAGTGAATTCAGGGTGTTGGGCACTATTACCACTGCTTGTTCTGGGAAGTGATCTGTTTGCAACCTCTTTAGAATGTTAATAGGTTTTAGACTGAAATTCAAAGTGCATTTTTGAGGAATATAATAATGGCTGCAAACACATCCTAGCAAGGAGTATTTAAATGTTTGAAACTTAGCTGCATAGAAGCAACATTACTTACATATCTGTATACACCTGAAGATTTGCATGCAATATATTAAATTGGAAGACTAATTGCTTAGCTTTCATTATTCATATTTTTTGCAGTGAACCTCACAGAGAAAATATGCCTAGGTTTTTTTTCTGGATTTACAAATTGTGGAATTTAGCTAACTAAACTAAATGTCTGTGCTAAGTGATTTGCCTCTAATTTACTGCAAAATTTGCAATGCATTTATTGGATTCCAAGGCATTTTACTTTGAGCATATTAGTTTAGCAAGAGGACCTCTGAGTTCCTGTGTATATTCTGAAAGCCACACTGTGACCGGGGTGTTATTGTCTCTTTGTTTAACACCTGCATTTGTTTCATTTACTTGTCAGTTTTCTCTCTATTTTTGCATTCCAAACAAGCTCCAGCTGCACACCTCATAAGCTGGTGTTATAAAGAGACACTTAAAAAACATTTAGGAATTCACAAGGTGATTAAGTATTTTAATGTGGGTACCTCATTATATCTAAAATCTGGGTTATGTAAGGTTGTGTAGTAAGGCGTTAACACAGTTTATACAGAATTAGTTGTCCAGTTTTCCTATTACCTTTGACAGAAGTTATGACTGACTAAGCTGGAAATCAGTGTAACACACTGCATGTGTTACAGTACATCACAGAAGGTGCAGTTCACATGAATGTTAGGTATGACCACCAAAAATTCTTTTCATATTCACATTCAGTTATTGAAAAGGAGGTATTTTTTTGTTGGTATTGTTGGGCTTTGAAGGCTTTCTAAACTTTTCTCTTGAGAGAATTCTGTCCTGTTATTATTTTTCCTGCATTTCTACATGCCATACTATGACTCACACTCAGAATTTCATGGCTTTTTTCATTTTATCACATCTATGGAAGAGTTGAATGGAAAAAGTTTGCTGGGCTAGGCTGAGGATTGTAGTTATTGAAATGGCCATTTGAACAGCACTTAAACAGTTAAATCCAAAACTGTGGTCCTGGAAACCCTGCTGAGATATTGCCTAATCCCAAGGGGATCTGAACTGTAAATGGACCCTAATTTCAACTTCATGGAAAATCTTCTTGTATCTTGACAGTTATATCTTCCTGTCCGACTCACCTGATGACTCAATCAGGAAAAATACCCATGTCCTTCTTAGACCTATGCAGAGCTCAGTTTCATGTAAAATGTAGCAATGGTCAACTATCACCACGGGAAAAAAAACCCAAAAAAACCTTAGAAATAATTGAACATTTTTGCCTGAGAATTGTCTAAAATCTGAGACATATTGCTTGCAAAATTTTTGATGTATTGCTTTGTCAAAATAAGTTGTAGTTAATGAAAAAAAGAAATGAGAATTATAAACTTAGAGGTAACAATGCTTGGCATAGAAATTCTTTCCTGAATATTTCAAAAGCCAGGCGTACTTTCATCCAACATTATAACAGGACCATTCAAGTGCTTCCCCTGGGAGAAAAATCCTGTAGTGGTTTACCTCTCTTGAGATGAAAAAGAAACTGTATGAAGACTTCAGAAGCAGAAGGACTTTTTTTCCTGGACTAGTCCTTGTTACCGTCATCTTGCAGTCTTGCTGCAGGTATACTAACAATGTAAACTACATTTCCATGCTTCATGTGGCAGTTTTGCCTTTGGATAGTCACTATACTGTTCTCTAAGCAGCTGATGAATCCAAGCAGCCCACTGTATTCACTGAACTAGATGAGGTTTCACTAGTGTGGCTGTAAGCAGAATTTGACCAATAAAATGGTCTCTTTCTTCTCTGCAATATTGCTTGCGTCTGCTGGTGACAGGGTTGCTTGTTTTATCTCAGTGCTTTTATCTGTTCTACTCTCCAGTAAGACCCTTCTTCCAAATGGCTCCATGCTTCCAGGCGTATTTTAATAATTCATCACAAAAAGCTAGAGTAAGCAAGATAAATAACACAGCATGATCTATGGCTGTGCCTCAAAGGCAGGAAGCACAAATCGTGTTTAACCACATAAACATCAAGCTCTCATCTCACTTTACAGACAGCGAGGGAGCAATACACTTGGTAAAAAAAACCAGCTAATCTATAAACACCTGACTTAATATTAAAAAAAAGAGAAGAAATGAATGGGAAAGTTCATAAAATAGATGGTAATTATTTAAAGGAAACATTATTCAAAAATATAAAGGTGCATTCATGCGCATAACAGTTTTAAAAAAATTATTCATATAGAACCAACTAAATATGTCAGTGGTAAATGCCAGCTCCATTTCTCTTATATTGTATTTTCTGGCTTTCTGTGACAAAAAACCTCAATAATTATTTAAGTTCTTTGTTAAAACTGAGGACTCTGCATGCTATTTAGTATTATTTTGACTGTTTTTGTAGAAGTGGCTCATAAAAACATATCTGACCCTGCAACTCCTTGACAGTTGAGTTCTCTTTCTTTGTCCTCCTTCCCTACTTGCTTCAAAGACCCTATCAATTCACCTTCCCAACTTCCCCAAGTTCTCAGCAAATTCTTACTTCTATACATGTCCCCACAACTCCTAGCTCTTTCTCAAAATTTTCTTTGGTGATATAGACAGTCTATCCATTCATCATATTTCTAAATATTTATCAGAATAGTTGATAAACTATTCATGTGTTCACTGTATGCTCCAGGTACAGCAAAGACATAAACATCCCCAAATACCCAGCAGCAGGAAGTGAAGCTATAAAATGGCAATGTGTAGAGGAAAAGAGGGCAGGTTTTTTGGGATACCCAGTGGGAAAAAAGAGTGGCAGCTTAAAATGTTCATAATAGCATTATCTTCTGCTCTGTGCCTTCTGTTCCAGCTTAGGGATGAGACAAGAGGATTAGGAAACCATGGAGAGAGCAGAGAGATAAGGTTCACTGTGCAGACACCAGGGAACAAACTCTGGCTATGATACCAATGCAGCAGGAGATGTGCCAGAAATGTCCGATAGCCACACAGATCTTTAAGCTCACTGGCTTTTCTGGGACTTTTCTTCTTGGAGATTTGCAGAAACATTAATTCTCAACAATTCATCACAAATCTTGTGCTATGTCTTAAAAGACTCCTTTAGCTTAGTTATTTGTATACAGCAAGTTTGCACTCTGAGAATCTCTTTCTTTTCAAATGACACTTTTCCTTTGGCCGCAACTATATTATTTGCACCTTTCTCTTAGCATTCTGTATTTTTTCCCATAATTCTTTTAGTTTCATGAAGTTCTATTCATTTGTACTACAGATTGCTCACAAATTGAGTAATTGGCTCAAGCTACAGGACTGATCAAACAGCTTCTTTTATGTATTTTTAAATAAGAGTGATAGTGTGGATCGATAAAGCTCTGTTTGTTCACCAGGACTTTTGATCTCTCCACCAACTGTAAGTTGTATAGAAAAATCTGTGATACCCGTGGATATTTTCACACTGGCAGTTGAGAGGGCTTGATACAGGTGAAGAACAGCCATGATGAGAAGGACTTGGGGGTGCTGGTGGATGAGAGGTTGGACACGAGCTGGCAACGTGCACTCATATTCCAGAAACTCAACTGTATCCTGGGCTGCATCCAAAGCTGCGTGGCCAGCAGGGCAAGGGAAGAGATTCTGCCCATCTGCTCTGCTCTGGTGGGACCCCACCTAGAAAACTGCATCCAGCTCTGGGATCACAGGAAAAACATCAACCTGTTGGAGCAAGTCCGGAGGAGGCCACCAAGATGATCAGAGGGCTGGAGCACCTTTCCATGGGGAAAGGCTGAGAGAATTGGTATTGTTCAACCTGGAGAAGAGAAGGCTGTGGGATGGCCTAATTTCAGCCTTCCAGTACTTGAAAGCAGCCTACAAGAAAGATGGAGAGAGACTATTTACAAGGGCATGGTAGTGACAGGATGAGGAGGAATGGCTTCAAACTGAAAGACAGTAGGTTTAGATTAGATAATAGGAAGAAATTCTTTACTGTGAGGATGGTGAGGCCCTGGAACAGATTGTTGAGAGAAGCTGGGGTTACCCCATCCCTGAAAATGTTCAAGGCCAGGCTGGATGGGGCTCTGAAGTGCCTGGTGTAGTGGAAGGTGTCCTTGCCCATGGCAGAGGGGTTGGAACGTGATGATCTCGAAGGTCACTTCCAAGCCAAATCATTCTATAACATCATTTAAACAGTATGATTTTGGACAGCGCCCAGAGGGTTAACACAGGGTGAATGTTTCCAGCACTTTTTTTTTACACTTTAGTGATTTTACATGAGAGAGCCAAGAATTCTTATTGATCAGTAGCCATATAATGTACAGTATTAATCATGTAACTACCAAATATAATAATTGCTGAAGGAAGTTGTATTGGGTTTTGGTAGCAGGGGGGCTACAGAGGTGGGTTTGATGCCTAGAGATTTTTAGCCTTTTTCATATATGTAGCTTTGTAGATTTTTAGTATATAGGTGCATAGCTTCAAGTGCTTTTCCTGTCTTCTCTAACGGTTTAGCTGTGTGTGCATATAGCCATATTAGTGCACCTGAAAGCTTCATTAAAGAGTTGCTTTTTGTCTTACCACTCTTAATATTGTTTGGAAAGGTTTTGTCTCTTGATTCCAGGCACCACTTTCTGTGAGAAGCTGGCAGAAGCTTCCTTTATGTCCAATAGAACCAATGCCAGCCAGCTCCAAGACTGACATGCCACTGGTCAAGGCTGGGCCAATTAGAAATGATGGTAACCCCTCTGTGATGATCCTTTTAAACAAGGATTTAAAAAAAAAAGTTATTGCACAGATATAATTGTGGCCAAAGATGAGTGGGGTGAAAATATATGAGAGGAACAACTGTGCAGACACCAAGGTCAGTGGAGAAGGAGGGGCGGGAGGTGCTCCAGGTACTGGAGTCAAGATTCCTCTGCAGCCTGTGTAGTGAAGACCATGGTGAAGCAGCTGTGCCCCTGCAGCTCACAGAGGGCCACGGGGATCCAGAGATCCACCAGCAGCCCGTGGAGGAGGCCCAGGCTAGAGCAGGTGGATGCCTGAGAGGGGGCTATGATCATGTGGGAGGCCTGTGCTGGAGCAGGCTCCTGGCAGGGATCTGCCAACCTGTGGAGAGAGGAGCCTACATTGGAGCAGGTTTCCTGGTAGGATTTGTGACCCTGTGGGGAACCCACCCTGGTGCAGGCTGTGTCTGAAGGACTGCACCCTGTGGAAGAGTGACCCACACTGGAGTAGTTCGTGGAGAATTGTTGCCCATGGGATGGACTGGAGAAATTCTTGGAGAACTGTCTCCCATGGGAAGCATCCCACACTGGAGAAGGGGAACCTATGTGGAATGAACTGACCATAACCTCCATTCCCTGTCTCCTTGCTCTACTGGACGGGAGGAAGTAGAGCCCAGGAACGAGGGAAGAGTGGGGGGAAGGTGTTCTTAAGGTATATTTTACTTCTCATTATCCTGCTTTCATTTTGTTAGTGATAAGTTCCATTAATATCCCCAATTTGAGTCTGTTCTGCCTGTGAAGGTATTTGGGAAATGAACTCTCTCTGTCCTTATCTCAACTCATGAACCTTCTGTCTTATTTTCTTTCCCCTATCCAGTTGCAGAGGTGAGTGATTGAGAGGTTTTGGTGGGTGTCTGGTGTCCAGCCAGGGTCAACCCACTACTTAAAAATACATATTTGACAGGGGGTTATGTGAATGTGTCTATTGTCGTTACCTTTTCTGTGCTCTTTTTGCGACGAAAAGTTCCTCTGCCATATTACAAGTACCATCCTCCTGTGTCTCCTCCATCTGCAAAATGAAATGGACAGCCTCACAGGACTTGGGACAGAGGAACAGAAAGACATTCCTTTTCTGGTAAATTGTGCTTGGTGTGAGAAGAAATCTTTAGTTAATATTTTATGCAGTAGCTAAATTCTTTCCCTGATCTGTTTCAGATAATTAAGTGCTGCCTATAATGTAAGATATGGGATTAGACAGCAGGTGTTTGCTTCAGGTAGTCATAAATTCTTTCAAAAGACTTTGAAATATCAGTATCAGTTAAAAAGTCTTTGTGGGAAGTTAGCTACTGTGGAGATGATTGGAAATTTTCAATACAGTGCCTTTCTTCAAAGAATGATACCAAGTTATAACTCAGCTGTGACAGAAGTTAGTCAACTGGATGTCTCCAAGAGGCACGCATCCTCCTCCGAAGCCCATGTGTACTGAAATTATGCTGTAACACCCTGTGCTGTTTTTGGGACAGTGCTGGTTTTGTCAGACTCCTCATTTCCTGCATGCATGACATACCTGCCAAGGATTCTGCTTGAGGCAAAACCATCCTGCATTTGGGTTTTTCATCTCTTCCCCTGGCAAGCCTTTCCTAAATTTCTTATGATTTTTGTTGGCCCTACTCTTATAATATTAATTTATTCTTTTCTTCCTTACTTTCCATACTTCTAAGGAAAGATTTTAGCTTTTCAACCGTCTGAATAATTGCTAAGAGAATGAGTGGTTATTGCATGTTAAACATCCAGATGAAATGAGTTAGGAACAGACATCATCTGATGGAAGAGATCTAAAATTTGTGAAATGATTTAATTTAGAGAAATTTTAACTAAAAATTTTAAAAGTAATTAGCTAACATAAAATGAATGCCCAAAATATGCTACATCTTTAATGTTTTTCCCAGCATATGATGTGCATAATAGTTTTGATAGTTAACAAATTACTATTTGCTGTCTCTTTAAGGAATATACATATACAAATAAGTATATGAATTATTTCCAAGAGCTACGAAATATTTACAGTGGTTTACATACAATATTTCACATAACCAGTTCTTTCCTTTTTATCTGTGATGTTCTCAGAAAAGGTACATTTCATTCTGGTCTATCTTCCTGCTGACTTAGCTGCAAGAAGATCATGGTAGAATAACTGATCAATACTAATGCACATTTTAGTGACAATACCATCAGCAGAAAGGAACCCCAGAAAGTCCCTGATGCTATAAAATCTTGACTTGGATACACTTATGTGATACTGCAAGTTTATGATGGAGTTTCTAAAGTTTTTTATGTCTTAATAGCATATTGCTTTTTACAGCACAGTTTGTTTTTACCCCAAATGGACATAAGAAGGAAGACACTTTAGACTATTCTTTAAAATACTTAAAAAAACATGTTGAAGCTTTTTGGAAATTTTCAAAGAGGTTTTTGTAGAACAGAAAACAGGAGCAAGTACTGTGGAAAATAGCCCTTTTGTTGGGAAAATCTCATGCAATTCTGTAAAGGTACTTAGTCTTCTTGTTTTCATCACCTCCCGCGAGGTCCTTTTTGTGAGATTAATTACAACAGAGAAGTAGTCCAGATTAATGCTGACCTTTTACACGTAGACTGCTACTCAGTGTGTAATTTTGCAAGAGATAGCAGTGAAAATATTTTACTCATTGTTTTAACATTCTAGTGTAGCAACACTGTTATAAAGTTACAAAGAAAAATCAGTTTTGTTCCAATCCACATGCATTGCTATGCAAGCATAGTTTTTGGTGATCTGATTTTCATTTTGCTTTTAAGAGCTGGGAAGGAGGGAGGGGTGAGGGAAAGGTGTTTTTAAGGTCTTATGTTGCTTCTTATTATCCTGCTCTGATTTTGTTAGTAATTTGTTCAATTAATATCCCCAAGCGGAGTCTTTTTTACCGGTGATAGTATTTGGTGAGTGATTTCTCCTGGTCCTTATCTCAATTCATGAACCTGTAGTTATATTTTCACTATTTTCTCTCCCCTGTCCATTTGTAGAGGGGAGTCATTGAGAGGCTTTGGTGGGTGCTTGGCAGTCAGCCAGGGTCAAGCCACTACAGCTACTTTTATAAATAAACAATCGTTTTTGTCCTTTAATTCCCCAAATTGATGACTGTCCTTCACATGCATCACTGTTCATTGACAGTTAGGAGGGGACTCCATGCAAAAAGCTGAGTTAACACTCACAAATTGAGGAATCACATTTTCTAGGTCATTGTGTCTTTTATTTTCTACAGAAGAGCTAAGGTGACCACCCTCAACCAGACGTTTGACTTTCAGTCATCAAAATTTCAGTGAAACGTCTCCCAGGCACAGCACATAACTTGCATTCTTGTGGCCTTTCAGACCTTTGATTTCAAAGTTGGTCCATTCTATGCAGTCTATAAGAATTTGGCTACAAAAAGGAGATTTCTGTATGAGTTTGAGTTCTCCGGGTTGAAAGCCCGGTCCAGTGGAAATGAGTCCAAGATCATGGGTGAAGCAGGTGAAGGTGCACAGACCACACAGCTGCTCTCCTGACCAGACTGTTTTAGAGTCTGTCTGACGGAGATGTCATTCATGGTAGGTAGCAATTCACACACAACTGAAGTGCCATTTTTGATTCCATCTTTTCTAAGCATTTGGTTTTGACAGAGATATCCATAAGGTGATTTTTATGAGTTTTAGATATTGTGCTGCCATGATTTTTTCAAAGAGATTGATTTATGAACAGTATTTTATGAATTTTCTGTTTTTCCAAGGTCCTTTCATCAAAAAGAAAATTGATATCTTCAAGCTGGCCATAATAATAATAATATTTACCTAAAAAAGAGGCCAGTTTTTAAAGATCGTGAAATCAACTCTACAGTTTAGCATTGACTTCTATGACAATTGCAAAAATATTCATAAACATGGCAGGTTTTATTTTTATTTCTGGTCAGTTTCTTTCACATTATAGCTTACTTTGACTTTATGTAAATAGTGCCAAGCATAAAAGGCTATTACTAACATGGCAAAAAATATTTCTTAATTTAGTACCTTCCAAGAGATTGATTTGGATGTGTCTATGCATTTTAGCAAAGATAATGGCACCAATGTTTCTGATGACGAAATTAGTTTTGGAACAATTTTCAAACACTTTTTAGAACACCTTATTTTCATCTCTCTAATTGTGTTTCTCCATTTCTTGGATGAAATGTCAATTATTGTATGCATGTATTCATGCTGTAAATCTTTGATTATTTTACTTGTTTATTTGATGGTCAGAAGACATGAATCCAGTTCTATTTTACTATGCTTTTATTACTTTGTCACACCAATTGCAAAGGGATATATCTGTTTCATCATTTTTCAAAAGGTTAATGTGACCATTAATCTCTCTTGAAGGTATGCTACACACAATATCTGCTTTACTGCATACCCATTACAGAACCAAAGCTTTGCTCATTTGATCAAAACCAGATAGATTATCTTTCCTCTCATCTTCTGAAGACCCCTTGTTTGCCTGAAAACTTGATGGAACTGTTTTGTTATAATCCCCTTAGCATTTTCACTGAATTAAGTACTGTAAGAGTATCTAGATGATGGAATAAATAAATATGTACATTTCCTTCTCTACCAGCCATAGCCTAGTTTAAACTGTGCTAGCAGTGAAGCCACTTCAGTGGAAGAGACTTTTAATTTGTAGACTCGACTCTTGATGTTTCTTTGAAGGCAGAAACAGGATTTACAGTTTTCTTCATTAATAATGGTGTCTCAGACAAAAAAAAAAAGTCTTTGCTGTGTGGAATGTTGGCAGATGCCAGAAACCCTCAGGTAAAGCGCTTCCATGGTCCGTTTCAATCTGTGGGCACCCAGCTCTGTTTCTGAGTTATGTAAAATATTGTAAGTCACCTGAGGTTATCTAGGTTATCTCTGCAGGTGAGAGTGAGAGCTGCAGCAGTAGGTGGTGAGAAGACCTGGATCCACCTTGTAGCGATATAATGGGTGCTATCTGTAGAATGTCTGTTACCTGCAAGGATGTATTTAGTTTATGGAAAATCCATCAGTGGGTGCTAGAGATTTGGCAAGAGACAAGCCAAATAAATAAAAAATGGCCCTACAGAGCACCAAAGGAGCTATAGTGAATTTGGAAGGGAGGACACTCTCCAAAGAAGAGGGTCATTGGGGCAGATATTTGCAAGGTGTAATGCACAGAACTATGTGCTACCTCACAGATGGGACAGCTTAGGGGCAGAATATGGTTTAATCATGGTTGCATGCAGTAGCCACATGTTTATGAACTCTGCTGGGAGGATTCTACAAGAGTGTCTGCTTTTCTGTTTGTGTAAAGTTGTAATCCTTTGGACCCCAGCTGGCTCTTTGTCAAACCAGTGCAGATGCTTTCTTATCTTGCTTTCCAGCGGTAGTATTGTGCTTAAATCATCTACTCTGTAGATGCCTTGCAACGTTGACAAGAAAAACCTTGTCTATTCTTGCTTAGGTAACCACTGGCAATGGCAAAGCAATGTGTACATTACTTGTTTTGCAATCTTTTTTTCTCCTAGGTATTCGGTTTCCATTGAAGTGTAAATAATATTTTGTTTTACATTGACCATGTGAGCTTTTGAAAAGAAGACTTACAAATACCTAGATCTATGTAAATATGTTTTCTCTAGTTGGGACTTGTTAAAGGTGTAGGAGAATTGCAAAAACACTTTACTCAGGAGAAAGGAGAAAATAGCACAGCTGATATATAACTGACAGATAGTACCAGCCAAAATAATGTTGTTCAGGTTTTCCTCTTAGAAAGCTCAGCTGGCAAAGCCTACTTTTAAGAACAAGAAACAAAGTGAAGTACAGCATCTGCCACTCAGATTTGGAAGGCACCTCAGTACTTGCTCTGGGATGTTGGACTGGCTTGCCAGTTTATTAAAAAACAGCCAAGAAATTGCACTATGTATTACTGTAGTCTTAATTAAAGATAATGAAAAGATTCAGATATTCAAAGTTATCTTTTTAGCAAGAACCATATGTGTGACACTGATCAAAAGATTCAAAACTTGAGGCTCCTTTCTGAATCCAGCTTGTTATATTATCTTCCTGTATAAGTTAAAAACAGGAAGGATCCTTCCTGTGCTTTTCAGCATTTTAGTTGCTTTGCAAGCATAGTAAGAATGATATGCCTGCATATCCATAAACACAAAAGGGAGGGCATGTCATCAGCATTTTCAGCTTTATTTATTACCAGAAATGTCACAGGGATTAGCGAACTAAGTAAATCTATGCTATTATGAGTAAACGTTTCAGATCCTGCAAGAAAATATTCATTTTTCTTCAACTGCTTTCTCTTCTTGCTAGTCCTCCACAATAGACTCAGTTATGACTAATTCTTCATCTCAGCTATCTATTCATTGCCCTCTGTATTTCATTCAGAATCCCAGGGGGGTCTTGCAAAGGCTAGATTCAGTGTTGCTTAAGATTCACTCTGGAAAATGTAAAAAGAAACAGAAAACATATCTACTAGCCAACCTGTTTTATTCCCTGAAGGGGTCAGCTTCTGATCCATGAGTTGTTTTTCTTTCTCTTTCAAACAGAGGAAGTCATTAACCCTGAAATATATCTTTAGTTGCCTTATGCACTGCAACAGGTCCAGACAATTCAATGCCTCTTCAAGTCTTCAGCCTGTGTCCCAAGAAAGCATTAGGAGACAAAGATCAACTTCAGCCATGATATTTACCCTTTCAATAACTTCTCTTTTGTTTTTATACAGAAAAATGGAAAGAGAACATTTATGGCAGTATAATATTCCCAATATGAAAAAGTCCTAAGATTTTTCATGACCTTTGTTAATCCTATTGGAATTACATTAAAAATTAATTTTCAAAAAAGAACATTAAAAGCTCTTTTTTCCATCTGGAAAGGGATCTAAGCCAGGATTTCCTGATGCTCGATATCCTGGACTCTCAAGGGTTTCTTTCATGGAAGGAAAACATTTGGATGAATGGGAAAATAACTTGTAGAGTCTTCCAGTTAACTCAAGCCCCTTGAAAATGAACAGCAAAAATACCAGTTTTTACAGATTGGCTATGAAATATTAAACATCAGAAAAACTGACCCAGAAAGCACTCTCATTCTTAACTGTGTTTTTGGTGGTTTTTCCCTACTTTTACTTTCCCCTCTACATATAAAGCTTTGATGAAGAGGAATGAAGGGACAGACCTAAAGAAAGATTTGCCTGATGGTACAGCAATCAAGTTATATCTTTATCAAAGTGACATCCAGCAGAATGCACTGAAGATCAGTTAACAGTATGGCCAAAATACTTCACAGACATATAGCACTGCACTGCAGAGAATGATCAGGGACTGGCTGTTGCAGAAGCAAAGTGGACACTTCTGATCAACTTGTTGGCCAAAAAACCACAATAATTTTCTTTTTTCACCTGGAAGTTAAAAGAAATCTATGTTTCTTTTGAAGACTAAGAGGTTAGCTCTGATCCTGCCTTTTTATTATTTATTTTTTATTTTTACTCTACTCTGGACATGCTGATCACTTCTAACATTTAAAACTGATTTTAAAATTCAGTAATGGAGAATGCTTAATTTTTTTTAATTGCACAAAAGGAGCGCTCAGTACAGGAAAAGTACTTCCAGTCCAGCCCTCCTCATAGTGCTTTTTGATTGCTCCTGGAGATGTTCTTTGGATGAAAGCTCCTGTCAAACTCGATAAAATGACTGATGAGGCCAAATTGGCATGCATTAAGGGAAATGACAAGAGAGAAGCTTAATCATGCCTGTACCAATAGATTGAAGCTATTTCGGTGATCACACTGCCATCCTGTGCGTGTCAGTAAGGCTTCACTTTCATCTCTGTAGAAAAAGCTATGAGGCAAAAAGGCAATTGGCCTTGATTGCATGCCGAGAGAGGCCAAACAGAAAAGTAAAGCTTTCTTGGCACTGATAGCATAACTGGTCACACTAATGCACTCTGCTGTGTTCCACAAAACAAATGGGTAGATTCTAGCAAAATGCAGGAATTAATTCTTTTGAATGAAGAAAGCTTTGAAGTATACCCCTTGGCTCTCTCAGTCCCTATCCCTGACCCAGTTCTGTCAGAAAAAAAGCCAGTGGTGAGTGTGGAATGTTGTTAAATGAGCAAAAACTAGCTGAGTAACCACCAGGTTGCTCCAATGTGATGGCTATTACTACAATACTGTTACTATATTAACTGATATTAAATATAAGCTGCTAATTAAGGAAAGGCTAGCCTAGCCCTCTTTCATAATTCCAAGTGGGTTCATCGAACATCCACCATGAAGAATTTGAGTTTCTTCATAGCCACAGCCTATACTGAAGGCTCAAAAACTCCCTAATGAGAATTTTTGAGCAATATAGCTGGCAAACCTTTAGCTTCTTGGGGCAGTATTGGAAATACAAGAGTCTAGCTTGCAGGTAAAACTCCCGAATATCTCCCACTGTCATGTTGATTTTTTTAGATTCTAATGTGCAGGATAGTCATGATAGCAGCATTATTCTGAGAAGCTGGAGGCTGTCAACCATACTACAAGGCAGCTTTGGAAGCAGATTTTATTCCATGGACTACAACTGGCCACTCTTTGAGTATAGGTGGGTGAACTCTAGGGCTAAGTTATCTTCTTGAATATTGTTTGTCTGTTTTCCTTATTTTCCTTGAGCATTGATTAGCATTGTTATTAGAGAAAAATAATCTCCACAGGACCTATGCTGTCCTCCAACCCTTTGCTGAATTCATAGGAGAGTTGGAAATGCTAAAGAAATACTAATTCTCTGTGTTTTGAAAGAGAAAAGGATGCTGGTGTGTTACACAGGAGTTTATCTGGAGCTCTCAAGCCTAGTTTCAGTCCTCCAGATGGGACATGCTCAGACATGAGAGATAGAATCATCGATAGGAATTACTTTCTTTACTCAGTTTTGGTTTTTTATGTCTCATTCCTGCAGGGTTGGGGTGTGAGGAGGAGGAGGCAGAATGTTGGTGGATTCCTCCTATTGCTCCTCAGTCCATTCTTGTACTTCCTACTTTTTTTTTCTATTTGTACGTTTCTTCCCATCTGTCCCTGATCTAAGTGTGATTCCCATTCTTTTATGTCTTCACTCCTTAGTTTTGCCTACTGTAAGAGACACTTCATACACTCAGAGGTATGATCCCTCTTTTTTATATTATGTCGTCAATGCTTTTTAATTACCATATCTTCAACTTCTCTTTCCACTTTATCAACAAATTCCCGTCTTTCTAGATACTATGGGACTTTGTCATTTTCTGGCTCCTCAGCCTCCTGCTTTCAATTTTTTTTGACTTTTACTTATGTTTATTTTTTCTATTATTTTTGACCTGATGTCATTCATTAAGCTGACACCCCTTTGTGGCATGGGATTGTCTTCACCTCTTTCTGTAAAACTGCAGCATCCTTCTGCTGGATGGTGGCTATTGCAACATCTCTCTCTGATATGTTTTTTGTTCTTTCTTGCCCTAACTAATGCTTCTCATTTTCTATTCTTACTCCAGTCACCATGGCTTTTTGCTGCGCATTTTTAATAGTACTAAGATCCTCAGGAGGTTTCTCAAGTCTGGTTAGAGCCACAAAGTGTCTGATCTGTTTGTGGGCCACAGTGCTATTAAAAACATTTTTGCTAGATATTATGAAAAAAGCTTGGTTGATTTATTAAAAAAAAGTCTTTATCTAAGATACAGCAAAAAAACCCCACCCCAAATTCTTTTCACATGACTTCTAATATGTGTGTAGTACATTAATAGAGTGAGCTCAGGTTTTATTAACACAGGAACAGCTTTCAAAGGTGACAATCCCTAAAATCTCTGTGCATTAACAGTTGCATGCATGACTCATTTATTGCTGACAACTGAACTGTAGCAGGCTTATAGAAACCCAAGGCTTTAGTAATGCTCAGTAGGACTAGGCTATTAAAATCTTGGCTGATATCTCTTTTATAATGAGGATTTTCAACAGAACTTGGGAATTTCAGATTACGTGTCCCACCGAAATTCAAGACCAAAGGGATTTTTCTGAGAATCTGCCACTTCAACATTTCCCAAATTCCTAATCCTATAGAGTCGTTGTAAGTGTTAACAAGTACTTAAATGAAGTTCAGGTTTCACTCATGGGTCTTTTTCTTTCATTAACCTTAATGGGCTGTGAATCAGAGCTATTGAACAATGGCAATGAGAAATCAATTACTTATTATAATAAGGTATGGTGTGTGAGACAGACAGAGGCAGATGCTGCCCTTTCATTTTATGCTTTCCTACATCTCTCAGGTTTATTTTTCGCTTATAAACATACAGACGTAGTAAATTCCATGGATTCAGAAAAACACAGACCAGACTCAGAGAAGAGTACCTTTAAAGTGGTAACCAAATCTACCCAACACATATCATGTTCAATGAATTAGCTAATAATATAACTTAGTAGGTGGTAAATGAGCTAATAAAATATGTAATATATTTCTATGTTGGAGTCCAAAACAAGTGTTAAAATAACATTTACCGTTATGTTTGTAGTAATTTGTATGAGCTGCCTGGTGGGAGATGAGTGTGCTGCACTAGTACAAAAATTATAACAGGAAAAATCTCATTATTTGTATCTGGCATGAAAGGAAGTCTGTAAATTTTTCCCACAAAATGTGCGTTATGAAAAAGCGACAAAGCAAAAAGGTCAACATTGCATATTAAAATTTAAAGCCCAAGAACTAAAAACAACATTATCCTGTGACTCAACAAGGACTGGAGTAATTGATCATATTAGTCGATGATCAACAAACAGAATAAAAGAGGAACATTGTATAGTCTGGAAAAGGCATAAAATGAATAACATAATGTTGATTTGAGTAATTTTTGCTGATTCCAGAGAAATATAAAACAAATTAAAATTTAAATTGAATTCTAACTGAAAAATCTAAAAGAGAGAGTTATATCCTATGACTGCAAATACTGCAGGAATTTCTTTGAAGTGTATTAAATGTCATGTAGGGAAATGATCATGCTGGGCTTCTTTCTGCACGTTTAATTTAATGGGATTGCATTAGGGTAAGCAATAAGGATTGAGCAGCAAATGCAGGATACAGCTCTGGTTGGTGGCAGTGCCACTCGGCTGCAGTCCCATAGCTAGTCAGATTGACCCAAGAACAGAAAAGTGCTCTCAAAATTTTTTCCCAGTGTAACAAGCGGAAATATGCACAATTCTTTTGAACGAAGGGTCAGGTAGGTTAATATTTAATTGAGCCCGCCTTGACTATTAATGCCTGGGGATACCTGCTCAGGAAGACACATGCACCAATGTTTAAATATAGTCCCATTCCAAGTGGCATTTAAGCATGCACTAACCTTTGAGCTTAGTAACCCCACCTGCTCTCTTCTGCTCCCTTTATCCCACAGACTGCTGCAGGTGGGACGTTTTGTGGATGAAGGTGTAAAATGTAGAATAGCATCTCAAAAATGAGTCAGCCATGCTCCTTTGGGGTGGAGGAATGCTAATGGCACTTGAGCTGCATTAGAAAGACAGTAGCTAGAGGTTAAGTGCCGTGAAATATTCCTTTTTGCTTGGGTTTCTTTATGCTACACCCAGCCAATCTCCTTCAGTTTCAGGCTACTTGATTCTAGACAAGGGTTTGTTTAGCCTGGAAAAAAAAAGCCTGTAGTAACAGCTAATTGTTTTTCTCCAGTACTTAGGAGCTAAGGAAGAGCTGTGACCAGGGTTTTCAGACACGTACAGTGAAATAAATAATCACAGTCACAACAGAGGCAAGAGGACAAGTTTGTATTTTTACATATGAAAAATATTTTTCATGATGAGATTGGTGAAGTACTGAACAAAAGGACACAGAAAAGTACTGGAGTTTCAGTGCCTTCTTTTAATTTTCTGAAGATATTCAAAATTTCACAGCACAGAGCTATTTTGAAGTATAAAAATAGATTTTAAATATAATTACTAGTATTGTGTAATTAGGTAATTGCAATCTTCTTTGAGTCTTTTTAATATTTAAAATAGATAGATTTGTATATTCCCACTATCTAGAAATCATACTCAGATACACCAGTGTAGATTTTTGTTTCAGCTGTTCATGTTATCTGTTTACTGGTTTAGGACATGCCAGTAGGTTTCTGGAGTCCCAAGAAACCTACTGGCTAAAGCGATGTCCAGAAAGTATAATTCAAGATCATAAAACACCATACTTTGTACAGACCCTGAAATGTAATTGTCATAATTTACAATTCCCCTTTAATTCTCAATTTATTTTGCATTCTATTGAAAAATAAATATTGATTATTGTGTATTTTCTGTAATTGCAAGTCATAAATACACAAAACCTCAGAAGCCATTTAATAAGGAACACTTTTTCAGAAACAGGACCATTTGGGAGTATTGAATTGGAATATTGGAATTATTTTTAGCTGGAAAACTCAGGTTGAGATTGATTTTGAAATATCTTTATTGTAGAGCAATGGAAGGGTATTCTAGTGAGGACGTGAACATAATGGTATTGAGATTCTCATTAGAGTTGTAAATGTTGTTACAAAATGAACTTGCTTGTATTCCTTTCACAAGAAAAGACCTATGATTCATAGAAAAGTATTTTCCATAAAAGAACATAGTCAAAGCATTGGTTGGCTTTTATTTGACTCATATTTCCTCTCAATATAATAAATTTTGGGTCTTCTTTATGGCTAAGATGAAAAGTGCCTTTTAAGACATGTTGTAAATGGTGTGTATCTTTGTATAACCTTCATGTAATAATTTCTTAATACTCTTGTAGATGAATAATTACATGATTTATGAAAAATATATTGAGGTCATTTGATAATACAACTAGTTATTAATATAAGAACATTGATACCAACTGGAGAAAGTAATTACCTGGCAACACTTAAGCAAATTCCTTCCAAGCACAGCAAGGCCAGATCACTCTTTCTAGAGTATGTTAATACTGTTTCAGAATTGGAGAGGATTTATATCAGAATCTAATAGTTTTTTTCTTGAAATAAAAGAAAAATAAGCACTTGTTAAACCCAAAGAAGATGACACATCTTACACAGAATATTAAAGAGTAAAAGAGTAAAAGAAAAAAAAGAGTAAAAGAAAAAAAATAAGGCTAATACTTAAAAGTATCTGGAATTTCAAGAAAAAAGTTTTAATCACTCCAAAAGACTAATTTTAAAACACCTAGGTAAAATTGACACAGATTATTGAAGTTGTAGTATAGCAGACAGAGCAACTCCTGTGAAACACCAAGTTGTTCAGCAATCACGTGCTCAGAGCAGAGGCATAAGCTAAGATTTGGTGGAAAGAAAGGGACAGGGCAATTCAGGACTCTTGCTCTTCAAAGACTTGCCTGATTCAAGGCAACTTCTTATGTGCCTTATGTGCCTCTTCTAGATAATTGACTATTGTCTTTGGGTTTTTAGGAATTATTTTTAGGCTACAACCCCTAGACCTATTAAAAGATATTCAGGATATCTAGTCTCCCTAAGGCAAAGCTAAATGACATAGAGGAGGTTTACCTATTTATTTCTTGCTTTAGCTATTTTTAGTGATCATTTATATGGCAGGTGAGACAGATCCCACTCCCCCTAGGGCAGACACTTCTGTGTTTTTTAAAAGTCTTTTAATCCAAGGTATGAAAGGGCCCTGGATTTCTTTCTTTTTTTGTTTTGTGGGTTTTTTGGTTTTTTGTTGTCTATTTTGTTTTAAATTTTCACTTTTTAATGTAATAATATTACTAGGGCTAATGTTGATCATAATGATTATTTTACTCCTTTCACCGTGATAGCCCTAGGGCTGGGCAATAAAAATAGTGGAGTTACCATTTGGTAATTGCTTCCACAGAGACAGTAAATAAGATCTTAACCCCGCCTTTTCTCAAAACTGCTGGTAGCTGTTTTTAAGATAAAATTGTTTGACATTTAGCTAGAGACATACAGTAAGCAAAATTGTATAAGCAGCGACAGGGAAGCTCATGGAAGAAAAAGCCCCTTACTAGGGATTTACTCATTCAAAAAAAACCTAGAGGCCTTTTCCTTAAATGAATAGACAGAACAACTGTTAAGAGAGGAGGAAGTCAGTGGCAATAGAATCGAAATGATGGACAGTAATTTCTGACAACAAGGAAAGAGGAATTGTTCTTTCTTGTTGCAGTCTATCAAAATCACCCTGGAAAAAGTGCTTTGGACTTCCTTTTGGGAAATAACCCTGCACTAGCGGAGAATGAATAGCAGAAAACAGGCAAAAGGATGCAAAAAGTCTTATAAGTTTTTAGTTAAATGAAATTAAAGCTGAAAGGAGATTATTTTTTTTCCAACTACACTAAATATTTAGACTTGTGATGAACGAACTAAAATGTAACCTTTAATGACAAGGAAATATAGTGGTATAAAAAAATTTGCCTTCTTCCTATTGACATAGCTAGATCAGTGTTTGATTAGTTCACAGATGGTAATTGAATTAAAGCTTTGAAGTGCAATGGATAGAGCATTGATTTTTCCTGTTGATTAATCAAGAAGCAACAATTTAGATGCTGAGAGAGAAAAAAAAGTTTGCCAGAAAGTATAATTGCTACTAAAACACACGTTGTAAGGCAATGACAAAATCAATAGAAGACTGAAGCTGTGCAAGTCTGGGTACATCTAATTGCTCAAGATTATGCAGTCTAAATTCTGCATTGGCTTTATACTACCTATAACTTCATTGATTTCAGCATGAAATTTGGTCTGGTACCTACAGAACACTCTACGCTTTTTTGTTTTTCTTTCACACCAGGGGGTCTTCCCCTGCTGAAATCAATAGCAGAACTCACATTAAATCTCAATAATGTATGATCATGGAATATTGATACTGAGTATCAATAAGAGACATTTGTATGAAAAATGGGAGAAACAATTGATAATAATGGCAGCTATAATGATGAGGCTGGTACTCTGCTACATTATTTGCCTGGTTTTAATCCAATTGAAAGAAAAATCAGTTTACATACAGAGGCCTATGAAAAGGATCAGGACTTGAATAAAGAATCCAGGAAAAAATATCTGTGTATTCTTAACTTCAGCTGTATGAGTAAAGTTAGTAGAAGTCAAATGATGGTTCATTCAAGTATAAAACTAAGGATGTGCAAAAAGATTTTTTGCTTGATTGGTTGAAATATACAAGATATGTAACAACCCAAATATTTTATGCAAATGTTCTCCAAGAGCTTTATCTTTTTCTCCATGTGACTGTGGATTTTTCAAGATGTACATTTTGGAGAAGCAGCCTGCCATTTGTGCTTTTCTGAACTCATATTTGTTTGAACAAATGCATCATATTTTAATTTTCTTTCTTTTACTATTCCAGAGAGCTCTACAATTACTGTGTGATGAGAGTCAGACAGTACTTACAATGTGGTTTTGTTGTCCCCACATGCCTTTCAAAATCTGTCCAATATCAGGATTTTGTATTGCTCCATAAGTTGTCATTTGGGCTAGTCTGTGCAATTGTCGAACTTTGTAGCTGAGTGACATTTAGAGATGAATACTTCTAATGTTTCCACATAGTGTACTTTGCTTCCCTATTGGAACTATAAAGACACTCCTTTATTATGCCTTAGCATATAATCATTACCAAAACGGGCTTCATTTAAACAAAAGTACTTTCAAAATCCAAAGCTTCAGATATAATTTGCTGAGGCCTCAGTGGCTGAATGAAAATACGCCTGCCTGTCTATTATGCCAGATGTCCCATTAGAGATATGATAGCTCTTTTCAATCTCAGTGATTAATATACTGTGACATCTATAGATGGATGGGAATTGAAGCTGATTCTGTGTTAGAGGATACTATCTGGTAATTTAGGATATGCATCTATCTCTCCATATACATGCACATGTACCTTTTGCATAACGCAGATGTAAATGGAGTTCTAGCAGATGTAAATGGAGTTCTATCAATTTGGCAAAACTTAATTATAATTAGAAATATTTTAGATCTGTCTTGTTTTTTAACATAGTAATTTTCCTCTAGACATTATCCTACTTTCACTCGCTAGCCTTCTGAATACCATCTATATTACTTATATACATCCTACATTTCAGTGAAATGGAACCATTGCAGCTGGAAGCCTCCAGTCCATGAATGAGGGCTTACAAGTTTGAAGGCAAGTATTTTTTTCCCATGTTACAAGAAATTAAAATTTTTATCATGGCCATGGAAAAGGAGAGTTATGGATCCTGGCTACTTAAAGAAAATGAGTTCTTTTGAGAGATTAAGCAAAATCTTGGCCAATTATTTTAACCAACACTGAAGTTTAATGTGATTAGAAGTATTGTTTGATTGGGAAAGCTGCAGATCTCCAAGCAGAAGATATCACATACCCAGTAGAAAGTAAGGCGGTTGATTGAAAACGGTGTCTTCTCAGATAAGAGATCCAAATGGGCAGCTGAGGGGACTGAGAAGAGTAGAATGCAGAGTTCAAAAGTGAGACATAAAAGGCAGCTCATTGAATGCTTCCCTCTGTCCTTAAAGAGATTCCTGTGTAGAGGAGAATGTAAGATACGCGTTGGTCTTGTGAATTTGGGACTGAGTTGCTTTGTGAAAAAAATTATTCTGGGAGCAGAGATTGGTTCAGATGGACAAACCATAAAAATCACAGAATATGCTGATTTGGAAGGAACCCATCAGGATCATCAGGTTCCAACTCCTGGTGCAGGACACCCCAGGTATCACACCATGTGCCTGAGAGCATTTTCCAAAAACTTCTCAAATTCTGTCAGGCTTGGTGCTGGGACCACTTCCCTGGGAAGCCTGTTCCAGTGCCCAACAGCCCTCTGAGCGAAGAATCTTTCCCTGATATCAAACCTAAACCTCCCTCAACTCAGCTTCATGCTCTTTCCTCAGGTCCTGTCACTGGCCACCAGAGTTAAGAGATCAGTGCCTGCCCCTCCTCTTCCCCTGCAACAAGGAAGCTGTACACTGCAATGAGGTTTCCCCTGAGTCTCTTCTCCAGGCTCAAGTGACCTCAGCTGCTCCTCANCTCTGAGCGAAGAATCTTTCCCTGATATCAAACCTAAACCTCCCTCAACTCAGCTTCATGCTCTTTCCTCAGGTCCTGTCACTGGTCACCAGAGAGAAGAGATCAGTGCCTGCCCCTCCTCTTCCCCTGCAACAAGGAAGCTGTACACTGCAATGAGGTTTCCCCTGAGTCTCTTCTCCAGGCTCAAGTGACCTCAGCTGCTCCTCATACGGCTTCTCCTCAAGGCCCTTCACCATCCTTTTGGCCCTCCTTTGGCCTTTCCTCTTCAGAGTGGTCTTGGGTAAAGTTATGTTTGTGAGACTCATTGTTTCTGTTACCTGTTTGGTCAGATTCAGCAATTTTCTGGCTGAAAGTCCTGATTGTCTTTCCTGTAAGTGCTCTGAACTTCAGGCTAGAGAGGAAGGTTTGTTTTTGTGAGGTTCTTAAGGAGAAAGGCACTCTTTACAGTTCTTTGATTTCTCTTTCTCACTACAAATATTAATGGAAGTTCTGGCATTTGTAATGTGAATGCTTATTGAGTGAATGAGAGAGAAATAACATTCACTTTTTAGTTATTAATAACAAAATCCTGGTATTTTCCTCAATTGTTATACCTTTTGTTAAAAATGGTTAAGATATTAAAACATTAGGGTAAAATATGTATCGAAGGCTAGTTACATAGCACAAGAAGTTAGTTTATACTCACTCATGTTCTTATGAAAATAGGAGGTTTTTTAATATTTGGGCAATATATACATTTTAAAAAGTAACACTTTCCTCAAAATCATTATTCTAAACTCAGAAATCTTGATAGAATTTAGTATACAGATATATTTGTATATAGTATAGCATCTACTGTGTATATGCATGCTTATGTACACAAATACATATCTAAAACAACTCCCATAGCATACGCAATGGGTGGTTATGTTGAAGACCAATTTGAGGTGATACCCAGCAACCATAAAGCAACAAAGCATAACAGTAATATCTGAGCAGCTTTCCTTGCTCACAGTCACCTCAAGAAATCTGCTATGATTTCATGCAAAGTGTACTCATGTTAATTACTCCAAATGTGCACTTCAGCTACTTCATTTCATGAAGCCGTGATGTCTACCTGGAAATATTGGGGAATGTAATTTATTTGTGTACATTGTACAGGGCATGGGATTAGGCATCTGAACTTACTTGAATGGAGGCTGCCAAGTGCTCATCTCTCTTGATATTAACTCTCTTGCCCTTTGATCTGAATACAGATATCTGATTGTTGTCCCCCATATTTAAAGGTTATCCTGCCTGGGGATTGATATGAAATCCTGTCTGTTAGTGATAATTAGCATATATAGCATTGTGACTGTTGCTTCATTAACTAAAATAAGTTTAGACTTTGATTTATATTGTGCATTTTTAGCTTCGTCCCAGTATCTCATTTATGTTTCTCAGTTTAGCCACCCAATGGGCTACAGAGTTTAAGGGTTTGTCCACAGTAGTCCCCAAATCTCTGTTTAGGTCAATGCCCTGATGCTCATTTTCAATTTAGCAGCTATACACTGTCTCTTTCTTTTTGATCCAAACTCATTAGTCTGCATTTATCTGCATTTGTCATCCATGAGCCAGGTGCATTTATTTTTTACATCATTATGTATTGAATTGCTTTTCTTCATTTGTGGTTCTTTCCAAGCACAGCTGATGGAGTACTAGGAACTAATCTCAAACTCACCAAATCGCTGCATTTCTTTTTACTGATTTGATGTAAAGAAACACTGAGGTTGGTTCAATACAATTTACACAGTTGTCTACAACGAATATTGGTAAATCACAAAATCTTCATTAATTACTCTACATTCATGAATTATAAACCATAAATCATTGCTCACATTGTCTTGTCTAACATATACTGTTCTTTAATTTTTTTGTAAATTTCTAAAATGATTGTTATCCCATCAGAAAGAAGAAAATGGCATGATGTGTTGAGGCAAGTAAGCAGATACATCAAATATCAATAACCCTATTTCACATACCTTCAGTGCACTTACTTATCTGAGGGTGAATGGTTTTCTTTCATTAGCACAACTGTGGTTCTCAGAAGCATGTGCAAAAATGTGTGAATACTCTCTGAATGGCTACACAAGTGGACATTGATTTCTCGCCTGGCAATACATAACCTTATCGTTCATTTTTTTACTCAATTTGCAACAATATAATTCAATTGAATCATAATTCACTGCTTTGCAAGGTATAGAACTCAGATTGTAAATCAGATACCCCCTTCAGATACTGGCTAGAAGCACAATCTGCTCTATATAAAACAGTTTTTGTATGGGTTTCTATTCTTGTTTACCACTGCATTCCACTCAATCTGATCAAAATACCACAATAAAAATCACTGATGATCTTAAATGTGCTTTCCTACAGTATTATACTCTTTAAACTCTGCTCGTTTGTTTATTTATTTATTTATTTAATCTCTCTCTTTTTCTCATAAGGAGGAAGGTCATGATTTCTGTTGCCAGGACCTGGCCCTTAGCTGACTTTATGCCCAACTCCATCATTTTGGGAAAACATACAATTTAAAGTGGTCTTTTGGAGACTGTGTTTAGCACGTTCTTAGTGAAGTCTGGCCTGTGAGATTTATGCAGCAATATCTAGAAATTCGCAGACAGGCACAGTAACTAAGTAAATCCTGGAGACAGGAAAATATATTTTTCACTAGATAGACAGATACACTCAACAGTAAAAAGAATGTATGAAAGTTATCTTTTTATTTACATATTTAAAATCAGATGTTTTCCAAACCAATCTTAAAAAATCTGCTCACATAGTGCATGAGAAGCTATTAATGAAGAATACAACTGTGTAAATTAAATGCATGAATGGGCAGAGGAAGAGTGCTGTTCTGAGCCATGTCAGGGACATTTTTCCTGCTGAATGAGAAATGGTATAAGCACAGCAGTTCCAAAGCTCCTGTAAAGCAGTAGAAAGACTTTTGGCAGATAGATCAGGTCTGCACAGACTGAAGATCCAAGATTAAACAAAACATGATCATTACCACAGAATGGTAACTACCCAAGTAAAAACAATTCTTAGTAAGCTGTTCTGCCCCCAGTCATTGCATTAGCCTCATGTAAGTCCTCCATTACAAGGTGAATGTGAAGTTCTTTCTCTACTGATATATTGAAAAATATTGATGTTTGTAACAAAAAATCCTCCATTTTGAACCCTTTTCTGTTCTTTTGTTCACATCAAATCCCCTCTGATTCCGTAGTACAGGTTTTTACTTGCATACTGCAATTGCATAAATAATTTCTTAGGGAAAAAGCTAGTGTAGAATTTTCAGAGCTTATTTAAGCAAGTATTTTAATATTTATAATACATTTAATCTAGAAGTCAGTTAGATCCAAGTGTCTAGATAAACTGATATTGATTTGTTTAACTGCCCTAAACAAAATAGATAGTATAATTTCTCTTGTTGTTGATTAGTAAATGCTCTGTTTCTTCAGGCTTTATTTTTTAAATGGTTGGCAGAATGCTTGGGGGAAACTGAAGATGAAGTATTTTTTGAAAACTGCAACATTAATTTTTTTTTTATTTTATTTTGATGTTATGTTTAGAAGTATGATCATTGCAAGGATTTATACTCTCACAGAATATAGTGATGATATTTCCAAAAAATAGATCTGATAGCTCCCTTTAGAGAAGATGAAAATTATTTTAGAAAGAAGTAACAACTGTGAATTATACACAGTGACATCTATAATATTCATGTGAAAAATGCAGAAGCAAATGTGAAATTTATGAAAACCCCCAGTCATTCATTGTTCCTCAAAACTGAATGAAATCATAAAATTGCTGCTGGAACATTCTCAGCAGGTTTCAAATGTACTTTTCAATTATATAAGAGTCATTCACCATCTGTCAGCCCCCATATCTGGTCATTTATCTACATGATGACTCACTGCAGGGTGCTATAAGTATCACCATTATTTAATCAATACTCTGTCTTTTTGCACCCCTCTTGACAGCTTATGTCCATATCATTCTTTCATTGTCAGCCTACCATCAGCATGGCAAGAAAGGCATCTCTGGCTACTGTCTCATGGCAGCTGCTGCCTTTGGACACATCTGTCCTGCATCCATCCCATCACCACTGAGTCCATTCTCATTGCAGCACCAGAAACCACAAAGCTACTTCAGCCCATGCTTCTCCCAAAGGAGGAATGGAAACTTGCCCAGGAAAGCTGACATCTTGGGAAAAAACAATCATCTGATATAAAGAAAGGGTGAAAAGGAGATACTGTTTTCCTTTCCATGGAGATAGACCCTCTCCAGGGAAAACATCAGAAAGGTCTGGTGCAAAGAAAATTGCATGGATGCTCCTTATTCCTCACGCAGTTCAAGCTGTTTCTTGTGGGAGAGAATTCTTCTTCTCGCTTGTCTTATGTAGGAGATCGTGGAACCAGGTACGCCCTGTGGAGTGGCAATACCTGAGATAATTAATTAAAAGGTGCATGTAATGATGAAATTTGCTGAGTATGAATGCTGAGTAATTTGCTATGACCAACATGGGAAGGGTCTGTAGAGAGGTTAGAAAAGGAAAACCTGTGAAACAATGTGCAAGGGTTGCAGATACGTTTTGAAAAGAAACTTCTGTTACTATACATCATAATTTCAAATTTTATTAGCTTATGCAATTAAAATTCTCACAGCAGATCAGCATATATTGCTAAAGTCACTGGACTGGCATCCAGTTTATCTTTCCATGTAATCTGGTACTTGCATACCACCCTTTTTCCCTAGGAAAGCTGAGACAGGGTCTCCTTTGAAGTCAATTCTACTCTGTTTGTATGATTTATGCAAGTAACCAGTCTGGATGAACTTAATCAAGGGCTCTTTATTCTGTGTGATAGGAATATGTTGAAGAAAAAATTTTCCACATGGAATTACTCATTGAACAAGATCTCCGAGCTACAATAGCCTCTCTTGGAGGATATACTTACAAATTAACTAATTTTCACCAGTGATAGTGGGAAGGAAGGAAAGCAGTGCAATGTTTCTTCAAGCAGAGTAAAGAACACTCACTTGAAACAGACTTCCATTTGGTTAGTTAAATTTTACAGTGGCATAAAATATGGTTTCTAGGTTTGTTATTAATTGACTGTAGAGTTTTGAAATGTATCAAAAGTGAGGGTCAGATATATAAATGTTAATATCTCTGGTAGAATAAAACAGATTTTAAAATTTAATGAGAAACGCCTACCTGAAGTGGGAATAAGAGAAAAGTTATTACAACTTCCAGTGGTATAGGTGTATAAGTCTGAAGATTTAACCCTGATGATGGGAGAGGTTGAAACAATTCTCATCAATAATGCAGAATAATAAGGGTAATGGCATGAAATTCATAGATCACCTTCTGTTTGCACCCAGAGTATCATAAATTATTACTCTCTGACATTAGGTTAATCAATGTACACAGACCCCAGGAGAAGATTTTCCAGGTCTTTTCCTCTTCTGGCTTGTTTTCTGCCTCCATGGAAGAAAGAGTCACCTTGGAATTTGAATGACCTTACTCTTTTTCCTCAGCTCAACACAGAGCATCCACACAGCATACTTCTGCAAGTGATGAAGCAACAAAACACCTTTCTTAGCTATTTTAAATTAAATACACAAAAGCATAAGTGCCTAAAATAAAGGAAGCAATTAGTATTCTAGGAGAGGACACTATGAACACAATACTTCACCTTATATAAATAAAGCAGGTAATAAATATAAATGAGGAGATAAGGCTACAGCTAAGCTATGCAGAAGAGATGTAAGAGATTAATGTATGCTAATAAATTTCCCTTGAAGTAAGGAACCATAGCCAAGAAAGGAAAAATTGTCCTAATGATATTAGATAGAAAAAATATGGATCACACTTGCTGGCAAAGATTCTAAATGCGGAAATTCTCATCTGCTTTTAAGTGATTTTATCTCCAGTATTTAGCCAGCACAAATGTGACACATGTGAGTGGTCAAAACTGGAAACAACTTTTAATATGAACTTCAATACAAGAGCACATTCACTTGGAAAATCCTCAGAGAAGACATAGAAAAAATCCTGACAATTCTCACTGAGGTTCCAGCCCAAGACTGAATATCAGGGATCTCCTCCCTACTGTAACAAAATAGCAATTAAAAGAGGAAAAGCAAGTCATCCTAGAAGGCCACATGTAACCTAGGCAACTTGAGAAATGTGTGAGGAAACAGTCACAGAATACACATCATGTGCTTGTGCATTCTTGCAAATGCATGAAAAAACCCACCAAAACTTATTTCCTCTAAATAAACAGAATAAGTTCTGAAGCATGTTACATGTTACTGTACAAAACTGGCAAGTAATGCAGCATTTTTTAATGCTCACATAAATTAAACAAATACAAATGCAATTGCCTTGAATGAGTTGAGATTTCCTCAGAGTACTCTAAGCAGATGCATTCCTTCTTCTAACAAAGATGCAAATGAAAATGGCTTCTTGCTTAATAATAAATGAAACAGACTGGTTAAACAATCCGTTATTTCTTTGGCTTTATATTTCTTCCTTTACATTCCTAGCAGAATAAACAGAATCAAAGCCTACAGTATACTAAAATGTTGTCTAATATTTACTAGATTTTTTCTTTTTTGCTATCGTTTGGAGGAGCAATAATCTAAGAAAAATAATTATACAGCTCTTTCCTGATTTTGAAAAATGGAACTCTTATTAACTCTTCAAAATGCTTATAACTATATGACATAATCACATTGATGAACTCTAATTATTCTTTTTTTTTTTGTTGCACAGAGAGCTGCAAGCCAAATTACCCATTTTGCAGGCTTTTGCTGTTGTGATCCCCTAGCCTAGAGCATCAGAAAGAGGCTCTTTGAGACTGTAAATGCTAATAACCTTTCCATGAGTAATCTGTCCAGTCTCTGGTACTTTAGTATTCTACTAGACAAGACCGACGCTTCCAGTTAAAGAAAAAGAAATTAGGTTAAAATCAAATTCTACTCATTTAAATTGGACACTCCCATAGAATTGCCTATATTGGCACTCAGTTGTTCTGAAGACCTCCTGCTGCATTTTTGTTCAAAGAGTAAGACTACAAATTCCCAAAGTTTAGTTCTTTAGGCTCTATATGTCAACATATTCAATGTTTGATGCAGAAATTTGATTTAGATTTAAGTCACATTTTCCTGAGAATCTAGCCCTGAAATTTTGTGAGAGAGTCATTTTAGGATAGTTTCTTTAGGCATATGGCTGAGTTGGTCAAGAAATTAGGTTTTCTCAGTCAGTAGACCATTTTTCAGTAAGGAAGCAACCCATTGCTTAGTAACAGAGTGGTCTAGACATGTCACTCCTTTCTGAAGTTTGACAACCATTCTCTTAATTTATCAAAAATAGATGTTGTGTTGGTTAGACAAGGGTAGAGTCACCAAAGATTAGGGGTTATGTGTTAAAGAGCCAGTGCAAAGTCACCCCTCAGCACACTTGACACCTGGTGAGATTTCTTGGCATTTGTTAAATACCAAATGGTGACATTTAGGAAGGCAAAAACACATAACCTGCTACTAATAAGCTGTCAAGAGGCTATTGCCTATATGAACATAACTAAAATAGCAGCAAATACGTTTATGTATACACATGCATAAACACTCATACACCAGAAGCTACAAAATCACCAAGCCATATGCTGGTCTATGTATTATTTAGGGTTTTATTATTCATTTATAATATTCTGTCTCCAAAAGGTTATAACATGGGTACAACTACTCATCCACTTTGTCCATTCACACCACTTGCTTCTGGGATATCTGCTGATACTAATGGGCATACTGGACTTTGATTTTGTGTGTGTTTAGTCACACACCCCTTAGAAAAAGTGTTCATGGGCAGCCTGAAAAAGTTCTGAAACACTTCAGAATCTGAAAAGAAACCAGCCCTTTTTTGTGTGTGTGTGTCATTTTATGCCCAGACTTGCTTTTTCAGGACTTATGTTGCCAGCCTTTTTTAAAACTCATTTATTGGTCTTGTTGCTCTGCAGATGTGTGACATCCACATAAGAACATCAGCAATTGGTATGCAAGATT
This sequence comes from Edolisoma coerulescens, assembly GCA_013397115.1. Lineage (NCBI taxonomy): Eukaryota > Metazoa > Chordata > Aves > Passeriformes > Campephagidae > Edolisoma > Edolisoma coerulescens. The sequence goes on from VWZW01003149.1 coordinate 520,704, forward strand.
TTGACTCTATATGTATACGAACTATGTGTATAGCTCAATAAAGGGTTAACTGAGGGGCAATTTGGGGGGAGTGTTTTCTTTGTAACCACCAAGGCAGAAAGGATTTGGTAACAATGGACCTTGTGCAAAACTGATTTGCTTGAGGTTTCTTTTTCTATTAGTTTTCAGTTTAATACTATTTGGGTTTAAGTTGTTTCTAGCTTGAGAGTGTTACATACTGACCAGAAGGTGTTTTTATACAAGAACAAAGCAAAGTACATTGCTAATAAAATGGATCTCAAATGAAGTGTTCCAGCTTTATAATGCATTATTCTTACCTTGGACAATTTTTGAGCTGTAATGTTGTTTGGGAATATTTGCTTGTAAATCCTGATGATATATATTCTTTACTGATATGCATCTACTGCTTGGAATTACTAAGCAGATGCAGTACAAGAATAAATGAAAGGGGGAAAAGAGATGTAAAATCGGAATGGGGAGAATGGAATGTTTTTTGACTTTTATTCTCAGGTGAAGCAAGTTGACTTGAGAGCTCTATCAGGACGTGATCTGCCAATGCCAGCTTTGGAAAACCTGGAGAGTTTTTGTATACGTATTAGAACAATAGGCTAAACAAAACCAGGCTTGCCTTAGTTGTTGTTCTTTTCCAATAGCCTACAAAAAAGCAAATAAAAGCAGGTATTTTTACTAAAAACAAGTGGTAAAATGCAGGCTTGAAAAAGATAATTCTTAGTTCTAATATTTGTCAAACTATTAGTGGGAGATGATAAACAGATAGATCATGTCTGATAAACTATTAATGGCTTTTTGTAGTCCATTAAAAAAATTAAAGTGTAATCAGATAAGACGGCTTTCAGGAAATTCTGGGACAGCCTCTGAAGTGTCAGCGACACCTTTGAAGACGGATGTATAGATCACATATACACATACTGGAGAGAAGATCAGACTGAGTCTAAAAACGTAAGAAAATGCACAATTCTATGTACAAGGTGCCAATTTAAAGATTTGTATCCAGGTCTTTAGGCTGGTAGCTCTGCCACTATACCCTTTAATAAGCTGCAGACTAAAGTTACCAAAGGAAGAGATATGACTGTATGAATGGAGACCCTGGAAGAGACCAGAAGCATATCCAGAAGCAACACCATGGCCAGTATTATTAGCTCGGCCTGAATTAATGGCTAGTAGTTCTACTTGGATGTCAGTGATTCCTAGAGATCAGTTGTAAATCAGTGTCCTGAAGTTTCAGAAATCTCTGCTATGCCTAAAAGTAGCTTTTGGGATGAATCATCAGGCAAAAGAAATCAAATATAGCAAATTCACACATTGCAAATGACATTAAAAGAAATACAAAATTACACAAGATTTCTAGCTGTGCTGTGACATTACCTATTTGCTGCCATCACCCCAAATTTAAAAGCTGATCATCAAAACCAAGTGAGATAGAACAGACATAAAATGAAGCCACAAGATTAATTTAGCCCAATCTTAATTGCAATGATTTATCATTGTCCAGTGGGCATTGCAAAAAAAATTAACAAATCTTTCAGAAAGATTAATCAGTACCCAGTAATAAACTTAGTCTCCACATCATACATAAAATTAAACATGAAGTTTCCTCTTGAGACTTGGATTATTATTTAAATACTTGAATTATTATCACTTTAGTGTTCCTATTCTGCAGAATTTCCATTTCTGTTTTAGCTTTAAATGAAATCCCATTTGTGCAGAACTGTCTTGACAGCCTCAAGAATCATGAAACACGCAGTGCTCAGTGCTGCTTTGTGATGAGCTTGGCCTGCAGCATTCTCATACCTTGCTTCTCTCACCAGGAGAAGCCAGGAACCTGATGAGGTCCCATATGGATCCATCTGCTTCATTCCACCCTACTCTTTCCTGAGGGATTCACAGTCCCGCCACTTCTGAGTGCAGTCCTCTTGTGAAGGGCAACCACTAAATGCTGCTGGAGCCACGTGTGCAAACTGGCGCTGAGAGTGACAGCATTATGGTGGGAAACAGTGCTGGGGATACAGTCAGTGCGGGCAGCTCAGTGAGCAGCTGCAGTGGGAGCTGAGTGCTGGCCCTTTGCACAACAAAGGGCCCAGGCACCTGTGGCCCAGCCAGGTGATGGCACACTCAGGGACACAATAGGAGCCAAGGACGCCAGACTGTCACCCCCTTAGACTGAAGGTATAAAATCCCAGGTTTTTCTTATTTTGCGGTCCTGCCTCGGAGGCACCAACTCAAGCTGTTACTTAATTATCGCACCAAGATTAGAGGATCAAGACGTCTGAGACTCTGCTATGGGAAACCTAGGATTGAGCCAGTAAGGCAACCTGATCTGACTGTGTGAGTGTGTGTTCCCAGCTCAGGTGGTGTGAGTGTGACTGCCAGAGTGGATCCTGGATGGTTGAACAGGGAAGTTCCCCTAGCAGTACTCAGGGCTCTGTCTTCAAGAGATCAATGCAGAACCCAGTTGGGTGTCCTATGATGTGCAAGCAGAGGAAAGCACCTCACGATAAACCCAAACTCCTGAGAGATGAAGAGAAACATCCAGTGTGACAATTTAATTATTTATATCTTACCCAAAACTTTGAGTGTGAACAAGTGACTCTGGACTTTAAATGAGGAGTTCTCTGTGTTTAGCATATACAGACCTGAAATCTTCTTTGAAAGCAAACCTTGAGTAATTCTTTTCTTTCAAAATATCATAGTAGCAAACCCACATTTTTAAATGTTGCCCTTTGTTTGAAACTCTCATAATAAGTCATAAATACCAAGTGGGTTAGTGCCTTCCTTTTTAAGAGGACTAAGTTATCTTCCAGGCTAGTGGCATAGCATGGTAGGCATGTCCAGCAGGTGAGTGCAGTATCTTGCCGTCAAGAAGAGCTTCTCATCATGTTTTCCTTGCTGGGGTCACAAGGAAGTCTGTGACATTTCCTAGAAAGGCTGGAGGTGATCAAAGAGGAGGTTGACCTATGGACTTTTGGGGATACATAAAACTGGGCTCTTGTAATTTAGAGGAGCTTCTTTCTCAAATAGGTAATAACATATCATGTGTCGCCATAGGAGTAGCAGCTTCGTAACTACAAGATATGGGGAAGTATTTCTCCTTCTCATAGATTGAACTGGCAAATAATGGATGTTTGTATGACATGATGAATTCAATGGGTATGTTTAATCCCTTTGGCAAAACACATTTCACAACTTCTGACAAGAAATATCCATTAACTGCTCTTCCTACCCTCAGGTAATTTCTTTCTGATGTCTTTAATTAGACTTTTAAAAATGGACTGATCTTATTGCATGACATCTTCTGCAAAATTCCTATGTGAATAGAATTTTGTCAAATGCTTGAAGGTAGTTCCTGTTTGAAGCTTAATCAATAAAACAAGCAAGTAGAGATGTTAGGGAAATGCAAATAAAATTAGACAAAATTACATAAGCATTTCATAACCAACATGTTTCTTACAAGACGATCTTAAGTTTAGGTATAAGAAAGGGTTTTGCAAAAGTTATCAGATGACCATACGAGTCATTCGTTTCAATGTGTGGGCTGAGATCTGAGGAGTGACTAAGATGTTCCTTGTTTATGTGCTTAGGTGCTTTTTTTTAGGAATGCTCTCCTCAAGTGTTATCTATAGAAGAAAAACCACCCAAAGTTATCGTGTATAGCTTCTAGTAATGAAGTAGCTGAGAACTTGTATGTAGACAAATATGGTAGAGTTGATGACTGTCAGCATCTTGATTGCATCATATTATTCATTACCCCCTCTTTTTCTATGGATGTGAGTTTTTTGAAATGATGGGATATTTGGTTTGAGTTAAAAATAAAATAATACATAAAAAAATCAGCAAAAAGTACAACAATAAGCAAGAAAATACTAAGCTAAAAAATTACACACTACAATAAAATGATAAACTGCAGTGCTGGCTTTTCATTCAATGTTTTATGGATGTGCTGAGACTTTGTAGTGTCTCCTGCTGTTAGCAGCCCTTGGGCTAATTAGGAGATGCTTAAAATCTCTAAAGATTTGGCCCAGAATTGCTAATTACCTCCTCTATATCCCAGACAGAAGAGAGGCTGTAGATAGAAGGTATGTGCCATGCACCTTTCAGGCATGCACTCCTCACTCATAACAAAAACCATGTGAGGTTTTCTGAAATACCAGTTTTTGATTGCCTCAGGATGTGTTTTTTTAAAAGACGTTAAGATCAGGTCACATTCTCACCTTCGATCTATCACGTTTCAAGATCTGATGGACCTGATAGCAGTGATACCAGCTTCTAAGTGGATAAAATCTTCAGGAGAAATGCTTGACAGTCATTGGAGCAGCACCCATGCTTATAAAGAGCAAAGCTGTTCATTGTGTTAAATGGTGTCCATGTAATGTTTGTGTGCTGTTTAACACCAACACATTTAAACCCTAGAAAAACGAACCAAGCAAAGCTCCTCATTTATAATGGAAGCTTCACAAAGTGACTTCCTTAGCTAGTAGGCTCATACTTTGTTTGGAGATGACTGGGGCTTTATAAGGCTACATTTCTGCATTTTGAAAAATGCATCACAAAGCACTGACAACTGACTCATCTTTAAGAAAAAAAAATCTTTCTCAACAACCTACATTTTAGGGATGTTTCAATGTACCTACAAACAGGTACTTCTGTGTGAACATATGTACTGTATGGGAGAAACACTGTCATGGTTTGAATTTCTGTGCCCAGTTTTATATTTTTTTCACCTACTTAAACTAACAACTTTTTTGTGTAATGAACAGAAACAGAATCACCTACCTTCAGTAAAGCTAGTTTCTCCAATACTGTTATTAAATAATCATGGCTCATGTAAGGCTCTGATGAATTTTTTTATCTCCAGTGCTTTTTACAGAATAAGTTATTCTTGTTAGCTCAGCTTAACATAACGACTGTCAAAATTGGGCACATGTTGCTTAGAGCTCCATTAGTCATGGTGACTAAAACACTTATATCTATCTATTCTTAGTTCAGTCCCACACCATCTAACATATCAAAGCCTAAAAAACTCGTAAGAGTATAGAGTGGTTCTACATGCCAGAGGTAACTGTTCCAAAGGTCCCTTGAAGGAAAGGATCATATCAGTCCAGTTAGAAGCAAATTCTGGTGAGAACATTTTGAAGATTTTCCTGAAAAGGAAAAGGATGTTGAACCTCTCAGAGGATCACCTCTCCATTAGAGTTGTGCGTAGTAGTAATACCCAAATTGTGGGTTTTACCAAAACAGAGGTAAAATCTGTTCCTGGCTGTGCTGCTTTCAGCTAGGATAGAGTTGCTTTTCTTCATAGGAGTTGGTGTGGGTCGAAGTTTTGAATATATGCTGTACACAGTATTGATAACACAGGGGTGTTACTGATGAGCAGTGCACAGTCAAGGCTTTTTCTGCTTCTCACACTGTCCCACCAGCCTGGAGGCTGGAGGCGCACGAGGAGGTGGAGGGGACACAGCTGGGACAGCTGACCCCTGCTGACCAAAGGGATATTCCATAGCATATGGTGCATTGCTCAGTATGTGAAGCTGGGGGAAGAGGAAGTTGGGAGAATTTAGAGTGATGGTATTTGTCTTTCCAAATCACCATTAGCTGTGATGGAGCCTGGCTTTCCTGGGGATGGCTGGACAGTGGCTGCCCATCAGTGAGACATGGTGAATGAATTCCTTGTTCTGTTTTGCTTGTGAATGTAGCTTTTGCTTTACCTATCTTTATCTCAACCCACAGCTTTTCTTACTTTTACTCTCTCAATTCTCTCCCCATTCGGTTCACTCTGAGGAGTGAGTGAACGGGTACCACTGAAGGTCTCAGTTGCCACCTTGGGTTAAACCATTACATTGACCTAACAGTTTTATTTTGTTTGGAATACTCTTAATGCGTAATTTTAGAACTTCAAGTTCTGTTAAAAACAAGAAGTGTCAGGCTTTGCTGGTCATGTATGTTTTAGGAAGCATGGAGTAAATGGTGGGGAAACACATTTTATTAGTCAGTAGCTGATTACTAAAATTTTCTTCAGACTGTAAAGGTATGGACTTCTAATACCCTTTTCACTTTAATAGTTGTCTTTGCATTTTTAACATCTATTGTATTTTTAACAATCATTCTAATGAATCTTGAAGATGTTACACATAGATATCTCTATTTATTTCTTTGTGAATTTTTATGGACGTCTTATCAGTAAGCTGATCAGAAACCATTCCTGATTGAGCTAGTTTGATGTACTTAAAAGCACACTAGGAATAATGAGTAAGTAGTACATAAAATCACAAACCTTAAAAAAAATTAGGTGGCATTCTATAGTGCATTTTATGTCTGGTTTTTATCAACTGGCTCAACTTTTCTACTACACTTTATCCTGATGTAGAAGGGCACTGCTCATAAACAGCAACACTGCTGTCTGTATAGTTTCGCTGTCACATTGAAATAAAATAACTTTTCCCTGGGATTCAGAGGCTGTATTTTTCCAGACAAAGAAACAGGCCAATCGAATGCACAGGAATGGGTCCAAAACCTACAATAGTTAAAGGGATCTTTCACTTAGAGGACAAAATCTGGGATTTTGCCAGAAAAGAGGAGTGAAAGCTCCTATGGCTTTAGATGCCACATTTAATTTGCTGTTGTGTGCTTGTGACAAAAAAACCCCCAGTTTGACAAGAGAAAAAAAAGTTGAAAACCCATATTCATTGGTATCTTCCTTATTGACACTCTGCTATAATGTCTGCATATATAAGCATTTTCTGAGAACTCTAAATTGAGTACTTTCTATGTTGGTTCAATAATGGTTTCTGTCATAGTTGTAGTAGTAGTGAGTAAGATCATAGGTTTTGTACAAGGAAAGTGCTAGTTCATATTCTAAGAGATGTTAAAACCCTTATCATTTAGAAAGCAAGAACAGTTTTGACTCCAGAAAAGCTGTGACTTGTCTAGTTGCTGCCTCGTTAGATGAGTTTATTTGGTATTTGTACTTAAGTTGTGTTTAAATTTTCAATATTTAAAAAATTTAAAAGCAGTTACATTGACTTTTTGAGTAAATTTAGAAGACATTAAATGTCCAGAAAGAGGAAAACAATCATCAAAACAGGTGTTTGAAATGAACAACATAAATTTACTATTAGCTTTTAGGATTCTGCTTGGTCAGAATTTGGTTATAGGGAAAACTTCAACATTAAGCAAGATAAATTATGTCAAAATAAATCTGTCATTCTCTGTCATGCTGTTTTCTTGTTTGAATTGTTATTGCGTGGTGTCAGTCATCAACGTGAAATCTGTGAAAATGCATAGATCACAAATGTTCTATGAATGCTAGTTATTCAGCTAGCAGGCATATTTCTTTGTGTTTTGTAATTTAAATACAAAATTGTATGTGACCTGTGGCACAATTCAGTGCATTGATCAATGCATAATGAAGAATACTGAAAATGTGGAGTGAATAACAAGCAGTAGCAGAGATCAAAATTGCAGCTAGTAAGTCAGAAAATATTTGAATGTTCGTTCCTAGCTTGCAATTTTTTGAAGCAGAAATAAAATTTCTTTACTATTTATATATATATAAACAAAGTCCTTGAGAAATTACAAACTTGAAACAGACACAAATGTTAGAAACTAAGGCACTGCCATTTCTAGATCCCCATGCATTCTGGAAACTCTTTACATTAACAGCTTGTATATTTTTCCTGTCCTTTGTGTACTCATGTTTTATTATTTAATGCATTTCTCATTTCAACAAATAGCATCAAAACTCACATCAGAATTTCTTCAGAAATCTATACAAAAGTCTTTAAATGTATTTAAAATGGAAGGGAAGGGACAGTAAGGTGGAAAGTACTAAGACCATTGTAAAAGCAAAGTAAGAAAATAAATTCATGAAAATTTAAAGAAAGTAAAGAGGCACCATTGTTTGTGAGTATTTTATGTTAAGGTTTGAGTCCTCTTTTGAAAGTTAAGCACTTAAAGAAGGGATCATTCTCTAATTCTCATCTGGCTAAACTGAAATAATTAATTCCAACTGAACCACAGAAAACCCGATGTTTTATTGTATTTGCTCTCTAGTCAAGCTCCCACAGAGCCAGGTTCACATGAGAAAAGATTTCATAGTGAGAGCTATAGCTGGTGGCGTATGTTAGTACACAGAAAGCAAGTATAGGATAAAACAAAAGGGAAAAGGGAAAGGGAAAACTCTCCTCAGTGGTCAGCCTCTGGAGGCAGTCTTTAGTAAGCACATGGAAATGGTGCTGACAAGTGATGAAGATGACGATGATGATTTTTGTGTGACTCTTTCTCCCTAGGGCAATATTCCCTCCAGTGAGACTTGCTTAAACTCCTTACAGCTTGATTCTTGCTTGTGAGGCTGTTAGCACTGGTTGAGTATGCTAACTGTGTGCAAGTACGGCATCCTATTTTTCTGCTCAGTTCCTGTATGCATGTATTTTTGGATAATATTTACAAAGTATTTCAATGATTGTTATCTACCTTCTTTTGCACTGTGCTTATGTTTCGCTATACAAACAAACCCCAGAAAACAAGAGGTAAAGGAAAGCACAGGAAGGAAGGGCAACCTACCATGGGTGGTATTTGCTTTCCATGAGAAGAGCGACAACAAGAACACCAGGGTTTTGCAGGTGCAATATCATGAGACCAACACCACATCAGCAACACCATGGGAATCCAAGGGGGATCCTTGGCCACAGAGGTGCTGAAAGGAGTCTGCTGCCACAGCTGAGGGGAAAGGCTTCAGGGCTGCAAACAGTGGGCCTTTAGCAATACCAACCTTTAACACTAAGGCACCCAAGGTACAGTGCAGCAGCACCAGCTTCCATATCCTGAGATTTGAATTTGAAGCATTTTAGAAAAGTTTTTATGTTTTCTATCCTTTGTCCTGCAACAGTGATTCTCCAGTGAGTGTCAAGTCATGGGCAGCTTTATAAGGAGGATAAGTCCATTTGCGAAGGGAAAAGATTAGATAAACATTACTTTAGATGATTTTAAAGATAAAGTTTTAAAATGTGTTTTCAAAGTATTTGAAATGTTTTGACAATTTGCAATGCAATTTTTTTAAAACTTTTTTTAAGGTTAGAATATTTTTAAAACTCTACTATTTATGTTTTGTTTTATCTGAAAGGTTAGTGCCAATTATACTGATTTCTTCAACTTGAAATATCTAAACAGTGAGTGAAAAAAATTCTTTTGTCAGTCTAAAGCACAGTGCTTTACAATCAGTGCTGTTGTGCTGTTTGGTGGCTACTGTTTTCTGCTTGCATAGAGCAAAGCAAGGACAAGCTCTAAATATAGAGATTTCAATTTTGTCTGCTAACTAACAATTTTTTAAATGTATTTTTGTTACTGGCAAATATCCTACCTATAAACATTATAGCATAGAGGAATGAAAAACTGTAAGATAGTTCGTAGTTTAAATGTAAACCGATTAATAAATGAAACACAAATAGATTCATTTACTCTGGGAAGCTCCTGGAAAAATGGACAGACAAAAGTGCCTAGAAAGATGCAGGAAATGTCAATGATTTTCTGTGTGTAGGGGTGAAAGCCACTGGCAATTTAGTGAGAAAATGTATTAATTTCCAGGAGAGTAGCTATTTGGAGCAATATTTTTTTCAAGAAAGAAGGCTAGGAGTTGTTCAATGGGAGCCGGAGCTCCTGCTGCCCGAAGAGCTGGGGAGAGGAACAGAACAAAGGCAGGATATGAGGCATGAAACATGACGTGATGGAAGACAATAGGACAAGAAACAGAGATAGATCTTTGTTTTAGTTGGAGGCTGTGGTGGAATATAAAGGTGATTTGTTAGATGCTGATTGAATGCTGTTTCTTTTTCCCTCACACTGTTTTTTTTTTTTTTTCTTCAAGGAACCACAGAGTACAAAGAATTTTTAGGCTACGTGCATTTAATGGCGAGAAGTTTAAGCAGATATGTTGAGGGATAGCAGAAGAAAAGAAAAGGGGACTAAGTAGAACTTTTCCTCCCCATACATAGCTGGAAACATTCCAGTCAGTGTCAAACCAGAAGCAGCCTTCATTCTTTTTGTGCAGTTGTCATAGGAGGAAAACGAGTTTGGTCAAAACTGTCTTTTAGACTCATCACTGGGACTTGTCTTTGCAGTTGTACACAAAAATTCTTAGATTGTCCCCTCGTACCTGAAAACATGCTTTACTACATAGGGCCTTTTCAATCTTCAAATGGCATCCTGGCCTGTATCAGCAATAGTGTGGCCAGCAGGACCAGGGCAGTCATTCTTCCCCGGTACTCAGCACTGGTGAGGCGCATCTCGAGTGCTGAGTCCAGTTCTGGGCTCCTCAATTCAGGAAGGACATTGAGGCGCTGGACTGTGTCCAGAGAAGGGCAATGGAGCTGGTGAAGGGTCTGGAGCACAAGTCCTGTAAGGAGCAGCTGAGGGAGCTGGGGCAGCTTAGCCCAGACAAGAGGAGGCTCAGGAGAGACCTTATCACTCTCTACAACTGCCTGAAAGGAGGCTGTAGCCACGTGGGGGTCGGTCTCTTCTCCCAGGCCACCAGTGACAGGATGATAGGACACAGTCTTAAGCTGTGCCGGAGGAGGTTAAAGTTGGACATTAGGAAGAAATTCTTCACAGAAAGCATGATTAGATACTGGAATGTTCTGCCCAGGGAGGCAGTGGAATCCAGAGGGTGTTTAAAGAAAGACTGGATGTGGCACTCAGTGCCATGGTCTAGTTGACAAGGTGGTGTTTGGTCATAGTTTGAACTCAATGATCTCAGAGGCCTTTTCCAACCTGATTGATTCTGTGATTCTGTGACAAAAGAGCATCTTAAGGTCTTGTCCAGAACAAAATTTAATAAATCCCTTCAGATCTGGAACCCCAGGTCTGGAATATGGGGTCATTTTTAATATCTTCAAACTTATACCTGTGGAAATTAGGGACATTTCCCAGTAGGCACTTTCTGAATCCTTTGGTAACAAAAAATGACTTACTCCTATACAAAATGTACTATTAAATTGCCTGTGGTGTCTTTTCCATCACTTTATTTTGGGTCTTAATGAAATTTGAACTTGGATTGCTTCCATCTGAATCTGGATCATTAATTCTGTTTGTGTGACGGTTTATGCTCCAGCTCGCTTTTTT